>OY756427.1:28460890-29060890 GCA_963576905.1 Mystacides longicornis
TTTATATTAATACCTACTATTATATACGTGAAATTTGTAATAAAATTCACAATACAGAAGCTATTTATAATAAAATGGTTATTTCTTAAACTATGTTAAATTATTCATATTCGTCTATGATGTGAATTCCACAGTTGATGAACTAAATCATATCTGGCTTGCATTCCTCTAAGTCATGAGCTGCAGAAAGAACTTTTGGTACTATGGGTATGGTTATATTATGATTTTCATGACTTCCAATGGTAATGATGTCGAGTTGCATGTTGTGCACACAAAATATCACTTCGTCTTTTATAGGTTTTGCCATATGAGGTTACAAAATTCCGTACAAGTCTTCATACACCTTTTTTGATATTCTATTTGCTATAAATTCCCCACTACTCATGCTAAACGCATTTTGCGAATATCTTGCTATTTAACGCAAGTTATTTCGTTGACGCATATCGACACGATGCGTGTTTTCCAAAATATTAAAAAATAATACAAGACGAGCCATTTTTTAAGCAATATAATTAAAATACGTCTTCTCGATTTCAAAAAAGTTACTTTCTTGCGATCTTGTAAATAATGACAGTTAGACGATTCCAGTGGAATCGAGTAGTTGTCAAAACGACGTCAAGAGTACCAATTTTCAAATTTTACACGATTTCACATGTTCTTCAAATCACCACTCGATTTGAATCCAATCGTGCGCTAGCGTCGCATTTCAAGAGTACCATTTTGGGATTTTACGATTTTAGGATTGGAATCGAGTTTCAAGAGTAGCCGTGCTGGAGGGAGAAATATTAATTGAAGACCGAAGCTGAGGTTTGACAGAGTTGAGAGAAATTTTAGAGTGGTGGGGATACTGGAGATAGGTGACTGGCGAAATGCAGCAGCGGGTAGGGGGAGAAGGAGAGATCTTCTGAGGGATATTGAGACCCATACAGGTTGTATCACCGTATATGTATAAAATTCATAAAAAGTATGAAAGCCTCAATATATTTAAACTAGCTGACCCGCCTGTCGACCTTCGAATCATCCCAGAATAAAAACATTGTTGTATTAACTTATTAGCTGAATTGAATAACATTTTAACGAAAATGTAACAACTAATGACTCTAACAATTCATTACTGATGTTCGATTTTTAAATGGAACAAACCACTACGGGCTTACGGCCGTCTTCTACTGTTATTTCGAACGCTGGCTTAGCGTGATAACTTTACGTTAACAACGTTCGCCATTAGGTGGTAATATTTAAATCTACGAAACTCCATGATGAAAAATTCCATGTATACAACAAGTAGATGTTTAATAATTAATGAGATATAGAGATGAAAGTTGGAAATTATTGATTGATTGATTGAAAAGCTGGAAATTAATTTCATTTTACGACATCCAATTGACGGATTACTTGCAAGTAAATGAATAAATAGATAAACTAATGCCAAATCAGGAATGACGAAAGTGCTCGAACTCGAATTCATTGAAAATTATCGTGCAATTCGTTGGTAAAATATGTTAGACTGAACTTTAGAAAAGTGATTAAATACCTACCTAAATACACCAATTAATTAATTATTTCGAATAAAAAAATGTGTTTCTTCACAGAATTTTTATCTCTAACCATACACTTTCCGATGAACATTCAAATTTGTGAAAAAAATCAATATTCAATTTATCTCTATCTATGTTGCTTAATATACGATGCCTCGAGGGCTTCCATTATCTACAATATTACATTTTATAAAATAGATTGCAATTTCCCACTCGAAGGACCCTCCTAATATAACGTCATGCTAATTATAATTAATGGTTGATGACTGATGGATGGATGACATATAACTTAAGCCGTACCCCGACCACTTAGGACCCTCTATGACCCGCCATTAGGCCTAATAATTTCTCCACTGATGCGCTGGGTCAAATTTCATTAATATTATCAAGTCCACCTTTTAGAATGTCGTACCAGTAATCTGATAGTTTTGAACAAGGTTTTGATATTTTGGAGTAATCACCTTAATTGGAAACGTGTAAGAAAGGTCCCGTACCAATTATTGGGGTCTCGAACGTGATTCCTTTCTTGAGATTTAATTTAATCAATAAAAATGTTTTTTTTTTGGAGTCTGTAAAACTCTTAAATAAATGCGTGAGGTTGTTGCAACTTTTGTTTCTTCGTTGCATAACTCCCCCCGACAACACAGTTATTCCTTATGTATGTACATACGTAGATAATATAATGGAATGTATGGTTAGCCGGCTCTAAGATCAATTGGGTTTCTCAGTCATTATTAGGTAAATACTGTGTCATATTTTTATCGCTCAGATCTATTGAAATAAAATATCATTATGTACCTAGTTATTAAGCTTCAAACAGAAACCAAATCCTGGTGAATGACTCTACATATGCTGACACATTGAGGTGACTGAACGATACAAAAGATGAACCGAAAATATTTGTACACATCACTATCTTAGGCTTTGTTTGTACAGACCGATTCTGTTGAATTAACACACAACACCCAGAATTAGTTGACATTATTCAGAACGTGGCGTTATAATATTTTTATAGGCGCATGAAAACTTCTTTAGGCTCTCTTTACCAACATAATCCGATCGGTGATGATGAATCGAATAAAAGTAAATTGTGAAGGGGCAAAAAATGAATTCACTGATTTTTGATTATCGAATAATTTTTATTTTGTTGCGATAAATAAGTATCAACCAAATCACTCGAAAACGAGTCCAGTACCCGTATTCTAAGTTTTATCGGAAGGTAGTTACGGAAGTAAAATGACTATTACATGATACATTTTGTATGGAAATCGTGTATACCGCCGCAAAAGGATATTTCTAGAAACAAAAGCGATTCTCGCATTCGTACGTATAAACGTTTTCTATACAAAATATATCGTGTTACTCACTTTACTTCCGTGACTACCTTCCGATAAAACTTACAATACGGGTACTGAGCTAAAAAATAATAAGTATTAATATAAAATGTAGATCTCTGAGGGGCTCCGTATAGTAGATCGTACATTTTTTATTTCAATATACAGTGATTAACATAATAATATGATATTGATGTGGCGTTGGGCACCTGCTGCGAATCCCATGGACAGCTCACTGAACTGATATATCGATCCTGAGAGATTTAAAAATTGATCGACTCTAGAGAGGCTAATAATTACGACTTGCCTGTGTGTGGAGGGCAGTAGAGGCAGAGGACACTCACCTATGAGATAGAGTGAACAAGTGCGAGAAACAACTGGGGAGACCTTTTAGGGAAGCTGCAGTTCAGCATAACTGAAGTGAGTGGAGAGAGTTGGATTCTGATGTAAATATTGATGTTGAAAATCACAATCCTCAGCACTGAGGAAACAACAAAGAAGAAGTGATAAGATAGAATATGAAAAGTTTTTTTGCCCTTATCGCTTACCGTAAACTATAGTTATCAAGTTTTCTGATGAGTATACGTTGGTGGATGCAGTCAAATGCTTTTGACAGGTCAGTGTCATTCCACTCTTTATTCATTAATGATGTAGAAAGTCATTATGTGTACGAGATGTTTCGGGACAACCTTTTCGAAGAGTCTGTACACAACTGAACACGCGCGGTAACGTAACCAATGTAACGTTGCATGTAACGTATCAAATTTCCATAGTAAGCTGTGGTTCGTCACGAATTTAAATACGAGAAGACGGATACAGAAATAAGAACTCGCCAAAATTCTAACGACAAATTACGAAAAAAATTTGTAAAAGAAAATTTAAAAGAACCTCCACATGATATCATTATCATCATTTGGGTTTCACATAATTGTTTGAAAACGGAAAAAGAGAACCCAAAACGAGTAGAGGGTGGTACGAGTATGTAGATCGGCACTTATTATGTAGGCAGAACACCGCAGGCTTACATACACGGTTGTCTTCAACTAATCTCTTAAAATGGCCCTGCGATAATAGAGTTTACCTTTATGGATTTACCCCCTAATGGATGTTATGAGACTGCGGGGGTTGATGGAACCTTTGTGACAGTGCCAGCTAGAGGTACACACATAGGTACATCATAGCCACCCCCTTATTATGGAGTGATTCGGATTAACCGAGCGCATAATAAAAGACGCTGACAAAAGAGAGCCTTTATTGAAAAATATTTTCTGTCATTGTCCCGACAAAACAAACAGTTCTTACAAATTGCTTTGTCTGAAAGGCTTCGTCAAGTGGCTGGCGAACCCTTCAATCACCCTTTGTAGTGACGGCAGCCATGATACTCCACTAATCACCTCAGCTGACATCGACACTCCTCCACATCTATCTACGTGGATCTTGAAATCTGAGCCCATGTACCCGTAACACGTTCTATAAACGGTAGTACATGAGCTGAGACCCTTTAGCCGTTAGTGCATTCAATGATGCTTGTGGAATTTTCTGTAATATGAATACAAAGGGTCTGAAGATGGTGAGGACGATGTAGCAAACCATCCATATAGTCTATCTTCTATTATTCTATTATATAAAAACGGAGAGCTATTTTCCGTGGTCATCGCATCACGCCTAAACGGCTGGACCGATTTCTCTAATTCTTTTTTGTTTACATTATTCACACACTATATAACAAACAACAAAAGAGCCAATATTCAATGATATTAAAAAAAAATCACATTAGAAAACTCGCATAAAAATGCAAATATTTGAATAGGTATTTCAACTACAAAGTTAATAAACCGTATTTAATGAGTAGGTATACCTACTCATTTCATCAATTTGTTAAGTTTTTTACTTCGTTGGTAGGGATTGTTTTTAATGATTATCCCGTCAAAGCACAATATTACCTTATTTTATATTATAGACATTTTTAACATTATGTATAAATAAATAAATAACATTATACATTTCAGTTTAACCTTATTGATTAATTATATACACCAACAGAACACTGAACAAAATACAGGGTGAGTGGTAATTCTAACAATTCCTGAAAGTGGAAAGTCAGAGTTTCAGTGGAAAACTGCAAAAACTTTAATAACTCGAAAACCATTGACATTGGACCCCTGGTTAATGAGAACAAAATCATTGCATATAAGCTCACTAGTATAACCCCTTTAAAGAAATTGGTCGAATTACCATTCACCCTGTATACAAAACAATTTTTTTTTTAATAATGAAACAAAAACCAGGAATATCCAGTGCTTTAATTACAGGTCTGTTATGTTAAGCCTAATGTGTTAATGTACACAGTTAGTTTAAGATGCAGAAAATATGTACATAATAGCCATAGTTCACATAAATATTTTTACACTAGAATAAAAAGATATTAAGTTTGTAAGGCTGAAGATGGGTAAGAAAGCGATCAAGAAATTGGCAGGTACGGTCACCAACAAAGAATAGACAAAAATCGGATTTCTCTATATAACATAGCATACTTCACAAACAACATATTATTTTGCTCCATCATGACGTATAAGATGTAGGTAAGTATTTTTTAAATTTAATATTTTTGTTGACGGGTCATGACAGAGCCTTTTCATGATAAATAATATAATATCACAAATTTGACATAAATAAATTTGACTTTTTTTATTGTTGTTTATCTGAAAATAGATTCTTCGCTATTAAAATCTCGAAACGTCTTAATTTGCGTTAATAACAATTGCGAAAAATAAGAGATGGAAAATAAATACTAATTAATGTTGATAATTATTCTAATATTACAATGAGAGTAGAAATAAAATACACGAGTTTAAAAACAAAGATGGAGTTAAAACAAGGAGATAGGTAGAGAATAGAGAGAGCTTCTTTAGGAAGTTAACATCATCGATTGCCGAATCACTCGAAAACGAGTGCAGAGCTAAAAAAAAAAAAAAAAAAAAAACATCATCGATTCTACATTTATTATTATGTTGTGTGTAAAGTGTAAAACTTATCGACGTTAATGTTTGATAAGATCGGGACTCCTAGGACGAGCCGTATGATACGAATCTTTTTGAATTTCTGAACTACAAATGACTCAGCATTTGTTTTAAAGCTAGGGTTGTTTAAAAATTTAAATCAGCTGTTGATATGTCGGCCATCTTGCTTCGGTGCTGCCCCCGTAGACAAATTCAAACTGGCGTTCGACTACAAACGAAGATTTCGCCAATGTATAGTGCGAAAAAAATATCTGTCCACTGGAACACGTAAACAATTATTTAAACCAAGCAATGACACTTATATAAAAATATAAAAAGTGGACAGCTAATTTTCTTCCTACTCTACATTGTCGAAGAATTCGTTTGTAGTCGATCGCCAACTGTATTTTGTCTAGGCCCACTGATACACTTTGCGCAGAGATATCCTTGTTTAAAAAAGAATAAAATGAATTCATTGATGTGACTTGACAGTTAGATACTAAGGCAATAATATACTTTGGAAAGGTATTTTATAGTGTCAATCTACAAACATTTGAAAGCAGTTCATCCTAAAATGGCGAACGTATAATATTATTAAAAACGGTGTTTCTTATTTATTCGACGGAAAAGTTGTTAATGTCATGGTAATTGGTTTTCGATGGCTTTAGTATCTACGTACAGCGTTCCTACTGAAGGTCGTGGGTTCGAATTCTGGGGCGGACCATTTCCATACACACATACACATACTCCCTTTATGGCCCCCCGCACAACGCAAGCCAGCTCGGAGGAGACCAACCCGCAGCAAACCCGACACACACGAAACCGACCCCCTAGCTCGATCAAAGCATTCAAACGGAAAAGCCGACCCCACACAAATCAAGCCCGCCGCGGATCCCCCCCAAACCAACAATGCGGGATGCCTGAACCCCACTCAGGAGCACCATTTCCATAAGCTTTGCTTTATCTGAACGATTTCCAAAGCGTATTGTTGTTCACTTTGGATGAGCCCAGATACATTTTCATGAAAACTATTTTTTTAATATCATCATATATTTTTTGTTTTAATTTTCTAGATATTATATCTATTAGTGACAAAGATCACTTTCTCAAAAGTGGATTGCCACATTAAAGAATAAGAAGAAGTTTTAGTAACAGATAAGTGCTTAACTTTATACATAGACAAACAAAACTCATACTTGATGTACGGATGGTTCTCTGGGAGGGTAGAGGATGTCTCTACGTTCAGTTAACGAGACCGCAAACGCGAAAAGGACACAGCTATACGCTGGGGAAGAGAAAATGACGGCGATGAAGTCACCAGGAAAATTTATTTTAAAGCATAGAACCTATTTTATATTATTCAGAATGTAGGGTAGACAGTAGACAAGCTACCGAGGTAACACAATTATATTAATTGAATTTTATGTAAAAGGGTTTTCGACGATGTTTACATTATGTTGTTAATTGGCCGTAACACAAGGCGGTATGGACTGCTTGGGGCTCTTTATTCTCTGGATTATAATCCTAAAAAAGAAAGCTAAAAATATGATTGACCTTCGACATTTTTCCGCAATTATCTGCCCTCCAGAGCGAGTCTTTTGTTTTAACGCTAACTAAATCAGATTATTGTATAAAATTAATTAACTCTTTTCAATCGTTGAAATAAAATCATGACGATAGTGTTATGGTGACCAAACATCTTTTATTTCGTTTTCGAAATATTTTTTCTCACCTTTATATTTAATGATTTATAAAACAGAAATAAAATCCTGAAAACAACGTGAAAATTCCAAGCTCTGCCATAAACAGGGAGTTAAAAAAAATCCATACAGTTCGTATCTGGGTCTGTATAGATTATCAAGAAGTTTAATATCAAGATCCTGAGCTATATAAAACAATTAATACTTTTGAAAGAAATAATGCTACGATATTTTGTAGCAATATAATCATATCAAAGGATTTTATAAGGTTGAAAGAAGGCGTGATCGCTTGAGACATAGATCGAACACCTCGATTCTGTGTTTAAAAGAAAAGCCAGATATAAGAAGCCATGTTTTTTCGGTAGTAGAAACGAAAGCATATTATGAAAGTGTATAGAAAAGACTGGAAATCCAGGCGTACTTCTTAAGGGACATGGCGTGATGGGTAAAAAACCATTTTTATTTTAAGCAAGAAGTTATGGGCCATTTAAAAATTACTATTTTTTTCAAAATACATAGGTACAACATAGCGACAAACAAATTCCACTAGGGCATCACAGGGAGCACCAAAAGAGAGGAGGAACAGCGGGATCTCGGACTCCCAGTAGTAGCCTTCCTGAAAACAGTGTTTTGATACTTTGATCTATGACAAGATATAGTGAAAGAAGAATAACCGAAACAGTAATGTTATTACAAAAATGTTTCGACTAATTAAAGGCACATTCTTAGTCCCCGCGTACGAGCGTGTGGATAAAAAAAAATTGTTTTTACAATAAATTTTATTGCGCACACGCGGTTGCTTATAATTACTAGGTTAACGTTTTATAAAAATTTGAATTAAAATTAAATTCATACGCTATTTACCATTTATAAAATAAGATATTTATAAAATTTTGAATTAAAATTAAATTCATACGCTATTTACCATTTATAAAATAAGATATTTATAAAATTTTGAATTAAAATTAAATTCATACGCTATTTACCATTTATAAAATAAGATATTTATAAAAATTTGAATTAAAATTAAATTCATACGCTATTTACCATTTATAAAATAAGATATTTATAAAATTTTGAATTAAAATTAAATTCATACGCTATTTACCATATATGGTCACCTTAGCGATTGTAGATAGAATTGGCAAAATATAATAATTACTCTCTCTTTTAATATTTTTGGGTTGAGAGATTATTGTGTTCTGACCTAAACAGACCCTTTGTTTTACAAATCGTTAGCGTCAGACGAAACTTCTGCGTAAGAACTGTTCTGAGAACAAAATTATGAAATCAATAACAACTAAGTAGGGGAATTGTGCTCAAGATGATATACTTACATACTTTTTGTTTTGTGGAAAATATTTCAAAAATTCAAAGGTGATAAAAAATATTCTTAGGTTCAACTATTTTGACGGATATAATTTAAAATTAGACTATTTAATATTGTCAAAAACACCAAGAACGTTACACGCATTTTTTTCTTTCATAAATCACTCATTTGTGAGTGGAAATGCATAAAAAAAAGAATAACCTTTTTCTGATGATAACAAACACAATAAAGAATTAGTGAAATTGGCCGCGAAAAATATGCGTGATGAGATGACCAAGGGATATAGGGGTCCATTTTTATATATACCTAGAGATATTTTATTCATTTACTGAGAACAATATAGACTCCGCTTCTATGAAACCAATAACCACAGTTCATATCAAAACAGTCTAACGCAACGGAATAATTTACAGAAATAGTTTTATCTAAACAAACCTCAAAACTGCCGAACTATGCAAAATGGCGGCTACAAAAGTTTTGAGCAATGACTCCATATTATTATGTGACCCGATACGGCGCTAAGGCGCGCTTTTTGGGACGGATACAGGCACTGGGTCATCTTACCTGAGTACGTCATGTTAAGCACAGTTCCCCTACACGACGCTGAATATTTTATAGTGAACTCGTAAATCTTCTTCCCTCTATACATTCATTTACAATTTTTGATAAAAGGCGAAGAACACCGCCTCTAATGTGAGTTTTATTTTCATTATGAAGAACCCTTAATTCAGTGTGATTTAAAATAGCTCTGCAAACTTTATTTATATAGGTAATGCAATTAAATACATATTTATTTCATTTTAATTTAAAAGAACTCTATAAAACTGGGGTGGTGGTAACTCTATAAAACTCTATAAAACCGTGAGGTGGCCGGCGAAGAATAGCACCTCTGCTCTTTTTGCTGATTTTTCGAGCATCCTGTAAGAGGCAGGAAATCGAAAAATCAGATCGGGACCGTGACCACGTCCTTAAATCTCAACTGGTCAGAAAAGGCACAATGAGCCTCGGACACCTTCAAGCGCAATGGAGAGCTTGATGCCTCCCTATGCTCCCGAGTGGGGCTTAGGCCCCCGCATTGCTGGTTGGTTTGGGGAGGATTTGCGGCGGGCTTGATTTGTCCGGGGCCGGCTTTTTGGTTAGATTGCTTCGATCGAGCTAGGAGGTCGGTTTAGTGCGGGTCAGGTTTGCTGCGGATTGGTCTCCACCGGGCTGGCTTGCGGTGTGCGGGGTGCCTTAAAGGGAGAATGTATGTATGTATGTATAAAACTTAAACCGTTTTTAATGAAATTTTAATAAAACTTATTTCGTTCAGTGCATAAAAACCTTTATAGAAAACTAGAACCCACTTAGGAGAATAGGAAGCCAAAAAGATCTCTCCATTGCGCTCGATTTCTCGCAATATTTATGACCTCCTCCCACACCACGTCCAAATCCTTTCATTAAAAGGAGCGGAACCCAGTATGAAAGAATCTTCCTCGTCTTCGGGACCCTAATGGAAGGAGGAACAGCGCGTTTTGGCTGGACATAATACAACAATTTGACGAGTATCATTCTTTTAGCATTTGACGAGTCTGAATACCTAAATGAAGGTCAATGGACAATCAATAAAATTGAAATGAAGAAAACATTGCTAAGAAACAGTGAATTGTCTAACAATGTTACAGTTCACGAATGGTTGTGTGACAACAAGACGGTAGGTATGTCCCGTTGGTAAAATGTTACCGAAATTTGACTAACGGGTTATATAAGATCGGGCCTAATTATTTAACTACCTAGTGATCGACCGTGATATAAATTCGACTATAACTTGTTTAAATAATCACAAGTTTGAATATTATTAAAGTTCCATTGTCAAAGACTGAACAAGCGCTATTTCACAATTTTCTTTCCAAAATAATGACATTGCTATTGGATACGTCAAATTTGAAATGTTGATAGGTATGTAGAAAGTTTTTTCTGTTATTATTCAAGACAAACAAAATTAATCTATTATCAATTTGACCAAAGATAAACAAAAGAATATACGCATATGTGTCAATATCAAATACATTGAATTGTGTGTGAGTTTCAAATGCATAACATTACAGTAGTGTTTGTAATGTTTTGTTTTATTGACTTATGCATAATTAAAAAATAACATTAACATTCGCCACTCCATCTCTATATAAACTCTGAGTGTGCGGAATTTCATACTCCTCCGTCCGCGCAATTTTCGTAAAAATGTTCACAAAGATTTTCCTTCACGATTTTATACAGGGTGACTGGTAATTCGATAAATTCCTTGAAAGAGGTTATACTAGAGCAAATTTGCAACAATTTAGTTCCCATTAACCAAAAAAACCATTTTGTGAAAAAAATGTAGTTAGTGACTTTTTCCTTAACAACGACGATAAAAAGTGTATAAAATGTTAGCGTCAATCTATATACAGGGTGACTGGTAATTCGATACATTCTTTGAAAGGGGTTATACTAGAGCTTATTTGGAACAATTTTGCTCTTATTAACCAGGGGTCAAATACCAGTGGTTTTCGAGTTATTCAACTTTTTAGAGTTATTTTAAATTTTCCACCTTTTGACCTAAAATTGAAAATTGTGAACAAAGTAGTCTATTTAGGAAAGTAAAAATACATTTTTCCAATATCTGAAGAATAAATAAATGATTGAAGTGAAAAACCAAGAAGAAAATTTTATAAACCTCGGAAATACTGTGTTTTAAAATCACAAGTCTGTTTTTTTTTAATTTTTAATTTGGATTTTTCTAGGGGAGTTACTCCAAAAAAGTAAAATATACTTGGCGTACAAACCACAGGAAAAACTTCCCCAATTAATGAGCTTTCCGGAAAGGTATAAATGTTTCCCACATTACTGCAGTTTTGTAAAATAATCAATGTAAAACGATCAGAAGGCGCGGAATTAGTTCAACGTCGCCATACTAATGCTGGACGACCCAGTGTCAGTGATCATAATGAAGCGCAGCTTTGAATTTTATTCTTGGTATTAGTAGAACCGTTTGTATGAAAACACCTACGCTTTCATAGCACCATCTGATCGTCTAACATTGATTATTTTCCACAACTGCAGTAAAATGCAGAATATTTATACCTTTTCGGAAAGCTTATTAATTGGAGAAGTTTTTCCAGTAGTTTGTACGCCAAGTATATTATACTTTTTTGGAGTTACTCCCTTAGAAAATTTGAAATTAAAAAAGAAAAAAACTGTCTTGTGACTTTAAAACGTCGTGTTTCTGACGTTTTTGAAAATCTCTTCTTGATTTTTCACTGCAATCATTCCTTTATTCTTCAGCTATTGGAAGAGTGTATTTTTACTTTTCTAAATGGAGTACGTTGTTCACAATTTTCAATTTTAGGACGGAAAGAAAGGTGGAAAATTGAAAAAACCTTTAAAAAGTTAAATAACTCTAAAACTACTGGTATTTGACCCCTGGTTAATAGGAACAAAATTGTTGCAAATAAGTTCTAGTATAACCCCTTTCAAAGAATGTATCGAATTACCAGTCACCCTGTATATAGATTGACGCTAACATTTTATACACTTTGTTACTATGTACTCACTATCTTGTCGGAAATAATGGATGTCATTCCAAACCAAAACCTTCTCCAGAGTGGTGACACGTTGGAGAATCTTATTTACAAATGACTAAATGAATTTGTTTGTAATTGTTAAATTTATACACCATTAAATATGTCCACAAAGATAGTTACGATGTTGAACTAAAGGTCTTCTGTGTCACAAAACTATTAATTTATATTATAATATACATTTGAAATTTGTTTAGGACATTGTCAAACATAACATTAAACGGAGAATAAAGACGGCCATCTTCTTTAATTATTGTGTACTAGCTCTCCCAACAGACGTCTCCTTTCCTTATTATGAATATATTAATTGAATTATACTTTGAAGTATGCTAAATTAATTACATATTTAACAAAACTCCGACTGATGCATCTGTTTAAACCATGTTTGCAAGACACATTGCTATAAATCACTGACAGTTATGTCTAACACCAAATTTAAAAACAGAAATATTTTCATTTTTAAAAGCACTAAGAATTTTGACTACGCCATAATTCTTATATTTTCTAATATTCCACGCATCTTTCCAATGTTTTTCTTGTGCGCCTACTTAATCTTTATCGACTCGATAACCACAATAATAGAATTTTTTGATGAAAATGACTCACCAATGTTTTTGTGTTGGCAGTCTCTATTATGTACCAAATATACAACATTGCGATCGCAATATAAAAAAAACATGATACACAAATTGCTAAATTTATGGATTTCAGCGAGTAACGCCTCCCTTTGATAAGGTTGAGCAATCGTTAGGTACCGACGCTTAAAAAAGAAAAACAGTTTGTTTTTTTTCATTCAGCGGTCTTAAACCACCTTCACTTTATTAGTATATGTAGATTATATTACATACTTTGCAGTGTTATAATTAAACTCACACCGAAAAAGGAATTAAACGGAGAGAAAACCCAAAAATTCACTTGATAATGGTATCTACTAATTATTTATGATGTACAAAAAAGGAATATAAATTCTTTGTAAACGTCACATGATACAAATGTTATCTTCGTCACTTGAAATATTTTTAACTCGTGCTTAAAATTAAGCTCAAGTCTCAGGTATAGTCGAGGCCTAAATACTCTTGTTACACTTCGTCTTATTTTAATTAATTAATGAAAATTCCTTAATTTTCACGCACTATCACAAACGGGTTTGACGAAGACATTACATAGAACTCTTCCTTATTTTCAGTCATAAAATAATACTTCCTTTAAATCGGACGAACCTTCTATTAGAATGTTCCGTCTGTTTGCTTTATGTCTGACTGGCACGCTCAGTCGCGCTATTTCCAAAGATGACATGGATTCACCATATTGATTGCATTTGGAATAAAACTTTATGTAATTGTTATTTTTATTATTTCAATAAAAGAAAACTAATAAGAAGAATGGTCGAAGTATTTCTATCGCAATCGCACAATGAAATTTTCTTCTTGTTCCTTTTACTGAGAATATTATATAAGGGTGTCAATTTATATATTTATATTCTTCATCTGAGGTCAAACGTGCCCTGTGTATGGGCGAGTTCGTTGGGCAATCCTCATAGTTTTGATGTTATTTAGATGCCGTTCACAGAAAAGTCATAGGCAAAAGATCTTCGATGCTTACGTTCATTGCGAATAAATAAAACACAGTCTTCATAGTTCTACCATATTAACACTTACTAATGTAAAAAAAAATATAACAACTAATGACCCTAACAATTCATTAGTAATGTTCGATTTTTAAATGGAACAAACCACTGCGGGCTTACGACCGTCTTCTACTGTTATTTCGAAGGCTGGCTTAGTGTGATCACTTTACGTTAACAACGTTCGCCATTAGGTGGTAATGTTTAGGATTTCGAAACTCCTAATCATGAGAATTCTCAACATGTTCAACATGTCGAAAAATCTCATGTATGCAACAAGTAGAAATTTAATAATAAATGAAATACAGTGATAAAAGTTGGAAATTATTGAGAACAAGAGAGCAACCAAATTTAAAGACTGCGACTGCTGTCATGTATTTGGCGCCAGGATATGACTATATCCATTTTCGTTACTGTCTCATCTTTATTGCCTATTGGCTTTGTTGGTGCACAACGTTCTAATTATGTCTAGATTCTTGTGACCTTTTTTCAGGACTAGATCTTAAAGAAAAAATAACAACTAATGACTCTAACAATTCATTAGTAATGTTCGATTTTTAAATGGAACAAACCACTACGGGCTTACGACTGTCTTCTACTGTTATTTCGAAGGCTGGCTTAGTGTGATCACTTTACGTTAACAACGTATTTTACACTCACACACACTTTGATGTATTTGACATTATTTGACACAGATCTTTTGTTTATGACTTGGTAAATGAAATCAGTAAACAATAATATTCTTCCCGTTTTGCCATGTTTTTCATCCTAATTTGGTCATTTTTGTCCACAGTGTCACCGTATACAAATATTCATCATTTGTGACAGTTAAAGCGCCACGATATTATTTTCTATGAACTCCGTTGTTAAAAGTTGAACTACACTAAAGTCGACTTCTTTAGCTTTGACTTTAGTGCCAATTACGAGATTTTAACATAAAGTCGAATTTGGTTTGAAACGTCATTTTGTTGTTATGAAACGCGTTATTTTTTAAAGGAAACTTAAATAATCCTTTATTTTGTTAGTCTGATTGATTTTGTCATATGTTGAAAAATATTTAGCGTGGAATTAGTGTTTCAGCAAAAATACCGAACTAAGGACGAACAAACCAAATAATTATATAAGATCTGGTAAAACTATGTTATGTAAGACGTAAATTCAGTACCTAAAGCTAATGTTTTCTCCCACAACTAAAATCGGAAGGTTATATAGTTTAAAAAAACTTCGCGAAAAATCAAATTTTGACTCAAAGCAAAAAAGCTGAACGTTAAATCTTGATATCCTGCTCCGAAGGCGATATTAGATCCCGGCTTTGAATTATTTACGTATGATATATGTAAGTGAAGGGCATCAGCTCGAAATATCTGATCTTGTGGTATGAGTCCCTTGCTCTGGGAAATGTTCTTTGAAAAAAAAAACTATAATGTGATTTTCAGTGGGATACGGAGATATTATGTTCTATTTATCCGTCATTCTCCTAACGACTTCTGAAGGAAGGGTACTGACAGCATCGTGAAAAGCGTTGCTGATGATTTTTCAATATTGCTAAATGTCGGTCTAGAAGATAACATAACATTTGTTTGAAATTTTAAGATTATGGTATAGTCATTCTCTATAGAGTAGGGTAAAGAAATTGATATCTAACGCTAATACTTTTACGTTGTTAAAATAAAAGAGAAAATATGATCAATATAATTATTTTAAAGCGAAAAAAAGATACAATTTTCGAAGGTTCTTATGAAAGAAAAAAAAAACACACAAAAGTTGCTGAAACAGTAGTAGACAACCTACATACTTGAAACTATTAATAACTAGCTTATATCCGTCTTGCTTTACGTTTTTGATTCCGATTGTCATGCTTGATCGGTAGGTAATTAAACAGGTTCTAGTCTAGCTTCCCATTGCTTTGTAGACCTCTATAACTGACATAAGCACAGAAAAAGAAGAATGACACTTTTAATGTTTATTAAAATTTTGTATGAAGATCCTAAAAAATAGGGTTTTTTAATTAGCTCTAAATATATTAAAGTTAATGCAGCAAATTGTATTAAAGAACCTTCTCCGGCATTTTGCACGGCTCTGTGCAGATTCATATCTGACGTAGCATTTGTATTTTGAGCGTGATGCTATGACATACGGTAAAAAGCAAAATAAAAAAAACATTTCTGAATTATTATTTAGATAGAGAAGGAGGGGCTAATGCGAGTTTTATTTAATTTCCCAATTTACCACGCAACTTTCTTAATTTTTTATTTCATTAGAACCTTCTACTGATAAAAGCCAACACGACAAAAAAGAATTAGTGAAATCGGTTCAGCCGTTTAGGCGTGATGCGATGACATTAAGTAAAAAGCTAATAAAAAAACATTTCTAAATTATTATGTAGATTTACCACGCAACTTTCTTAATTTTTTCTTTCATAAGAACCTTCTACTAATAAAAGCCAACACGACAAAAAAAGAATTAGTGAAATCGGTTCAGCCGTTTAGGCGTGATGTTCACATATACGATAGAAAGCGGACAAACATTTCTGAATTATTATATAGATAGATTTACCACGCAACTTTCTTAATTTTTTCTTTCATAAGAACCTTCTACTAATAAAAGCCAACACGACAAAAAAAGAATTAGTGAAATCGGTTCAGCCGTTTAGGCGTGATGTTCACATATACGATAGAAAGCACACAAACATTTCTCAATTATTATATAGACTAGCTTATACCCGTCTTGCTTTACGTTTTTGATTCCGATTGTCAGGCTTGATCGGTAGATAATTAAACAGGTTCTAGTCTAGCTTCCCATTGCTTAACAGACCTCTATAACTGACATAAGCACAGAAAAAGAAGAATGACACTTTTACAATTTTTGTTTTACCGACCTCATAATATTATACGAACCTACCGACATAATTTGCAAGTTTTCATAGAGAGCTCTGTGGTTTGAATCTTAGCTACATTCCCTACACCCTCTAATCTAATGTGTGATAATTAATTAGGCATTCCACCCATGGGGGGGATTTGTGCCTGTCAAACTTCAAAATGTTGGAACCATTTTGCAAATTTTTTCATTAAATCTTTATTTATTGAGAATAATAAGATTTGAATAACATTTATATGTATAACAAATCAATCTACAATTATTTTATTACATTTTCATACCGTAATACCAAGATTCCATTCAACGTTTACATGAGTAATTTTGTTTCCAAAAGATGACTTACTGTCTTTTTGAGAAATTAGTATGAAGATCCTAAAAAAATAGAGTTTTTTAAATAGCTCTAAATATATTAAAGTTAGTGCAGCAAATTGTATTTAAGAACCTTCTCCAGCATGTTGTACGGCTCTGGGCATATTAATATCTGACGTAGCATTTGTATTTTGAGCGCGATGTTCACATATACGGTAAAAGTATTGTCAAAGGCAAATAAAAAAACAAACATTTCTGAATTATTATGTAGAAGATATAATACTTTTCTATACAAAGGTGTCAGTATAGCCGGCGGAACTTATTGCATGAGGCAATTTTTTCCAGTCAACCGGTCCCGTCCAATCTGAGACAGGCCAACTCCGGGTAGAATTTTCAAGTGAAAAAACACTTAGAAAAACTCTGACGATATAGTTTTTTTTTTATTTAAATTGACGATTGACTAACTGTCAGTTGATGCGATTATCAGAATGTGCCCTGTAATATTGTTTATAACGGGAAGTAGGTATTTCAACTTTCATTTCATTCCCCCTTTAAACATTCCCACTAAGGGGCATACGGAGGCAACTAGAGCTCTTCATTGCGCAACGCTTATGACCTCCTCTTACACCATGTCAAAATCCCTTAGCTCTGCTTCAAAAGAGAGAAACGCAGAATGAGAGGGTTTTCCTCGTCTGTCTTCGGGACTATTATGGGAGAAAGAACAGCGCTCTCCTCGCCCAACTGTCATTCGACATCCTTAACACACATGCCGATCGATCGAATATAAATTCAAACTACCAAAAATTATGGGGTACTCAATACTGAGAGGGTGAACACAAACGGCGAGTCGAAAATACGAAAATACAATTTTGAGTTACGAGATATTCAGAACGATCAATAAAATAATTCTCAAGCAGCCCACTTTTGAGCAATGAATTACAAACTCACTATAACTCAGATTTCATAGGCCGCTCACTTAGTATTGTGTTCGCCTAGTCATTATTTTTATCGCCCAAGTTAGTATTTTATTAGGACATTTTGAATTTTGGTTGTCAGCTTTGAATAACTATAATATTTATAATATATTTTCAGTTATTCATAATAATATATCGCCTGTTATTACTTATATCTTTCGAATAGGTATAAAATCGCCTCCCGGTTTAGTACTAAAATTATCTCATTCATAATCGTCCTGCGCCGATTATATGGACCAGTCAAAGATGGAGATCACTGGCGAATAAGATACAACTGTGAGATTTATGAAATGTATAATGACATTAAAGTGTCCACATTCATAAAGATAGGCCGGCTCCGTTGGCTGGGACATGTATCGCGAGCAGATCAAGACTCGGTGCTAAACAGGATCTTCCGCACGAGACCAGAGGGAAGGAGGAGCATAGGAAGACCGAAGCTACGATGGCTGGATGGCGCTGAGAGGGATCTGGGGCTTTTGGGGGTTGGTGACTGGCGGCGGACAGGGTGGCTTGGAGAAGTTTGCTGAGGGAGGCCGAGACCCACTCAGGGTTGTAGCGCCACAGATGTATGTATGTATGTATAATCGTCCATAAATTATTTTATTCAACCGCAGTGTATAAATCCCCATTCAAAATAGATGCATCAGTCGAAGTTGTGGTGGTTAAATAAAACTAATAGGTAATCGATTTATCATTTATCCACCACCTCGGGGTGACCTCTAGGCTGAGCTCCCGATACCTAATGATATGGCAAGTAACACCTTTAACATGACCAAGGTTTGGAAAGCGTCGGCGTTTAGTATCGAGACGAAATGTAAATTGTTTGATGTTGTCTATTCTCCTGTATGGAGAAGATGATAGACTTGTGTTAAGGATGCCATATGACAGTTGGCCGAGAAGAGCACTGATCTGCCTCCCATCAGGGTTTCGAAGACAAGGAAGACTCTCTCATACCGTGATACCCTCTTTCGAAGCAGAGCTACCTCCTCCCACACCATATGCAGAGGGATTTGCATATGGTGTGGGAGGAGGTCATAATCACATCCTGGCGCCAAATATATGACAGCAGTCACAGTCTTTAAATTTAGTTGCTTTCATGTTCTCAATAGTTTCCAACTTTTATCTCTATATTTCATTAATAATTAAATATCTACTTGTTTTATAATACATGAGATTTTTCGATATGTTTAACGTGTCGAGAATTCTCATGATTAGGAGTTTCGGAGACTTACACATTACCACCTAATGGCGAACGTTGTAAACGTAAAGTGATCACACTAAGCCAGCCTTCGAAATAATAGTAGAAGACGGTCGTAAGCCCGTAGTGGTTTGTTCCATTTAAAAATCGAACATCAGTAATGAATTGTTAGAGTCATTAGTTGTTACATATTCGAACCGAAAAGGTTTCAACAGATCGTTGAAGTTCTTGTCAAAACATAGTTAGTTAAGGGTTTCACTAGTAAGATAATAAAGTGTTAGAGGAGGGTGGGCAAACATTCTGACACGTCCTGTTTTGGTAACAAATTAATAATAAGAATAATAGAAGAATGTGGTGCTTGAAGTAAAAGAAAGTATTAACCCGCCATTCACGATCACTCCAAATGAATGTCATCCATTTGGATGTCATCCAAAAAATTAGTCCCATTCACGATCACTCCTAACTTATGTCACCCATTGTGACGGATATGAAACCTGAGTTTTTTTTTTCAAAATTATAACGAAACTTCACTACGTTAATGTTACTACACGCATTTTGCTATTATCAAATTGAAAACAGCCACACTTGTACCTAAAGGATTATGATAAAATGAGTCAAATTTGGACCCAGTTTTTGCCAACCCAAGTTTTTGGAATGTTTAAAAAAAGGTCATTTCGAAAATTAGATAGCCGGAAAGGTGAAATAATATGACTAAAAAAGTCATTTCATGTGAGTAACTTCCCAAATAGGTAGATTTCTGACTGAAAGCGGTAGATAGGTAGACGGAGGACCAAAATTGGTAGATTGGTAAACAAGGACCAAAATCGATAGATCTACCGAAAAGTTGGTAGATAAAGCAACACTGTTTTCAACACTGACAACAAGTGACGTGACATCTTGGATAACGTCCACTAGAGTTTATGACGATTCGTTTGGAGTGATGGACGAATCGCTCGATGCAATTGCATTTATGACTGATGGATATCCGACTCTTCCTATCATGCCACATCGTCCATTTGCTTAATGGGTTGTTTTCCTAAGAATGCGAAGTTTCAGAGAACTTTATTTCTAAAGAGCGTACATAAGACCTAAGAATCGTTTGTGTTTTTTTTAAACGTCATAAAATGGTCGTTCGTTTTCTAAGCAGGTATTATGTTAAGGTTTTTTCTTTATATTGAAAGAAAGATATAGGTAGGTATGTACAAGAAACGGGCATCGCGTAAAGAACGGTTGGTTATTTAGATAAGTAATACATCAATGCGCGTTGCATTGGAACTATACATCAATGTTATCCGATGCATCTGATAGAAACATCGATGTTTTCTCAAAATCGATTGTTTACAGGAGAGGGGGGGGGGGCTCTTATTTTCATATATATAAAAATGGAGAGCTATTTCCGGATGTCATGGCATCACGCCTAAACGGCTAGACCGATTTCGCTAATTCTTTTTTTGTCGTGTAGGCTTTTATCAGGAGAATGTCGTCGAACGGTAGAAGTCGTCAAACGGTAGAAGTGACACACAACTTTTTTGCTCTATTGTTTACAATTTGTTTTTATTTTGTTTTTCGGTTATTTCTTATTTGATCAGATAGTGTTATATACGAATCGACGTAGATTTTTCCGCTGAGAAGAGTGGCCTATTTTTATTTTCGGAAAACATTGTGGTGGAAGAGTGATTAGTGAAAAACTCAAATACTGTGAAAATTCTGTGAAAAACTTGTCCCCTGTCTTCCCCTTGCTGAATTTGGAATCGCAATTGATACATTTCAATAGAGTACTTGTGCCCAAACAAAAAAGCTCGCGGGACTGAGTTTGTACCTCCTAAGGCTTCCCGGAAAATTTCAGGAGAAGTCGGTGAAAATTTTTCCAACTCGATATCTGTTTTTTATTATATATTATCATAAAACACCACAAAATTGTATTTGGTGAGGTGCCATTTGTTCTCTGAAAACGTTGATACTTTTCCTAATATACCTGAAAATTTCGGGAAAAACTGTGATTTTCGCGACGGTACTCTTTGTGTTTTCTCCAGCTAAATTTCACATGTAGCATCAGAAAGCCCGTGTGAAATACTACAATAAACTCAGTGACGGTTGTGCTCTAACATAATCTGTTAAAAAAGTTAAGTGCAGTATAACATTTTCTAGTGTAAATCGTAATAAATTGCATACAGACATACCCACACGAACTGTTCTCTCAGGTTTCGCGTCTCACCGAGCGTCGCGATTCTTCAATATTAGTTGTCGCGCGCTTGAGATCTTTGCTGCATAAATAAACTTACACACATAAAACATGAATACCAATGTTGGTGAATGCAGCAAGTGCTCTGAAACCATAATCTATGAGGATCTGGTTGTCTGCAACTCTTGCAAATGCCATTTCCACTTCTCGTGCTGTGGGATTTCGGAGCGCAGTTTTAGACGTTCTCGTAACCGGGCATCCTTGCTTTGTGGAGAATGCAGACGGGTGCAGGGGAGCCCTGAACACAAATCTGGTTCGGTCTCAACGGCTCCTTCGGCGGCGGTTGGTGCTGGTGTCTCGCCCACAGATGTAGCTCCTCGGGCGGATGTGACCGGTCTGAGCAGCGAGTTTGCGATTCCTGAAAAAATGATGGAAGAGCTTTGCACCAGGGTAATCGAGGGTCTCACAAGGAGCGTGAGAACGATTATCGCTGAGGAGTTGTCCTGTTTTGGGAGGGAGATGTGCGAGTTGAGGGCGTCTGTTGGTGCTGTCTCTCGGGAGTGTGAACTGATGAAGACTAGGATTTCTCAGCTTGAGAAGGTCAATGAGGAGAATACGCTACTGAAGAACAGGGTAGCTGATCTGGAGCGCCAGAGCCAGGAGTTCGGCCGCAGGATTGATGAGCTTACTGTTGCAGACGGTGAGAGGGAACAGTATGTCAGAAAGAACAATCTAGAAGTCTCAGGTATTCCCTATATAAGGGACGAGAATCCTAGAGCATTGGCTTTCAGCATTGGAGAAAGGCTTGGGGTGAAGTTAAGTGACCTCGACGTAGTATTTAGTAGGAGAGTCTCCTCGTGGACTGATAAGTCTGACAAGAACAAGAAATTGGTCATCAAACTGTCCAGCCGAGACATTGTTGATAACATGCTTTCTGCAGTGAGAAAGCGCAAAGGTCTGACGACGGTGGACATTGGAATCGCGGGAGATGCCTCTCCGGTATATCTGAATTATCATTTAACCCCGTCGAATAAGAGGCTTTTGAGAGAGGCTAAATTAAAGGCCAGGACGAAAGAGTACCAGTACTGCTGGGTGAAACACGGCATAATCTACGTCCGTAAGAACTCGAAATCACCTGCCATAGTTATAAAAGGATTGCATGATCTGAAGAGGTTGTTGTGACTGAGCGCCTATCATTGTCTTTACCATGCTGACGATCAACCGTTGATGTCAGCAGTGCTACCAACCTATATTTTTCTTGTTTTTTTACATTGTTTGTCTATGTATTTCATTCTTTTTTTTATAGTTTGCACTGTTCCTATACTTAATGCTGCTACCGCAGGGCTCCTCCAAATCCTACCCATTTCCCTTTCCCATTGCTCTATTATTGTTCGAAATTGTCACCTTTTGCGTTGCCCGTCATTAAATGGATCTACATTTTTATATCTATCCAAATGGAGTTATCCTTGTATTATCAGAACGTAAGAGGTTTACGAACCAAAACCCATAGTTTTTATCAAAACGTACTACATAATGAGTTTGACATTGTTTGCCTCACAGAAACTTGGCTGAACTCGAATGTGCACGATTTTGAACTATTTGATTGCAGATATAATATCTTTAGGAGGGACCGCGATTATCTGCGCACTGGGCAGACGTTGGGAGGTGGTGTTCTTATCGCTGTCAAGACTGGCATACCAGTTACCTTAAAAACGGAATGGAACTCTGAGGTGGAGGATGTCTGGGTTACGATAGACGGTTACAAATCGAGAAGAAAAATTAATATATGCTGTGCCTATATACCTCCAGGTAACAATTTCTACAATTCTACTTCTATTTTTTGTGATAACACTTCATCCCACATTCTGAATAATCCCGAAGACTCATTCATCGTACTGGGTGATTTCAATCTCTCTGATGTGTCCTGGTCATACTCTCAGTTTCATGACTCTTTTGTCCCTGCTGGATTCTCTGATGCCACCAGTGCTCTAGCCATAGACTTCATTTCCTTATCTGATTTGAAACAACACAGTGGTGTTCCAAATTCTAATAATAGAATATTGGACTTGGTCTTGGCAAATAATTTAAATTGTGGTGTATGTGAATGTACGGATCCCCTGGTCGATCCAGACCCCCATCACAAGCCATTGTTGGTGACGTTCAAACTGGAGAATATTGTTTTCATCCGCGTTCCGAGCAGACAAACCAAGCAATTTCATAAGGCCGACTATTCTCTTATAAATGATCACCTGGCGCAGTTCGACTGGGCGAGTACTTTTCGTAGTCTTGACATTGATGGAGCAACTGAGGTATTTTATAAAATTTTAAACGAATCTATTGGCAGATTTGTTCCAACTCAGATAATACGTAATAATGTTAAATACCCTGCGTGGTTTTCAAGATCATTAATTTTAGTAATAAAACATAAATTAAGAGCCCATAAAAGGTGGAAAAGGTCACGTCTCACTGCCGACTATGATGAGTTTTCCTTGCTGAGATCAAGACAAAAGAATTTACAGAGACAGTGTTTTGACGCATACGTCAATAGAGCCGAGAGGGCCATATCGTCCGATCCAAGGGCTCTGCATGGTTTCGTCAAATCGGCCAAATCTGGTTCTTCATACCCCAAAGAAATGTACTTTGATAATGTGTCTGCAAGTGACTCGGAGGGTGTATGCGAACTTTTCAGTGACTTTTTCTCATCTACCTTTGTTGATGCCAATCCTAATATGCCTGAAGTAGTTTGTGATAGCGCACTGGATATTGGTAGTATCTATTTTGATAGTAATGACATATTAAAGAAACTTAAAAGCATAGACCTGAATAAGGGCCCAGGACCCGATGGAATACCCCCTTTGTTTATCAAAAACTGCGCCGAATCTCTGGTCGGGCCCCTTAGTTTGCTATTCAAACAATCATTGCACGAAGGTGTCTTCCCAGCATTGTGGAAGAGATCGTACATTACACCCATTCATAAGTCTGGTAGCAAACAGGATGTACAGAACTACCGACCTATATCTAAACTTTCCATATTTAGTAAACTCATGGAAAGGATAGTAGTCGAACAGCTGACTCCTGAAATAAAGTCGTTTATTTTGCCTAACCAACATGGATTCTTTCCGGGAAGGTCGGTGGAGTCTAATCTTGCTCAATATACTGAATTTATTTTAAAGACTATGGGGAACGGGGGACAGACGGATGCAATCTATACGGACTTCTCGAAGGCATTCGACAAAATTAATCACAACATACTCATACACAAACTACAGACTTACGGTATCCACGGTGACTTACTTCGATGGTTGAAATCCTACATAAGTGGCAGACTGCAATCGGTTGCAATTAACAATTGTGCATCCAGATTTAGAATGTGTCCTTCTGGAGTGCCCCAGGGATCGCACTTAGGCCCTGTCCTTTTTATTTTATATATCAATGACATCGGCTGCTGTTTTGAGTCCTCCCGCTTTTTGATATACGCAGACGACATAAAAATTTATAAAAAAATCTCAAATATCACCAATTGTCTTGAATTGCAATCAGACCTTACACGATTACAATATTATTGCAAAAAAAATCAGCTCTTTCTGAATGCCAAAAAATGCAACGCAATATCCTTCACTAGAGGCAGAAGTCCGATACTGAACAAATACCTAATCAATGGTGAGAGCATTGAAAGATGCACTGAGGTCAGGGACCTTGGGGTAATCCTCGATACAAAAATGACATTCAAACTCCACATTGATGGTATCGTTGATAGAGCCTTCAGATGTCTGAATTTCATCTTAAGGACGTCGAAACCATTTAAATCCACTAAGGCTATTAAAACTCTATACCAAACTTATGTTCGCAGCATCCTGGAGTTTGCCTCTGTTATATGGTGTCCCCAATACATTTGCTACATTGATAGGTTAGAACGGGTCCAGAACAAATTGCTGAAACATCTTAATTACAGATGTAGGGTCAGTTTCGATAATATCTTGCAGTCTGCACACTACCACAAAATTATGACTTTGGAGAACAGACGGACTGTTACTGACATGTGCTACTTATTTAAACTTGTTAACGGGTTGGTTGACTCCAGCGATCTTCTCGGGGATATATGTTTTCGATGTCCTGTGAGATCCTTACGATCTCAAGCCACATTTGAGATGCCAAGATGCGGAACTAATTATGCACAGAACTCATTCTTAAACCGTTCTACGGGCACCTACAATTCATTTTTCAACAATATAGACCTGAATAGCTCTTCTCTTACGGTTTTCAGGCAAAACGTGAGAAGACACTTGACGTCAGAGCAATGACTTCTTTATCTTCCTGCTTTATTCCATGTCCCTTATTCCTATCCCACACTCTTTTCCTTCTTCCCATTACTCCCAGCTGAGCCTGCACATATTGTTACATTAGTTTTTCTTTTTCCTATTTTCTGTTGTTTGTCTTACTTTTAACCCGCTCGCTGTTAATGTCTACGTATATACTTTACTGGTGTTCTTATTGTCCATACTATTTGTGTAATTGTTTGTTATAAAATCACTGTTTGTATATTTGTTAAATAAAATAAAAATAAAATAAAATAAATAAAATGTCCTTTTAGAAGAAAAAATGCATGTAAAATTAGAAAATTAAAGAAAACTCTACGTAGACGACTTTATTAGTACTTTTTTATCTTATAATTTTTATTCAAATTTTGACAGAAATTGTCAATTGGTGCGATTGACAGAATGCGGATGGAATATACATGGTTTAAAACAGACGTATCGTTCGGAATCACATTGGTCAAATGAAAATTAATTCATCACCATACAAATTCGAATTCAACAGAACAAAACGAAATTCAACAATTAGTTAGGAACACAGGGCAAAGTCTGTCGGGAAAGCTAGCTAAAATATATATTCTTGCTTTTAGTTTCATTGTTGGGCTATGCACAAAATGAGTTCCAACTGCATCTTAAGAAGTGAATCTGACGATAGTTTCATATATTTTTTATTAGTTTAAAAAAAAAAAGGAGAAAAACTGGCACGGAACTTTCTAAATGTCATCGTAAAGACCGCCGTCGTAAGCTGCCTTAATATACGGCCGCACCCTAGGAACCCAACGCATTACCCCACACACGGTCATTTTTTGGAGTGACATCGCTCCATTTAGATGGATTGAGTGATCGTGAATGGGGAGCTTAAGAATGCTTCGTCCACTGTAGGGGTAAGTTCTTGTATTTCTTCATTCCTTTTCCATTTTGGCCTGAGTCATGAATCTCTCTTAATAAAATCACTCACTCCACCCCACCCTGTACTTAAAGTCTATAGTCGGCATAATATTCTATGCTACAGCCGTCGTGTTTGTTGGGTACCTGCCTACATGTTGAAAATGTTTGACATTTCCAAGTTTTACCAACAGAAGTTCTTTATAAATAAAATAAATGATGGAACTTTTAGTTGTAACGCAGTTAGAGACTCAACCTTTATAACGGCATAGAAATTAAAGAAAGTTTAAATGGGAAAGTGCCACATTAGTTACCTACTTTTTAACGTTTGGATTGGAGTAGGTACCTACGATACTTTTGTTTATTTTTAGATAGACGTTTGAAACTGTCATATTATCTATATATTAATACGTGAAGCAAAAACTTTATACACTTTTTTACGAAAAATGCGCGGACGGAGGAGTATGAAATGTGAGTGGTGAATGCTAATATTTTTTTAAATCTTATAATATAAAAGATGATCGGGTTAGTGCGAACACTTATAACAACTAGAAATCGGCTGAACAGATTCTTCCGATGTTTGATTTATTGGATTCTTCTCCGCCCCGGTTAACAGAATAACTAATAAAAAGTTGCAATATGGATAATATAAAATATATAGTACGGAACGGATTTCCTGCGAAGCCAACGCCATCTATGAAAAATTCTATAACAACAAAATCATTGTTTACCTGACAACCATTGACATTAAAAATATTGGTACGCAGATTTTTTATGAAAATTTTTTCCAGCTTTCAGAAATATTTTTGTAACATTCAAACGTATTTTGTATTAATTACAAATTTGAAATCAATATTCATAGTAAGGACTACAGGATAACGTCTGTCAGGAAAGTTAGTTATGCATAAAAAATACATTTAATCCATAAAAAAAATTACAAATAATACTACTGTAATGTTATGAATTCGATACTTACACACACTTCGATGTATTTGACATTGACACAGACGTTATATATTATTTTGTTTATCGGTGGTCAAATTGAGAATAGGTTAATATTCTTTGTATTTAATAATAATAGAGAAAACTTTTCAACATTTCAAATTTGACGTAGGTATCTATGTCTATGTTTTTGAAAGAAAATTGTGCAGTGGCGTTCACTCAATATCTATCTTCTGTACCTACCTATTATAAAAATGAAGACCTATTTTGCGTGTTCATCGCATTACGCCTAAACGGCTGGACCGATTTCGCTAATTATTTTTTTGGCGTGTTTGCTTTTGTCAGGAGAAGGATCTTATGAAAGAAAAAAATAAGAGTTGCGTGGATAATTAGAAAATCAAAGAAAACTCTAAGAAGGTAACCTTTTTTGTACTTTTAACAATATAATTTTTATTCCAAATTTGAAAAATTGAAATTAAATTAAAGTTTGATAGAAACTGTCAGTTGTTGATTGATAGTTGGTGCGATCGACGGAATGTTCATGGAAAATATATGGTATGAAACATATGCATCGATCTAAATTACATTGGTTAAAAGGTAACGAGCATATCATTATACAAACTCGAAATCAAAATTCATAGTTAGGAACACAGGACAACGTCTGTCTGTAGGGAAAGCTAGTCTAATATCATAAAGTCTCAATATCACTTTGTTATGGTCGTATTTCGACCTCTGGGTGACCACTAGTACATATTATTCGGCGTATTGTACCTATTCGAAGTTAATTTTTAACAGTTTTGTTCGCACTCAAGAAAGGGCCAAGTTCGATCAAAGTGTTAATTTATATTAATCGGAAGTGACCTAACACGAATCGAACCATATGGAATCGCGTGTGTGGTGTGTGTGAAAGAAGCCCTACGGAAATTATTTAGAAATTCTAGACAGATATGAAAGGGGATGAAAAATCATTCGTCCCAAAGGAATGGCTGGAGAATTTCATAAAAAGTAATTTCATTATAAATTTATGCGAAATAAAATATAAAAAAATAAATATTGGTTAAGTAGAGAGATTATGTCTATATTATCGAAGATGGTTCTTTATACTGCTAAAACACTTATCTCGGTAAAACCCAAAAGTTTGTTATGAAGCTTGAAACTACTTATGAAGCTTGTTATTTTGAGCAGAACCAAAGGTTAAGTATCCATTATCGTAAGATATTTTGTTCTATTTAAGGAAAATAATAAATAACTAATAGGTACCTATGAAATATCTGATATTATAATATACAAGATCACTGACCGACTAACGCTATGACAATACACTATTATTTTGTTAGCTATTATACAAGTTGCAAATAAGTGAACTTGTGCAGAAAATTTTAATAGAGAATAAGAGTTATTTATCTCTAAATTGAGGCATATTTTCCTTTGTCATGGGATCATTGTTTTTTTTGTTGTTGTTGTGTCTTCTTTTGTTAGAATAAGGTTTATATGAAAGAATGAAATAAAAATGAAGCGTTCACGCTTCATGTTTCAACATTAGAAAATTCAAGTAAAGTTAACCTCCAAGAGATGGCGAGATAGTTGGGTTTCGGTAATCCAGTAAACCAGTCCACAATAAAAACTGGTCAAAAGATCTATTTAAAGAGAAAGAAGAAGAAAAGGTCGACCAGTGCTCGAAATTCGACCATAAATAATTTAAATTTTTTAAATTATAAGTTTGAACATTATTTCTAAATTTCCAGAGCGCTAGCGAGCGCTTTTTCACAATTTTCTTTCGTCACACATTCGTCGCTTTTTCAATATAGACGCGTGTGTGAGTTCAAGTGCATAACATTACAGTAGTGTTTGTAATGTTTTTTTTTATTAATTTAATGTATTTTCTATGCATAATTTAGAAAAAATATTAGCATTCGCCACTCCTCTATATAAACTATAGGTGTGCGGAATTTCATGCTCTTCCGTCCGCGCAATTTCGTAAAATGGGTAAAAAGTTTTAGCTTCACGTATTGATATAATACTAGCGGTCGGCCAGTGCTCGAAATTCGACCATAACTAATTTAGATTATAAGTTTGAACATTATTAAGATTCCTTTGTCAAAGACTGAGCGAGCGCTATTCCACAATTTTCTTTCAAAAATTATGACATGGATATTGGATACGTCAAATTCAAAATGTTGATATGTTCAAAGTTTTTTCTATTGTTACTTAATACAAAAAAATATGAACCTTTTCTCCATTATTTGACCACAGAAAAACAAAACGTCTGTGTCAAATACATCGAAGTGTGAGTATGAAATACATGACATTGCAGTAGTGTGCGTAGTGTTTTTTTTTATTGATTTAATCTATTTCTATGCTTAATTTAGAAAAAATATTAGCATTCGCCACTCCTCTATATAAACTATAGGTGTGCGAAATTTCATACACCTCCATCTGCGCAATTTTCGTAAAATAGGTAAAAAGTTATAGCTTCGCGTATTGACATAATATATAGATTCACTTATTGTATACTATCATCATTGTGCAACCATAGAAACGGGCGATGAAGTCACATGATAACGGGTAGCTCCTGAACCAAACATTCTAAACTCATTCAAAAATGTTCGGCTGTAACTATGGCTGGTGGTACATGTAACTTAGTGTACAAAGAAGGTCCGCTATATGAGCCTCAAGGAAAAAGCATATGACTTAAGAACTACCGGACTGACGGGTGACACGACCACAAAGGCCTGTTACGCTATTACTGCAAAAATTTATTCTTAGTAGAGATTTGTTTTTGTTTGTGTCCGACAGTACCTATGTACAAAAAAAAATCGAGGGTTGATTTAAGGAATACAGTATAACAAAATGCAGTAGAAAATAATATATCGTCTGGGAAATGGAGAACAGTAATAATGAAGAGAAATTGTGTGGTCAGCCTAACGACTTGATGGTTGATGTGGTCAGAGGAGATAAGGAGATGGCGAGGATTTATGCATCCAATGATTAATGAGTTGGAGAAGAATAAGGAGAGTAATAATCGTAAAGATATTTTGAAATTTGAGAGGGAAAGTTTTGATCTATCTCCTAGTACGAATAAAGTTTTACTAAGCAAAAACCTCTTCAAAATAATATGTGATCGACCAATTGCTAATCAAGACCATCCAGTTGACTACTCTTTTAACACTTTAATATTATTGAGTATAGGCATAGTATTTTGGGACATAGCGACGAGGTAACCTGGCAGCCTTTAGAGGCTTACAAAAATGGTCCTTGAAAAATGGAGTGTCAACGGAAAAAAATAAGGGTATACGGACAAAAAATAAGGAGAAGTTAGTAAGAGAGGTTCTGTTTTTTTTTAACACTGAGCAAACATTTCTAGTGCAATAGTAAAAAGATGGTGGTTATCTAAATGTCGAATCCCATGAATCGTTTATGCCAATTTCACACTGACGGGTGACTTGTTTTGAGCCTAGACTAGCCAGAAACATTCGCAAACGGCTGCATGGGCATTTGGTGTCTACTCATGTGTATCCAAGTAAACAAACATGCGGTAAACTATAGGAGATTATTTATTTTAATAGACTCTTGGTGCTAAGCGAGCCACCTGTCAGTTCGGACTTATGGCCTATGGTAAAAAAATAAAGTATGGTAAAGAAATTGAATTTCAAAAGATTCGAATGGCTTACGTTAAAAGTTTTTCGAAATATTTGAGGAACATTCCATACCATATGGGTATAAAATGCATGACCTTCAAGACCAACAAAGTCATTCTCGTAGTCATGATAAAACAAAAGCATCAGACACACTCGAGTCTAGAGACTAAGTTAGAAATGAATAAAAATTAAATACCTAATAGAAATGAGGAACACCGCTCTACTGACATTTAATTATTCACCGAGGACCGACAGAATAGAACTATTGTTTGCGGACTCACTCACTCGAAACGATTCCATCTGAATCAGACATACTCGTGTAGTGTCACTAGGTATCTCCGTTATGAAACCTCTCATAAGGCGCTTAATTAATAATTATTGTTCCAGCTTATTACTAGTTGTGTGAAACACTTCTAATTTTCCCCTCTAGAAATATCATTGTTACTCGGTGATGGCTATTCAAAACATCCAAGCCTATCGTGTTTTTTTATGTAAAATATATAGTGTAATATTTTAAATTAGCAAGTACCTACCTATTACAAGATTATTATTTTTATGTCATATGGGCCAGGCCGGGCCAACAAATAGATCGTCAGTCAGATTATTTTTTTATTTTTCCGTACTAAATTTTATACGTATTTACCAGGAGATTCTTGACTCGTTAAAAAATCCGTTCAACTCATTTTCGAAATTATTTTTTTTTCCCATAGCATGGATATTCGAGCCACTTAATTTGTAGAAAAATTCCAAATGGAGACAGCTACTTTGGAATTCGTTCGAAGAGGTTCTATTACAAAATATATGCTCTCTCTAAAATGTGCTCACTTGATAAGCTTGGCAGTCCACATCGTGTCTTCAAGAAACAGATCTCCAGAGCTCGTTTAAGCAATTCTACTAATTCGCGATAGCTTGTTGATTCTTTTTCTTCCCACACCCCTTCATCCCTTTTTTCCTTCCCTTCCTCTTGCGCTCTCCATTTGTGTTTGAGTTTATCTTTGGCTGTTTTTATTTTTCACTTATACTAAGAGTTTCCTTATTGATATTTTTTTCTCTCTCTAGAACTTGTTGTACCTGTTTAAATCAATAACTTACTATGTAACATGTGACACATCTCGATGGAGGTCAACTTAGTTTAAGGCCATATATTTATACTGTTTCTAATATTTTTAATGTGTAGTTGTCATCTGTAATGTGTTTTGTTAAAATAAATAAATAAAATCATCAGCAACCTTTGTTAAGTTTTACGACGACATTAAAAACGCCAATCAATGTCGATCACGTTAAAATGTATTGTATTGTCCAATCACCCTCTATCCTGCTTTATCTTCCTTCAACGAAACATCCGTTTCGTTCGTTATTATCTTCATTTGATTAAAATGGTTTCGAACAAAATTTATGTTTTAAATTTATACAATCAGTAACTTGTACTCGTTTCTTTAAATATTAAACATTCTAACAGCGTATAACTGCAATACGTACTATTAATCTATCGGTTGGCAGCACTGATTGGTGGGTAGCCCATCTTTAGTTGTGAGATTGAATCTTAATTTTGTGTAAAATATTTATTTACTTTACATCTAAATATGACGATGTAATGACTAAGTACCTATAGTAGAATCCAGAATATGGGCTCATCACATACACGCTTTGATATCTGGTACAGAAAGAAAAGCTTGAGTTGGTTGGCACTTTGAATCTAATGCACGACCTTTTTTTACAAAAATGAATATTAACAAATGAACACAAATACACTCCTTGACTCTTTCACAGTAAGCTACTGAAAGCTTGTGTCGTGAAAGAGGAAGATGGTCGGCACCTGGAACCCATCACCTTCGCACGAAACCCTGCGTCGGAACCGCTAGGCTACCAACCACCTACAAAACGGAAGTCTGCGACTGAACCACTAGGCTGCTCCATTTTTCTATGGTCTCAATGGCTAGACGCTCTTTCATTTGACATAAAAACCTCAGATAAAAATAAAAAGATTTCTCTGTCTTTCACTATGTGTCAAAAATGGTTTTAATATAGCTTGTTCTATAAAATTTCTCATGCAGCTTTAAGTTTCTAATTAAATAATTATTACTCAGTAAGAGCTGTCATATGCAGGGCTGAAATCATAAGAGAACTCAGGCATAAACCTACTGAAAATCGAACACAACCTTTGAAGATTAGTTTCCGACTTGTTCTTAGCTACCTGCGTGACAAAATACAGTTTTCTTTGATGTATAATATAATGTTGAAATTTGATAATCTCCTCATTATTAGAGTTTGTTTAAATGTGGTATCCGCGGTTAGGGCTGTGTATTTTCTAATCCTCTCAGCACAACCTCCCCTTATATTCGCATATAATGTACTATGTACTTTCGTTAATATAATAACGCAGCATCGATTTTACCCATATCCTACTAATTTCTAGCAATATGTACCGTTCGTGTAGAGCGATTTTCAATCAATAAAATTCTTATAATATAATTTATTGAACACATTTATTTTTATTAGTAGTCGACCAGTTCTCGAAATTCGACCATAACTTATCCAACTGTCGATTTGTTGAAGAGAAATTATTTCTCGATACAGATCGGCAGTATCAAGCCAAGATACGTGAGATTTGTATGGTCTACATTTTAAACGGTTTTCCAAACTTTGACGACAAAAAACACCAACTTAGAGGCTTCGCAGCATATATGTTCCATATATGGATTTACTCAGAATTCGGAGGCGAACATTTAGTGTGTCTGTGTGTCAGGGTGTGTTTGTGAGTGTGTGTGTGTGTCCCCCCTTATAACTTTTGATTCGCTTGATGCACATATCCTAAAATTTCAGAAAATATTAAAAACTTTAAGCCTACAAAACTTGTATACTCAGAATTTTGAAATTTTCTTTCAGTCAGGGGTAATCAACCTTTCAATTTTTACTTAATTTTTTCATATATCTCGAAAACTATAAAAGCTAGAATCCTAAAAATTTGTATGTATATAGAAAAATACAATATCTCAAATTCTATTTAATAAAAAAGTTCCACAGTTTCTCAAACTTTTTTATAAAGATAAATATTTTTTTTATGACAAATTTACGAGTGCCTATATTTCAGAATTTTATAAAAATATCGAAAAACGCCAAAACATATCAATTAGATAATTTAATTTTCTATAAAAAATATAAACATTATAGCAATACATCTCAAACTTTTCTTAACAATTTTTGTAAGAATTTAATTTATTGACGACATCGTTTCATACAATAAACATACCGACTCAGGCCATCGACAGTTGGTTCTCATGTTTACATGCAACTAGTTTAAATTATAAGTTTAAACACAAGGTTCCATTGTCTGAAACTGAACGAGCGCTTTTTCTAAATTTTCTTTCAAAAACAATGAAATGGATACGTCATATTTGAAATGATATATACAAAGTTTTTTCAATTTTAGTTTTGAAAGACAAACACTATTAATCTATTCTCAATTTGACCACAGATAAACAAAAGAATATATGCGTCTGTGTCAATGTCAAATACATCGAAGTGTGTGTGAGTATTAAATAAATAACATTAAAGTAGTGTTTGGTGATGTTTTTTTATTGTTTCAATCTATTTTTTATGCATACATTTTAAAAAAATATTAGCATTCGCCAATTCTTCTCTATGTAAACTTCGAAAATTCACAATCATCCGTCCGCGCATATTTCGTTATGGTCACAAAGTTTTTCCTTCACGTATTAATATATAGATATACCACGTACTAGATACGGCACTTGGAACATTTTTTTTTTTAAATATTATGGCACAATAATTCTGTTTATGAGGTATGGAGGTGAAAATACATCAAAGGGAAGGAAAAATAGTGACAACGTAAAAAAATCACTTTAATTAACTAGATAATAATAATAATAAGTACTATTTCGCGGATACAAGTAGTTATGTTGTTTATTCAGGGCAGAGTCAAATTTAATTGAACGGTTTCTTCATCAATCTTCTGTCTCCTTCGATCTTATTGTTTTAAATTTAATTAGTGATAATATCTATAGAGTATTTAAAAAAAAGTATCTTAATATAATATACGAGAAAGAGTGGGTACAATTCAAAATACGTCGACCTTTTATCGAAAGATGTCCATTGCAACGAGGAAGGCCATTTACGAGGAGATGGCACCTTCTAGTTCGTAGTAGGTACATATGGTATGATTGCAGTATTCTAACATTTATAGAAAAGATCTCACAGTGATTTTAAACCAAGAAAGAAATATCGAACCAACTATTAGATAAAAAAAAGTGTTCGACTTTGAGTGGTATTTTTTGATTTTTGAACCACAACGGGCTTACAACCATCGTCTTCTGCTATTTCGAAGGTTGGCTTAGTATTATGATGACGTTTACAAAGTTCGTCATTTAGGTGGTTAAATTCGTCAGCTATATTTTTAAGTAACATAATTTAAATTCGTAGTTGCAACGGGGTAGAAATTGTATGCGAACGTCATAATAGAGACTAATTTCCAAGCTATTCAAAATGAAATTTCTTCTTGGAGGAAAGTAATTTGAATAATTCACTTTAAAGGAAAAACTTTGTAACATTTTTCAACATTTAAATTTGATATCGATTTTAAATTCTTAATTACGGAAAGATATAACACATTTTTTTTAAGCAGGGTAAATTCTTACATTTAAATCTTATCATTGAATTCCCCTTTTCTTACACAATGTTGTTATGGATGACTGAACTACTGAACATCCCTTATTCCTAATCAATTGTCAAAATTGACGAATCGTGTGGTGTATAATAAAAACTCTCAGCCCTTTCATTTTCCTCTCTTTTCTTAAATATACATCTGGGTAAGTAGGGACTATTGATGGACCAAAAATGTTATCAATCTTAAGTCCGTTTAAACATTTATAAATTTCATAATATCAAATTGCCCCTGCGCTCCTATTTTAATATAGTATTAAAATCTACTGTATCTATAAAAACATTTTGTGATGAAATTATAGTCATACGCTAAATAGATAAATATTTTTTGCTAATCACTTTTGCAGTTGTCGTCGAATGACATGGCATGAATATGAAAATAGTTGACAAAATACAATAAAGTTAGGTAAGTCAGAATGTAAGTAACTTATGCCTGTAAAAAAGAAATCAACACAACATAAAAACGTTGTTGGTAAAAATAAAAACAATTATTTTTAAAATTTTACGTTATGTGTCAAAATTTAATTATTTTATATAAATGACTGACTAATTTTATGACTTCGGATATATTAAATGCTGTTTTTTTTCGGTTAGGTACATTATAGATGCAATATGATTTCACTCTTTTCACTGTTAAATATTTTTATTTATATTTTTTTATAATCTGTTACGATGTTCTTTTACTTGAGTATGTATTGTATCGTTTTCCCTTTGTGGCTTTTTAAGAAGAAGACTGTTTCTATGGACACTACTCGACACAGGCTATGCTTAGTGAGGGTGTCCGAAACTGCACTTGAATGTGTTTATTTATCTTAAATGATTTTGATTATGTTTGTATTGTTTTTCATGTACCATATTTGATTGTAATAAAGTTTATTTATATTTATTTATTTTATTTCACACTAAACATACTTAAAAGGGAATTTGAACCCAATGCCGTTTATACTTCAGTATTTAAAATAATTAACCAAACGTTATTTTTCTTAAGTTTGCGATTTTATTAGAGTTTTACAAACAGTTTTATTTGTAATTTGTACAAAAGATCCGATATTAATTAGTGATATTGACCTTTTTTGGCATCTACTTACTTACGTAGTAAGAAATCTTAATGATCATTAATTTTTCCTTTTTGAATTTAAATTGACGTTTGACATAACAGAACTGTCAAAATAATTTGTTTGATACTTCGTGAGATCGACAAGATGAGCGCTGCAAACATCGTTGAAAACAGATGCACCAGTCAGTATATTGATAAAATAATTAATTTATCAAATAATACCTAGCAATTCGATATCAATATTCTTCTATACTATAATATACAAAGAGGAAAGATTTGTTTGTTTGTTTGCATTGAATAGGCTCCAAAACTACTGAACCGATTTGAAAAATTCTTTCACTTTTGGGAAGCCACACTAAGCCACACTTACCCCCGTGTAACATAGGCTACCTACTGCCTCAGAACAGACCATGTCTAGTGAGGCAGTAAAATTTCCAACTACTGTAACTGTTTAAATGTATTGTAATTGTAAATATTATTAATGGGGAAATAAAATTTCATTCATTCATTCATATTGAATTTTCAAAAAAAATTGGGATCCTTACTAAAACTCCAATAATGTAATCCAAGGTGTAAAAAAATTACCTAAAATATTATTTATATAGCGTGTCCTGTGAAAACTATTGATGATAGAATAAAATAATGTACTACAACTTTGTAGAAGACATCATTATTTACAAAAAGTGTTGCAACAGCATATGTCTAACTATTATAGTTATGCCACGATAAGTGTTCTTTTATTTTAAAAATTTAATTGATATGCCACCTCTAGAAAAGGATCTTTATTGGTATTTTGGTATCACTCCTTATCAAAATAAATTACTTCATATTCAATATTGCTTCAATACGTTTATAAATATAAACCATTGAATTATTCAATTCGGACATTCCATTCGAAAAAAGAGTTGTCGCCGCTCACCGTGGCTCATCTAGCTAGGCAGCGATATAGGGCGTCACAGGGGAACGAGCCGTAGGTACGGGAGTGGACCATTAGAATGCTACATTATTCCAGATTAAAAGGCTGTAGAATATTTTGAACATTAAAATAGGGATCTTCATGAAAACTATTTTTTTAAATAGGTACCTAGCTATTTCCCGTGCGAAGCTGGGGCAGACCGCTAGTGGTAAATAATATTGTACATGTTCGGGAATGTTGGTAATTAATAGTTCTAGACCAACTTAAACCTAACACAATTATACTATAGACATATTTCGTACTAATTTAATATATTTCGTGAAGGGGGAAAATGCATGGTCGGCTTTTGTGATCGAACCCGTTATCTGGTTTAGATGGTTAATGTTCACAGAAATAAGAGCGTTGAAGAACTACATACATAATGTTCCTTTATATTGGGTGGGGCAAAAGTCCCGCTACCATTTTGATTGCCTGCCATCTCGGTTATGTAACGTTTAGATCAGTAGCCCTAGTAAGTATAAGTTTTCGGTCATCGAATATCGAAACGATCATCGAAAGAGTTTCGAAAAATTTTCGTACTAAAATGATCGAATGATTCGATCGTTTGATTTAAGAACACTATTTGCACGCTAATAAGCGCTTATTTGCGTGCAAATATCTTTCGATGAAACTCGTACTAACTCCACTGTTTCGCTTTAAGCATTGTGTTGTGTAGACGACCCAATTTTATAATGGATAAATATACGCCACAACGGATGTCTCGTAACATCTTAAAGACAATATTCGTCACGAAATTGAAGGAATTCAGCCCGAGATGTTACAGGATGTTGGAGTTGCATAGCGAATCGCGGTCACCATTTAGCCGATATAATTTTCCAATCATAACGAAAAAATATATAAAGACCAATTAAACATTTTATGAAAACCAAACCTACTTATCTTTTCTTTGAACAAAGTTATATGCAATCAAAATGGTAGCAGGACTTTTGCCCCACCCCGTAGATCTTTATGGAAATAGTAATGGTATGTTTTATATGTGACTAGCTGACCCGTCGAACTTTGTATCGAAATAAATAATATGGGTTTTATGGTTTTTGCAACAGAGCTCAGAGCAACAGAGCAAAAACCTGCATACCACGCTCCATTCATTGGGTCTGAGTTTATTTTTTCATCAAAAACATTTAACCTATGTTAATATGGTGTGGGAGGAAGTCATCATTGCGCAAGATCGAGTGCAATGGAGAGTTCATATTGCTTCATCTTACTCCTGAATGCAGTTCAAAGGGAGTTTTAATTTTGATTGATTTGATCTTAATATGTAAAAAAAGAATTTAGGTTTGTCATTATATTCGATATTTTAATAGTTATTTTGTTCATTTAAAATAATATTGATTGATTGATCAAATTACGATAAGGAATTTTTTTTTTTTTTCTATTAAAAATGAATCTGTGCTCACTCGAAGTGAACACAAATACACTTTTGACATCTTTCACAGTAAGCAAATGCTTGTGTCGTGAAAGCGGAAAATGGTCGACACGGCCGGGATTCGAACCCACGACCTCCGCACGAAACAGTGCGAAAGCCGGCGTCGTAACCGCTGGTCTATCAACCACCACTAATATCTATATATCTCCGTACCGATTCAAAATACGCATTGAGGTGTCACTGGCTTTTTTACCCATCACGCTGATTCCCGAAGGAGGTAGGCAGAGAGTATGGACTTCCATTCTTTCCAATCCAAACTCATTCGCTTCCTCCAAACCCATCACATTCCGCATACATGCTCATAAATTTCTTTTGCTTCTGACTTGGCCCTCCTGTAAGACGGCAACGATATGGTCGGTCTATGTCATTCGAGGTCGGCCTCCTCTGCGTGCACCCATTCTTTCAGATTCATATATCCCTTTCGTCATTCTCTCTTCGTTCATTTTCTTTACATGCCCGAACCTCCTTTCTTTATTCACTTTCATTCTAGTCACTACACTAACATCCACTCTACATTCCTTTCTAATATTATCATTCTTCATATTATCAATCAGTCTCTTTCCGCATATCCTACGCAGTAATCTCATTTTCACAGTATTTATTCCAACTTCCAAATTGTTCGTCCATGTCCAAGTTTCACTCCCATAAATCAGGGATGGTATCAGGATTGCATTGGTATTTTCATGGGTATTTTATTTTCTAAATATTTTTTATTCCTTATCAATTTTTCATTTTTAATAGCTAGTAGCCTATTCGGGACGGAGACGAATACAACAAATCAAAAACCATGAAAATCGGTCCAGCCGAAGTGGCCCGTTGATATGTACACAATGTGCACTGCGCCCCCGTGAAACAATACAAAATTAATTCGATTGAGTTAAGCTTATAAAATAATAACATTAAACTATTTCTGAAACATCCATATTTCATTCGTATTCAAAACTCTGGCGGGAAGAACTTGAGAATAATGCGCTCGCGCACACATCCTACCTCGCCTATTACCAACACAAATGTAGCGTGCCCGATAATATTGTTGACTTTGTATGAAAATTTTCTAACGTTCGAATCGATGCGGTGGAGTAAGTGGGATGGGCTACTGTAGGAGCGTTTGCGAGAATGAGAGGGAACTACCCACGATGGCGTTGTGGCGCGTCATAGGTAACCGTTCCATACAAACATAAATATTGTATTTTACATCATTTCTTGCCAAGTTTTTAAACATTTTATTAGTTATTCTGTTATCCGGAGCGGAGAAGAATTCAATAAATCAACCGTGCGAAGAATCTGTTCGGCCGATCTCGAGTTATAAGTGTTCGCACTAACCCGAATTTCATTTATATAGTAGATATGTCGGTTAAAAAATAAATCATTACCGTTATCTATTGAATCTTTCTACCAACATTTCACTACTATTACGATAGATGGCGGTGGCAGTTCTGTCTGATAATGCTTTCAATACTAATTAAAAATGTATAATTTATATCTTTCTTATTCATTTATTCAACTTTTTATTAGTTATTCTGTTATCCGGAGCGGAGAAGAATTCAATAAATCAATCGTGCGAAGAATCTGTTCGGCCGATCTCGAGTTATAAGTGTTCGCACTAACCCGACTTTCATTTATATAGTAGATTCTGTTATCCGGAGCGGAGAAGAATCCAATAAATCAATCGTGCGAAGAATCTGTTCGGCCGATCTCGAGTTATAAGTGTTCGCACTAACCCGACTTTCATTTATATAGTAGATTTGTTTGGCACATACGATTCAATCAAATGTTTCTAAGAGTTGCGACTAGGACAATATCTCAATTTTCTCAAACTTCCTAATGGCCGAGTTATTTGTTTCGTTGTTTGTATGAGAATACCGATTGCTCCGATGAAGAAAAAAAAAAGGAAAAAGTAAGACCTCATCTCCTGTGGCCCCCCAAACTTTCAACAACTCTAATAACTCATCCGAGCAGACGTGACTGAATGGATTTATGTTTGACAGGAACAATAAATTGTTTTGGGACGACACATCTCCTCCAGCTGTTCTATAGCATCCATTAAATACAAATCTTGAAACAGACATTGGATCAGTAAGAATTAACATTATTTATGCAGGAAACAAAGGTTTTCAAACTGTCATTTTATTTGGTCAAAATATTAATGCAATCCACAAAATTGAACATAATTTAATAGTAGTGGTGTTGCCAGTGACAACCTGTCCTTTCCATCTCATTTTTTCCATCAATTTGTTGTTACCCATTTTTTGGTTCCTACCTTTAGCTAACCAGGAAAAGTGACAATACTGTTCAATACAAGAAATCAACCGCATCGCACCGCTAAAAAGAAATCATTTATATATTTTTAATTCGATCTACTCTTCTAAAATCATCTATATAATATTTGTCTTGAACACTGACTCACTGACTGACTGACTGACTGACTGCCTGACTGACTGACTGACTGATGTCATTAACGCCGCTAGATGGCGCGCCACTCGCACCCTCAAACAAGTTTTGATCCAGCGGATCGGGGATGCTTCTGAGCAACCAATAGCGTTTTGCCGTTATGCGCACGCGCGTTGAACCTACAGGTATACTAACTAATATTATTAAGTGTTGCCAACGTGGGCGATTTATCGCCATTTGGGCTACTCGGAACGAGAATTGGCGACGACAAAATGCCCTTTTTTTGGTGAACTTTCACCTCTCCGGCCAGGGGCGCCACGGGCGCCTTTAAAAAACTAGTTAATAATAAATAGATTCATCCGCGCCGCGTTTTATAAATATAAATTGTGCTGTGTTGTTTTATGTTTTTTTGTGTTTTTAAACAAAGAAGAGCTGGCCAGCAGAAGGAGATCACAGTGGAGTTTTAAGGTTAGTCCAATCTTCCTTGATCCATTTCTTTCCAGCTGGTTGCACCACATTTCAGCACAGCATAGCCACCGCATATAGATACAGTCCACTTAATCATTTGATTTATAATTAATTAATTAATTTTATTTATTTAATTTATACCGCGCCAACCCAAGTATGTATGTATATGTGGGGTTGCCGGCTAAGAATAGCACCTCTGCTCTTTTTTCTGGTTTTGCGAGTATCCTGTAAGAGGCGAGAAATCGAAAAATCAGATCGGGACCGTGAGGTTGACCACCTCACGTCCTTAAACCTCAACCGGTCAGAAAAGGCGCAATAAGCCTCGGACGCCTTCGAGCGCAATGGAGAGCTCTTGATGCCTCCTTTTGATCCTGAGTGGGGTTTAGGCATCCCGCATTGTTGGTTTGGGGGGGATCCGCGGCGGGTTTGATTTGTGTGGGGCCGGCTTTTCCGTTTGATTGCTTTGATCGAGCTAGGAGGTCGGTTTCGTGTGGGTCGGCTTTGCTGCGGATTGGTCTCCTCCGAGCTGGCTTGCATTGTGCGGGGGGCCATAAAGGGAGTATGTATGTGTATGTATGTGTGGATGCAAACAGAATGATAAAGATAATTTATAAGGCTCAAAGGAATTAAGGTTTTAAGGTATGGTAGACCATGAATGACGTGGATCGAACACATCAACTCCGTCCTCAAGGAAGGCCAGGTCAGAAGTAAGAGAAATAGGAGAGGTTTTATGAGAAATGGTATGTCGGTGGAAGAAGCGAAAGAAGTGTGCTTGAATAGAAAAGAGTGGAGGTCCGTTCTCTCTACCTACCCCTTACGTGACAATGAAATTTTTCAATTCCTCGATCAATTGTTACAGACTTTTTGGGCAAGGGTTTATTGATTGAAATGTTTCCAATTGGATATCCGGCGACTATCCGGTATCCGGCCTATCCGGCGGCATAAATGCAATCCGGCCGAATGCCGGATAACTAGCACCTATCCGGCCGGATACCGGATAGTAATAAACATATGTTTGGATATAACTAATTGACTTATTTAGTAAGTGTCATATAAGAAATACACCTTGTAATCACAAGAAAAATTCTACAACAATTAGTAAACAGACTGCAATAGGGGTAAATTATGAAGAATGAATACTTATTTCTTTATATAGAGGTAGCAAGCGGGTTAGCTCGTCTTCGTAAATAAGGAAAGTTTAATAAAAATAAGTTTCGTCATACTGCTGGAAGATGCAGATAGATTCTGCGATTTTTGGAACAATTACGTTCCGGCAACGGAGTCAGTGCAATAGGTATTCATGCGTTTAGCGTAATTCATGCGTTGTACCCACGGTAATTAGGCTCTACTAAAGACTTCTTTAGCAGTATGCGAATTTTATAAATTTTGAAAAAAAAAACACTGATATTTTAAAGGGAGCGCAGTTCTTCCTCACATCAGGGTCCCGAAGACAAGGAAAACCCTCTCAGTCTGTGTTCCTATCCTTCGAAGCAGAGCTGAGGGTTCTGAACATGCTATGTGAGGAGGTCATAAACATCGCGTAAGATCGAGCGCAATGGAGAGGTCTTGTTACCTCCCTATGCCCCTAAGTGGAGCGTAAAGGGAGTTTGGATTGGAATGGATATTAAGGGAGCCGTAAACCTAGATTGGGGACCTCTGCACTAATGCTATCCTGGCTACGACCATGGTTCCGAGGGTAAAAGTGAAAATCTAAACGCTCTAATCATAGGAAATAAACATGATCACACCGCACTAATCCAGACTAACTAATGCGGTTGATGGTTTTTTCGACAATGTTCCCAATGATCCCATATAGATGCACCATCCAACCAGAAACATACGCCGGATATCCGGTGGCGGGTATCCGATATTCGGCTGCTTAGTTGGCCGAATATCCGGCATCCGGCTAAAATGCTATCCGTTTCATCTCTAATTTTTATCTTCATAAGAGTGTAGTTTTTGGACCTTAGGTCGCTGTATAGTTAAAAACATGGTTCGATTCCCGGTCAAAAATATTTGTTCAGACAACTCATATACCAAACAGTTGTACATACTATAGATGGAAGGATGAAAACTTCATTAAAATATATCAAAAGTTGTCCATAAAGTAAAGTCAGAAAGTAACTACGCAAGTTTTCAAAATATAACTTGTTATAAGTTTAATTCAGTCGCGTATTTTCGCGGTGTGCATATTATTATACCCGAGTATAATTATTATAATAATAATTATTATAAAATATCCTCTTTATACTCCAAAATACCTCATACGTACCTACATACATAGATGAACTCTAACTCAACAATTCTCACATAAAAGTAAACCCTATTTTATATGGCTGCTAATACGAGATGAAAATCTCTAGCGATGGAAAGTTCTTAGAGCATGAATCGACGTTTTTTCAAATGCCATTCAAACGCAAACCAAATTAAACAGAACAACTTTTCTTCACGAAATGAAAAAACTTGTTCGCAGCGCGGAAAAAAGGTTTATCGAGATATTTTTTTTTTTTTGTTAATTCTCGCAATTCAGACCCTCTTTGTTCTTGAAAGCACATTCTTTAGAATAAGCATTATATACAAACTTGATATTATTATTATATATTTATCAATGTTTAAAAAAAGAATATATTTTAAATTAAATTACATTAACACCTTTCTATATACAAATGTATAGCTGACGTTACTTATTGCCTGAGACAATTTTTTTCTACCCAACGGTCCCGTCCAACCCGGGACCTCCTGATCAGAAGTTAGCTTCCAAACCATTAGACAACCGAGCTCTTCAGATACATGGTTTGTATGAAGAGGAAAAACAGTTTTACTTTAAGAAAAATTAATTGTTTTTCAAAACCTAATGTGGATTAAATTTTGTCTAAGTGCAATAATTGTGTTTAATTTAATTTTGTAATGAGCGTAAATGCTCATTGCAAAAAACTTTCAATACGTAAATACACAAATCTTACAAAAAAAAAACATATTTTGTGGGTAAATAAGTTTAATTTAAAATGTTCACTTACCTATATTGTTACAGATGATTATTTATTAAAAAACACTGGTTGATAAGCCCGTAATTTTAATAAAAAAAACCGCTTAGAGAGAAAAAAAGGACGATTGTAAGCAGTTGATGTGATCAAGTTGAAACTGATAGCACTTCAAAAGTAAAATAATAATAAGAATACAAAAGCAAAATATAGTGTGATGGTGTATGTCGTTCCAGCGTGAGGTCGACGTCACACATCACCAACGGCCCGCTTCGGACTGAATGAAGTCTGGGAGATTCTCTCATTACACGGACAAGCTCGTGCTCGGCTAAGAACACCGTGTACTCTCTATATTCCACACTCCGGCCTCGTGTAGCAGCTTTTACGAATTTGAAAGCTTTTCAGCGTACAAAATGTTTCAATCGCCGAGTATTTCGTGGTGATGGGTGCGAATATTAAGTTCGTGGAGTTTACGTATATCAAATACTGCGGAAACACAGTACGTGGGAATAATCGTATAAGTTCTTAACACGTTGGCCTGGTGAAGCTGCCTTTTTACTCGGTTAATAAATAATACTTATTAGTTACATACACAGTTGTTCATTTTCAGTATATCTAAAATTTTAAATTTGATATCGTTCTGTTTCAAAGACCTATTCTTTATTTCTGGAAGGAAAAATCAAAAAAGTAGACTCACTTTTTTTGCGCAATTAAATTTGCGCATGCTGTTGCACTTTTGTCCAATAAAAATACTTGTCAGTCAGATGGCAATGATGGTTGTGTGAACTTGTCTTTAATAGTGCGAAAAAGTTTCAAATTTTTATACTTTTTTGATCATTTTTTCCAGGGTATAGCGATCGCAATGCTATCGGGGCCTAGATCCTAGCTAACTAAATATTTTTTGTTGGATAATTCGTATAGTAATAACAAAACAATTTACCTACTGATTTTTTTCAATTCTATCAGATAAGTATTTCCGGGTTCCAATCCCAATATTGAAGAATATTGTATCGTAATAATTTTTGCTTTTACATTTTTTTTTCATAATCATAATCAATCTCCCTTTACACTAAACTTATACCTCCTGAAATAGGGATTAATTCTTTTTCTGATTATCTTTGGTTTGAATATTATTGAATGGGAAGTTTTCTGGGGAGCTTCCGATAATACACACTAGGTGGCAGAACTTCTAATCAGGTCTATTGTCAAATTCAGTGCTGCCAACGTAGAGATGTTTTTTTCAGTGATGCCAACGTTGGGAAGTTTGTTTTCCATTGCGTTGCTAAGAAGTTGTTGATTGAGTTGCTAAGAAGTTGTTGATTTTGTTGCGCATAAATTTGAGAATAAATCTCAGGGGTGCTGTTCTGTATTTTTTAATTTGTATTTAGGTAGGTATATAAAAATAGATGAACAATTTTATTTGTAATAGTATGTAAAAAAATGTACAATGATTACTCTAAACCTATCGTACGTTATCATGTATAATAATATATAAGTTGTTTAATTTGAAATAAAATAGAATGATATTTTGGAGGTTAGATTGTAAGCGACCATAAGAAGAAGAAGAAGTAAATCGCCCCCGTTGGCAACACTGAATTTGACAATAGACCGGATTAGCAAGGGCGCCTCTAGCGGCACAAAAAGGAAAAAAAACATCCCATTGCATTTTTACGTTCAATATAAGTTTCTAGATTCTATGTAGGAATCTACTGTATAAAAAGTAACAAATCGATTAAGATTTTTTTATTTGTCATTTCTCACGAATGAATTTTATTAGAATCCCGAGTCGATAGGGTTCGAATAGAGTGACGGTCAAAAGGTATAATATATTTTCTTCTTGTCTTTTAAATTTAATTAAGTGAATTTTTTATGGAGGTTGTATTTTTATGACCAATGGCTTATACCTATTACAGAACAATAAATAAAAGTTATACTTACATGAATACTATATAAATATTTTGGCGAATATCCAAAAGCATCAGTTTGGAAATGTTTGTTAGACCTGATTTAGTAGGATTATTATCGACTGTCTTTCTACAAAATATATCTTGAAACCTGGCTGAAATATTTATACTTTACTTCCAATATTGTTTTACTTATTTTTACTTATAAGATGCCACGACGGCCCAAGCGACTTGAAACCTGACCCACCTTGTCGTGTGTCGGATCCAAATTTTAATCGGGTACTTGTTTACGTTACGTTAATGACTAAAATTCGAAACAGTAGCCCTAGTATAAGTTTTCGATGACCGAATATCGAAACGATCATCGAAAGAGTTTCGAAAAATTTTCATACTAAAATGATCATTATGAAATATTAAAATGATTCGATCGTTTGAATTTCGTACACTATATGCACGCTAATAAGCGCTTATTTGCGTGCAATTAGCTTTCGATGAAACTCGTTCTAGCCCCACAGTACCCCTATTTTGAATTTCACTCACTAACCTATGTGACAAATTCACGGGAGTTTTGTATGGGCTGCGTAGCTTTTCGAAGTACCTATTATGTAGAGGGGCACTATACAAGTTTCCGTACAAATTTTTGTTACTTCACACCAGCGTAAATGAAACGGAGACTTAGAGCAGGGGTACAGTCTGTTAGGCCCATCAGGTCATACGAGGTCATTATTTACACTGCAAAAGGTCGAGCGCAGTAGGAGCTCTGTTGCCTCCCTATAGTCCCTAAGTGGAGCTACGAAGGAAGTTTATATGGATATCAGTGATATCACCTAATTAACAATCCCCTGAGATTTTTTTCAATGACGTGCTGTAACTTTTTATTAATGAGGAAAAATACAATCTCTGACATTTCTGAGCTAAATGTGACACAGCGAAAGATAATTGGGACTACAATATGGCCCGGCTTATCATGGGGTGGTTTGGATGTCCTTCTACGTTGGTACATGGATCATATTCTTTGTCTTATTTTAATATTTATGAAGTCTGTATTTTGATTATTAATTAAGTACATCAGTTTTTTTATATTTTATAAAGTATCATAAGTATAAATTTTTGTATCTATAATTTGTTAGATGTCATAAGACCGTAAATGGATTAAATAAATAAGAAGCTTACTGTGAAAGAGTCAAAATGGTGTTTTTGGGTTCACTTTGAGTGAGAACAGGTTCATTAAAAAAATGTCGTGATTTTTCAGGGAAAAATACCTAGGTAGTTAGTTACTTATGTTATTATAACATAATTTATTCTATAATCGAAATTTCTTCCTAAAATTGGGCTTTGTATAATTACGGCTCCGCCCCTTATTATTTTCGCGAAAAAAAGGATCTTGCCTATTATTATCATCGTTTGCTATCGCCCACCAAGATTCAGGAGATACTTGGCAACATGCAACATTGCAAGGCATTCTGTATTTAATTTAACTAGTGGCCGACCAGTTTTCGAAATTCTACCATAACTTATAAATTATAAATTTCAACATTATTAAGGTTCCATTGTCAAAGACTGAGCGAGCGCTATCTCAAAATTTTCTTTCATAAACAATGACATGGATACGTTAAATTTGAAATCTTGATATATAGTTTTTTTTTATTATAATAAAAAAACAAACAATATTAATGTATTCCCAATTTGACCACAGATAAACAAAAGAATATATGCGTCTTTGTCAATGTCCAATACATCGAAGTGTTTGTGAGTATCATACATAACATTACAGTAGTGTTTGTAATGTTTTTTTATTGATTCTATTTTTTATAAATAACTAGCTTTCCCGACAGACGTTGTCCTGTGTTCCTAACTATGAATAATGGATTCGAATTTGTATGGTAATGAATTAATTATCATTTGAACAATGTGATTTCGAACGATGCGTCTGTTTTAAACCATGTATATATTCCATCGGCATTCTGTCAATCACACCAATTGACAATTTCTGTCAAAATTTCAAAATTGGAGTAATAATTATAAGGTAAAAAGTACTAATAAGGTTGTCTACGTAGAGTTTTCTATAATTTTCCATGCATTTTTCTTAATTTTTTTTCTTCTAAAAGGACATTGTCCTGATAAAAGCCTACACGACAAAAAAATAATTAGCGAAATTGGGAGAACCGTTTAGGCGTGATGCGATGACATCGGGAAATAGCTCTCCATTTTTATATATAAGACTAGCTTTCCCGACAGACGCTGTCCTGTAGTCCTTACCAGAGGCGGGCCGTTCATATGTGCAATGCGCCCCCAGAAACAAAAATACATACTTAATTACTGCGATTGAGTTAAACAAATAAAATAATAACATTAAAATATTTCTAAAATATCCATATTTCAATCGTATTCAAAGCTCAGGCGGAAACAACGTGAGAATATTTGCGCGCGCACATTATACCTCGCCTATGAAAAACCGATACTGCGTTGAATTTACTCGATAATTTTGTTGACTTTGTATAAAAAAATTCTAAAACGCTCCAACCGGTGCGGTCGAGCAAGTGGGATGGGATACTGTAAAAGCGGCATTCACGTATGCGAGAGTGAGAGAGAACTACCATCACAGATGGCGTTGGCGCGTCGCAGAAAGTCCGTTCCACACTAACTTTAGATAATATTATATTTTATATCATTTCTTATGCATTTTTTTTTTCAACTTTTTATTAGTCCGGAGTGAAGAAGAATCCAATAAATCAAATATCGAAAGAATGTGTTCAGCCGATCTCGAGTTATAAGTGTTTGCACTAACCCCTCATTCATTTATATTAGAGATTTGTTTTGAGTAAATATGGCTCCGCCCCTTATTATTTTCGCTAAAAAGGGAACTTGCCTTTTATTATTGTTATCGATTGGCATCAGCCACCAAGGCAGATCCAGGAGACACTAAGTAACATGCAACATTGCAAGACATTCTGTATTTAATTTATAGAGTCCGGGATTGATTTCAGGATGCAAGTTTCCATAGTATGTTAGATGCTCTGTACAGGTTCTTGTCCAGTATAGCAAGAACCTGTACAATTACAACAGTGGTAATTTTTTGACGTTGTCTGCTTCTTCTTCCCCTTTACTTCTTTTCACGTGCCTTCCTAACGAGGTAATGCCCCTGTTCGTAATACCAAATAATGTCCAGAGGGTTTAAAATAATATGTAGTGATTTTTCCTCCATTAATATGCGTATAAAACATGTAAATATACATTTATTGGAAGGTAGGTAAATGATAACCACTATATAATTATTATGGCCCGCTTTCAGTCCCTTAACTACCAAAATGGTAGATACAACCAGCTCGTATTGGTGTGTATATTATTGTATGAAAAGCTATATTGTGACGCCATTACCACTTCCCATTGTTACGTTTCATATAAAATATATTTTTCATTTATTATTCGGCTTGAATGCGTATTATTTAACGTGCTTCCCATACTTGTATCATCTCGCAGTATAAAGAACCCCCTCCCTAGACATCGATTGCCACCCGCTAAGTCGATATCCCTACAGCTGTTGTTGATGATTACCTTCAATTCAGTTCGGTACATATTGACTCAAAATATTCGATTGGGCGGACACTTTTGTAATAATATTATTGATTATATTACAATCAATCAATTAATCATTTTTTCATGTTTTTGATATAAGTTTTTCACTAATCTTTCATACCCGAGAAGGCTGACTTCTTAAATAATGTCCATACTCACATCTATCGAGTGGTGCATGAAAAATACAAAAACACATACCCCATACAGTTACCGCGTCAGTTAGTTGGCAATTTATTGGTTGGCAACCACCCTGACATCGAGAGAATATTTTAACAAAGTATCGTATAAAGCCAACGCCCCAGTGCGGTGATAGAAATAGAAACTCAGAAAATACGATTATTATATCTTATATATAAAAATGGAGAGCTATTTCGCGTTGTCATCGGATGGCGCCTAAACGGCTGGACCGATTTCGCTAATTCTTTTTTTGTCGTGTAGGCTTTTATCAGGAGAGTGTCCTTTTAGAACAAAAATATAAGAAAAATGCATGGGAAATTAGAAAATTTAAGAAAACTATAAAAATGGAGATTTATTTCCCGATATCATCGCATCACGCCTAAACGGTTGGACCGATTTCGCTAATTATTTTTATGTCGTGTAGGCTTTTATCGGGAGAAGGTTGATTTAGAAGAAAAAAATTAAGAAAAATGCATGGAAAATTAGAAAATTTAAGAACACTATAAATATGGAGAGCTATTTCCCGATGTCATCGCATCGCGCCTAAACGGCTGGACCGATTTCGCTAATTATTTTTTGGCGTGTAGGCTTTTATCGGGGGAAGGTTGATTTAGAAGAAAAAAATTAAGAAAATTCATGGAATATTAGGAAATTTAAGAAAACTATAACAATGGTGAGCTATTTCCCGATGTCATCGCATCACGCCTAAACGGCTGGACCGATTTCGCTAATTCTTTTTTGTCGTGTAGGCTTTTATCAGGACAATGTAGAAGAAAATTGTAGAAATTAGAAAATTAAAGAAAACACAGAAAGTAGGTAATCTTTTGAAACGCGGGAAAAGTATTTTCTTCTCCTCCTGCTCTCCTCACTGATTCTCTCTATCTGAAGCTCTCTCTCAGGGATGTTTTTGGGCGCGTTTAACTGAAACAGGAGCTGGGCTGGTGCAGGAACATTGAAGAGAAGACCAGAACTGCCGGCTGCTCTTGGTTGGAGCAAAACTCAATGATATCTCGGGGTCGAAGGGATCGATAGAATTGACCGATCAAGACACAAGTTTCACTTTTATTCTGAGAAGGTTCAAGTGTAGAATTGTTCCAAAGCAAACACAAATTCACCTTATTTAGAAATTTATTGTTCCACAAAATTTAGAATGCCGTATTAATATTGTACAACAGTTATCTTGCCTTTTGACAAGTAAAATCTTAATCACACTATGACAGTATAATGTTTTAGAAATAAAATTAACATTTTCACATACAAGTTTTGTCACGACTTGTAACCGTCGGTCGACTTTTGAATTTTACTTTTTCTGAGACAATATTTATCTATTTTTACTTATAAATTTTAGACAACACATTGAACTGATAGCTATCTTTAATTAACTAACCGGGTGGAAGTTATTTACATGTTAAATTACGGTGCTGGTTAAAGTTAAAACTGAACGGCCATTATGGCGTCCCTCTAGATCAAAATTTTCACATGTCCCCTCACTGAACAAGAATCGAGAAGTGACGCTCCGAATTCGCGCCAAAGCGAAAAACGGTGCATAGAACAACTGTCAAAATCATATATCGCGTGTTGTCATTCTATTGGCTGAATTTTTTAAAACATTTTTTTTTTTTGATAGATTACTGCTTTAGTGTTGTGGCCATTCCTCTTATCCTTTATTTTCTTATTATGACACGTTACACTTTTTAGTACTTTTTACAATATAATTTTCTTCTACTTTTGAATTTTTATTAATTGACATTTGAAAGAACTGTCAGTGGATTGATTGTTGTTGCAATTGATAGAATGCGAATGTAAAATATATCGTATGAAATAGATTGATTGGATGGATAAGTCATATAATATTCATTGAAGTTATTTTTTTAAGGAGTTTTGGTATGTTTAAATACAAGGAATACATTATTGTATTGAAGTATAAGGAGTTTTGAAAACTTTCTTTATTTAGAGAGATTTTTAAAACCGCCAGCAAACAGAATCGTATATATAACATTGCAATTAAGGAGTTATACTTAATTGAAGTTCATTTTATAAGGAGTTTTGATAAATTTTAACACAAGGAATACATGATTATATTGAAGAACAAGTAGAATATTTTTTTTGTTTGTTTGAAAATCAATTCTTCGTTTATGGGCTGATTTTTACAGAGGATGAGTACATACCTACCTACATATAACTTAAATATAATCTGCATCGTTAATATGTAAAAAAGCTGGATATTATTTGCTAATGACCTAGCATTTGTTTCTTTATTGAAAATAAAAATCGCTACACTTCAACCATGTTGTAGTAGAAGATAGAAAAAAAATCACAGATACTGCATTAAATGTGCTTTTTATTTATTTCCACTGTTTTGAAAGAGAATATTTAAGATCGCAATGTTGTGTGAAAGTGAATGTCGAGAACTTGGAAGTATGTCTATTTAGGTAATTTATTTAGAAGAGATGCAAGGTGTAAAAAAGAGATTGAAAGAAGGAAATTGGCTGGGTGAAGGGTTGGCGGTGCACTTAGACCTCTAAGAAGATATCTCTGAAACAGTTGATGCACAATGCAATCCTGATACTATCCATGATTTATGGAAGTGAAACTTGGACATGGACGAAAAATCTGGAAGTTGGAATAAATGCTATGGAAATGAGATCACTGCGTAGGATATGCGGAAAGAGACTTATTGATAAGGTGAGGAATGATAATATTAGAAAGGAATGTGGAGTGGATGTTAGTGTAGTGACTAGAATGAAAGTGAATAAAGAAAGAAGGCTTGGGCATGTAAAGAAAATGAACGAAGAGAGAATGACTAAAAGGATAATATATAAATCTGAAAGAATAGGTGCACGCAGACGAGGCCGACCTGGAATGACATAGACCTACCATATCGGTGCCGTCTTACGTGAGGGCCAAGTCAGGAGCAAAAGGAATATAATATAAGAGCATGTATGCGGAATGTTATGCGTTTGGAGGAAACGAATGAGTTTGGATTGGAAAGAATGGAAGTCCATACTCTCTGCCTAGCCCCTTCGGGAATCAGCGTGATGGGCAAAAAAGTATTATTTATATTATTTATAGAGCATACACGGCAAATTGACACCTCAATGCGTATTTTGAATCGGTACGGAGATGTTCCTTATCGTACTTTGATTAATCAATAAATATTATTTTAACTGAGCAAAATAACTATTAAAATATCGAATACATATAATTAGAGGTGGGCATTATAACGAAAGCTGATAAAAATAATCGATAAAAAAAAATAACCACTCTAACGTTATTCATATTAAACCTTTATCGTTATTCGTAAGCTGTGAAAATAAGTCTTAACAAAAATAATATCTCAAAAAAAAATTATTTACACCTTCAAAATAATCGTCTAAAATAATCCACTATTATTTTCCGCCTTTACGTTATTCGTCTGATTTCTAACGTGGCCGTTTAAAATATTCAAACTATTATTTTGCACCTCTAGATATCCGCCTGTTAAAAATAATCCACTATTATTTTCCGCCTTTACGTTATTCGTCTGATTTCTAACGTGGCCGTTTAAAATATTCAAACTATTATTTTGCGCCGGCTGTATAAATATTAATAATAGGCGTGTATACTATCACCGCCACTCTGTCGTGGCCTTGCCAACTGCACGTGTACAAAAGAAAGTGAGTGGGTAGGTAGGTAGCTAGAATACCAATGTGTGTGTTCCTTGATTTACGTAGGTAATATAGTATTGCCTCGGCCTGACAGTATACATGTAACCCTCCTAAGTCCATTTTTTACACAAGGTTAAAACGGTTTATTTTCAATATAAAGTACAATTTTGATGATTGAACCAACATTTATAAAAATATTTATTTTATTAATCGTATTGAATTCTTCATTCTTAGTTGTGCGGTACTGAACCAGGATTTATGAACTTTGTCCATACAACAATAATATTACAAAGTAATAAAAAATCAAAAAGGAAAAATTGTACGGTAGAAAATTTTATGTAAATATTGTTCATATTACATAGGTAATATAAATTATTGTTATTATTCTTTAATACTTTTTGTGCTGTGTAGATCGCGTGGTTGTTTATCTTCAGGGGGTAAGTTGTTATTTTTTTATAACTAGGTATACCTACCTATTGTATATATGCTACGAAATAAATAAGCCTTTTAGTTTTTAAGCTTTTAAAAATAACGTTTTTTGAAATTAACGAAACAGCTATAACGTTTTTGAATTTAAGCCGTTATTCCCACCTCTACATATAATGACATACCTAAATTCTTTTTTTTACATATTAACATCAAATCTATCAAAATTAAAACTCTCTTTGAACTCCACTCAGGAGCAAAGTGAGGCTTAAGAGATCTCCATTGCACTCGATCTTGCGCAATGATGACCTCTTCCCACATTATATTAACATAGGATATAAGTTTTTGATGTAAAAATAAACTCAGACCCAATGAAAGCAGCGTGGTATGCAGGTTTTGCTAATGCCAGTAAATAGTCATTCGTGATAACTAAAAAACGAATTTGAGCTCTGTTGCATAAAACCTAGAGTACCCATATTATTTATTTCGATACGAAGTTCGACGGGTCAGCTAGTTTCTTATAGTTCGGTACAATAAATTCACACTATTTATTGTACACAAAAAATTTTTGTGTATGTATACAAAAAATTTAGGTACCTGACAGACTGCCGTCATACGATTATGGTGTCAGTTTGATCCATGTTTATAGATTCGGAAAGAGTAGAAATATTCAAATTGCACTACACACCAAGTTATGGGATGAGACAGAATGTGCTAAAATACGTCCTGGTCACGGCACCAAAAATTACACGGGTATTCATATGAAACAGTAAAGTTTTTACTTATGTATTTTAACATATATTCATATCGCTTATATTTATCATTTTGCGATGCACTTGAAAGCATAGAAAATGACTCGCTTTAATTATTTGTGTTTTGAAAAATAGATAAGCTTGTTTCTCCAAGATGCAAGAACGCTGCTGTCATAAAAAATATATTATACCTAAGCTGGCGGGGAAAGAAATGGGGTGAGCTATAAAATATTAATTTAAACAAAACATGTTGCAAAACTAAAATTAAATATTAAAGTTTGCTTGAAATTGGGTAGCCTCTTTCTCAAATGTAAAATCTGTGTCTTGAGTTCCAATCCTGGTGACGATTAGTTTTTCTGTTCTAAAACGCAGAATATGTACCTAAATTTTAATTATCACAGCCGGTTTACCCAGGATCATAAAAAAACATCAATTTGTCGATTTTAGGCTATTAAAAATTACCTATCCTTTTCCGAAACAATCAAGTGACCAACGTTTGGGTGACCAGATAACAGATGTAAATTAATCAGCACTTATATAAATAGCTAGCGGTCTGTCCCAGCACGGGAAATAGGTAATTATTTAAAAAAAAAGATTTCGTGACGATCCATATTTTTTTTTCAAAATATTCTACAGCCTTTTAATCTGAAATAATGTGGCATTCTATAAGCCCCATCCTGTACGGCTCGTACCTCAGTGACGCCCTATATCGCTGCCTAGCTACATAGATGAGCAGAGTGAGCCACAGAGAGTGGCGTCTACTCTTTTTTTCTAATAGTTACTTAAATTTTTAAACTCGTGGTATCCTTCGAATGGAATGTCCGAATTGAATAATTCAAAAAGTTTTATAAACGAATTGAAGCAGTCTTGAATATGATAAATAGTAATACCTAGATACAAATGAAGAGCCTTTTCTAGAGGACACTTATTGTGACATAACTTTAAAAGTCAGATATATGCTGTCGGGACATTTTAGTAAATATTGATGTCTTCTACAAAGCCGTAGTACATTATTTTATTCTATCATCAAAAGTTTTCACAGCGCACGCGATGTAAAGAATATTTTAGGTAATTTTTTTACACCTTTACATTACATTATTGAAGTTTTAGTAAGGATCCCAATTTTTTTTGAAAATTTAATATAGCTTATGTTCACCGGGGATAGTGTAGCTTCCTAAAAGTGAAAGAATTTTTCAAATCGGTTTAGTAGTTTTGGAGCCTATTCATTATTCAATGCAAACAAACGTTTTTTTTGCATTGAATATGCTCCAGGCTCCATTGATTGTTTAATCAAATCTTTCCACTTTATATATTAGTATAGAAGTATAGATTAAAAATGTAAAATAATTACTGTTCATATTTTAGCCAATTATAGAATCAAAAATGCCGCGATTACTCATGAGTCATGACTGAATCACAAAGTTAACCCAAAAATAACTTTTACGTAAACAAAAAAGGGTTCTTGGAGAGAAATTACTTGATATCGAGTGACTTGCTAAGGATATTTTTGTTTAAAGAATGTGAAGAAAAAAAATGAGAAAACGTTTTTATTATTCAGTTTGTGTTTCGGTTGATTTTATTAATTCGCGCATCAGTGAACAGAGACGTGTAGTACCTGGAGAGTGCCTACTCACTACTCCCTGTTCCCTGCCGATAACTACCCCCATAACACATACAATGTAGAAATTAGTAACGTTGTCATCATTTGTGTGTACAGACCCCCATCAGGGAGCCTCGAGACTTTCTTGGGGATATTGGAAAACATTCTATTCAAAGTTAAAAAACAAATCATTTTATGTGGAGATTTCAACATCGATCTAAATTCGCATTCAAGTCAGCGAGGTTCCCTGTTGGATCTTATGTCTAGTTATTCTTTGACACGTAGCATCTATGATGCTACAAGAACTACAAACACCACTGCTACCTGTATTGATAACATTTTCACGAACCTTACACTGGGGGATACATATCAAACAAATTTTGTGAAATCTGATCATGTGGGTCAGGTAGTTGAGGTTCTCGCTGGGGAAGATATTAAAAGTATTAAATCATTCAAAATATCTAAAAAAAGAATGCCTAACCACGAAAATACAAAATTGTTTCTTAATAGTGTTAAATCTGATCTGCATCATTTAGATGAACAGAATAAAACAATGAATGCAGTCCAATCCTTCAGCGAGCTCTTCAGCTGCTTGATTCTTCGTTTTAATCAATACATGCCTGTCGTAAATTCCAAATTCTGTACAAATTCCTTCAATGACTGGGCAACAAACGGCATAAGAGTATCCCGAAACAAATTGTTTCACCTATATAGCTTAAAAAATAATAGTAATAATATAGAACTTAAGAAATATGTGACAAGGTACAGTAAAACTTTCAAGAAAGTGTGTGTTGAAGCGAAAAAAAAATTCTTCGCAACTAAAATTGCTCGATCTGACAACCCTCTCCGTACAACATGGGACATAATTAAATCTCAATCAGGGAGATCTGAGAGCCGAACTGGAGAATTAGGTACTACATCAGATGATACGAGTGTGACTCAGTTTGAAATCGTTAACCAGTTTAACAACTTTTTTGTGCAAGTTGCTGAAATGCTTACTAGCACAAATAATAATGTATTAAATTACAATCCTATGAAATACTTGCCGACTTCAAATAGAAATGTTAATAAAATGTTTACCTTCAGGAAGGTTACTAAATATGAAGTCATAGAAGTCACGAAGAATCTCAAAACTAAAACATCCCAAGATCTTTGGTATATATCCACCAAATTATTAAAAACTGTCATCATAGACATTGCTGAACATTTGGCGGTCGTATTCAACAAGTGTCTCGAGAGCGGGGACTTTCCCGACCTTCTAAAAATGGCGAGAGTTATTCCCATTTTTAAGAAAGGTGAAAGGTCAGATTTAAATAATTACAGACCTATATCAGTCCTACCTGTAATTAGTAAGATTTTTGAAAAAATTGTCACTAAACAGCTCACGACCTTTCTGGTATCCAACAACATCCTACACCCCCAACAGTTTGGATTCCAGAAAGGGAAAGGCACAAGAGACGGAATAGCATGCCTTGTTGAAGCCATATTGATGTCTCTCGAGGCGGGGTGCGATACATATGGGGTATTCTGCGATTTGTCGAAAGCGTTTGACTGCGTAAATCACGATATTCTGATAGATAAGCTCGAGCATTACGGTGTACACGGCACTGAGAAAAAATTCTTCAGATCATATCTATTAAACAGACAACAATGTACAGAGCTAAATAACATAAGATCCAGTATGAAGATTATTAAGAATGGTGTTCCTCAGGGTTCAATACTGGGTCCAGTTCTATTTTTGATATATGTAAATGACTTGCCAAATTTATCACAAAATAATAGCAAAGTTGTAATGTTTGCCGATGATACATCTCTCCTGCTGAGGGATGACGGATCGCGGTCTACTGCGGATGTGTTGGAGAACGTAATGCGTTGGTTTGGTGACAATAACCTTATCCTTAACACGACGAAGACGAGTGCGATTCGCTTTTCTCTTGGACAGGAGCCGGACGGGAGCCTTACGGGGAACTTCCTTGCTGAAAAAGCAATTAAAAGCAACGCTTCATGCAGGTTTCTGGGTGTTACCCTGGATGGAAAATTGCAATGGGGCTTGCATATTGAACAGTTGTGCGATAAACTCAGCAAAGCAATCTATGCCATTAAAAAAACTAAACAAATATGTGGACAGGAAACAGCAAAAAATGTATATTTTGCGTACTTCCATAGCGTCATGACATATGGCGTGTTATTCTGGGGGCAAGCGGCAGATTTCTCTCGAGTCTTCATCTTACAAAAAAGGGCAGTCAGAGCGATCCTGGGTATGCGCCCGAGGGATTCATGCCGAGATAAATTTAAATCCCTAGGCATACTTACTCTCGCGGGTGCATACATAAGGGAGTGCTTATTGTACGCACGAAGGAATCTGCCGAGAACCCCCGAAAATGGCGATGCACACAGATACGAGACAAGACGCAAACACGACATCAGACCCGTCAAACATAGACTGACAAAAACATCTAAAAGCTATATCTGTCAGAGCGTCCGACTGTTCAATGTGCTCCCGGCCGACATCCGAAATCTGGCTGGTTCCGAGTTTGAGAGAGGAGTGAAGTCGTACCTTGTCGAAAAATCATTTTACTCCACTGACGATATGCTAAATGAGGCTAACAGCAGCGTTTAGCATAGACTATCAACTTGTTACTAGGTATCTACTTATTATTATATTTCACACATTTTTAAATTGATAATAAAAATACAACATGTCAAGGACAATGTGCCGGTTGACTCTTTACATCAACCGGCACTGCAAAGCATAGGTATTTCACATTTTATTTTGTCTTCTGTTATATTATTATTGTCTATATTGAATTCCTTGACTATTGAAAATTAATATTTGTTAAATGTAATAATGACGCCACCAAGTGCCTGCAAGGGCCTATGGATGGAGAAATAAATAAATAAATAAATAAATAAATAAAATATCGACCTGAATCCCGTAGGTACATGATATTGTATGGAGCGCAGGGCTAGTACGATACTAACAGATCTCAAAAAATACATCACATTATGCCAGTATCTGTGTACGCCGTTTGAATGGGATAGTGAAGAAACTGATAATAAAAGAATATATTATTGTAAGATTTTCATAGAAATGCCAGCAACAATATTATCACCAAATGTACACAGATGTTCGAATCGAATTTCAGAATATTTCTATTAAAAAATATATTCATTTTTTTTTATCTACGTAGGTACACAGTACAAAATCACATTTCAATATTAAAGTAAGAATATTTATTGCAGTTGCTTGCCACAATTACCTATCTACATAATACCTTATATTTTTTTGTGATTTTCACATTAAATTTGGGATGTTTAAATTTATGAACTTGAATTGAAAATCCCCGAAACGACCTCCTATCTCTCTCAAGAATGATGCGGAAAGTTTGTTGTAAGTACTTAGATACTTGTTATTAATTTAAAAATAATATTACTTAATGATATCTCAGTTTTGCACTCAAAGGGCGGAGTATCTTTTATCTTTTTATTATCCTTCTTTGTGTGTCTTTTAAATTAGACGGGTACTCGCCTGCATGTTTACATGAGACGGAACATGATAATAATTATAATTGTGTTTCAGGAAACGTATCCTGAAATTCTGATTCGAAGACAAATCATAGACGTGTGGGTACAAATGTGGTTTGGGGGCGGAACATACTTATTGTTTGTAGTGTCTTACCTTCTAGAAATTTTGTTGTTGTTCGAATTTCGAATTGTTGTTAATGTTCGAATTTCAAACGTTATTTTCTTCTCCATGTCAAATCGTCGTGGTTTTTCTTTCAATGTCCTTCTGCATATATCTCATCTCAGCGATGTTTAATTGATTGAAATGAGGAATTTTTAGAAGAGCACCAAAAATTTTGATATTTATTTATTTTATCGTTTGGCATGTCGTCAAATTCATTCAAAATCACAGCGTTAAAATCCGACATCCAGCGCCGCCATCCACCAGAGAAATTCTGGGGACAGGCTGGCGGCGCTCTCAATGGTACAAATTTTTATTTTTATTTAAAATTTTGATATGGCAATCGTGGACAAAAAATGTGATGTATTTAAATAGTTTTTACAAAACTGTTATTTTTAAATAATTCTACCATAAATCGACTTCAATCCGCTTATTTGACTAAAATATTAAGGGTACATACCTACATACGAACTGACGAGTGGCTTGCTCGGCAGCTAGAGTCTAGCTTGTCACCTGCTAAGTAGTTTACTACAAAAAACATTCTACAATATTCTCAACCGGCCCCATGAGCACTTGATGTCTTCTCTAGTGTATCCAACGAACCGAGCATGTTGTAACGAGGAGATATGTCAAAAGACGAGATACACGAAAGCTGGCTTCGTAAACGCTAGGAAAACCACTTTTGTTTCGACAACTTTCTCAATGTGACCGCTTTAATGATGGTGGTTGTTTAAACAAATTTTGCCAGCACAAATGATCCAACATTTACGAACATTATATAAAACCTAAAGGCTATAACTAACTAACCTATAGGCTATCTCTCTAAAGTACGCTTAACATAGATGAAAATTCATATTTGTGTATACATAATGTGACGGGACTAACATTTTAGTAAAGTATTTTAGATTTTATTTATAGATTTATTCTTAAATTATAATAACTTGGAGACGCCCATGGGGTTATACACCACTGTTCTATAACACGTCACAGGTATCTCGAAATATTGCGAAACTTATTTTAATAAAAGGGGTCGCAAATACCTATTTGGGACAGTTCATTTCAAATCTTGAAGCGGAGAGGATCTCCTACTAAGGCGGTCATCCCACAGCTTTCTGAGACAGTTCATCTCATCTCTTGAAGAGTGAAGATCTCTTACAAGCAGCAGGGTCAGTTATTTTCTACTTCCGGAGGGGGACGGAGGTCTCCAGTGCTGAACATCTCTATACCAGGCCCAAGGACAATTCAGATAATTATATTTTGTTTCATTAATTTATTTTTTCCTAATTCAATTTGTTTATTTTCATAGAGATTTTGATTTTAATTTTTACTAATTTAAAATAAATGAATGTTTCGTTGGGTAAATTATAGCGATTTGTTTAAACATTTGATAAGTAAATATTTTAATATATTTTATATTGGTTCCAAATTGATTTCTTCATTGAATAATATATTTATTATTTTGTCTTCTACAAATTAAATAAAGAATATTCCCTTTTGTGTAAATTATAATTTGTTTTTAAAACATTTGAATATTATTCTGCCTTTCATTTTTGAACTTGATAAATAATAATTATTATAGCTTTTAATAATAAACTCATCATTTTGTTCCTAATGTATTTATTTATTTATAATCTAAACTTTATGGCATTATTTATTTCATTTATAAATATTATTATATTTCCTTTTAATTTAAATTTGGTAAATAATACTAATTTTATAGTAGTTTAATTAGGGTCATTAGGATTATATTTTTCGATAATATTTTACTTAATTTATGTTGTCCAATTGGAGTGATACATTTAATTTTATATATCCTTTTAGATTATCTTCAGCTTTTATAGTTTTAAATTGTGTCGATTAGGATTATGAATTTATTGATTTATTTATGATATGAATTTAATGGTATTTTAATTAGGTCGTTATTGTGTTATCAAGTGTTGCGTAATATGTCGTAATCAGATAGGTATTGCATAAGTGTTACATCATTAGATGTAAGTATGATGAAATAATGATGATACTAATCAAACCCTTCCATTTCAGATAAGGATCCTAGAGAAAGGATTCATTTCAAATTATTATTTTATAATTAGCCATAAACTCCTTGATTGTGCTTCGCTACTTTTGCATTTCAGATATTATATTAGATTTTATGTGCTTTCGCTTGCTTGTGTTTGTGTCTTGGTGGAGGGTAGTTAGAGATCATTCTTTATTATTTGAAATAGTAGTTTGGTGTTTTAATAATACGCTTTGAGTAGTATTCTAACAATAATTGTAGTTGGCTAGTGTGTGGCAAATAGTAGAATATATATATTATTATTTTATTTTATACTAACAATAGTCCTATCCTTTCTTCCCTAATACAAATTGGGAATTGACTAATATTCTTATATTCGTATTTATACTTATTTTATTTAGTTGCATGGAATTTATCTTTAGTCTCTGCTGGATGTATGTAAGCATGCGTGCATATTACTATATGTGTACTCATGTGGGTAGATGTAGCAGCGAATACTTATAAACTTAACAAACTCAGTCCCTACCTAGAAACGAGAAGCGGTAATCGTTCCATTCTTCGTCATATTTCTAGGGAAGAGTACAGTCAGCGACCGTAGCGATTGCTCGTTAAGGCCCTATTATGAAATATTCTATAATAATTACTAACCTTTATTTTATGTATTGGGTGCATGCTTATTTATTTATGTATACCTTAATCTATGTGTGTTTATCCGCGAATTAGTCTAACAAGCACAGAGATTCAGCACTTGTCTAGGCCGGCTGAAATCGAAATAGGCGGGCCGTTGGGGGCCTATTTCCCCCTCCCCCATTAGGGGGGGGGGGTGTGGTGTAGATAGAACTGTAGAATTTGAAACTGTGGTTGTGGTAAATAAGTAGATTTTGAATCTTTATTTCTAATAACAGGCAAAATTCTCTCAAGACAATGGATTCACAGCTGACCAGAATTGTCCTTTAAATCCGAAGGGCAATCGAGAAAGATATAATTATTTGTTAGAAAACTACTAAATTATTTGCAGAATGAATATAATCACGATGTGACGAGAAATTGTGCAATATTTATCTATTTATTTTATGTCGCTATTATTACAAATTAAATACAAATCAAGGAAGAAATAATATTATTTAAGTAATCGTTATTTAAGTATGATGTTTTATCATATTTTATTTCAGGGCTAATATAAAACCACAACGTTTGGGTCCTTAGGTTAGTTTCTAGACGATCACGATATGGCCATTTCGTAGACGGTTGTTCTAGGTTTTCTAGATAGTCTTTCAGATACTAGTAGAATAGAGCTGACAACGTCATATTCAGCTTAGGATTATTCTATAGCTAGATTTAGTAGCCCTAGCTTTGCGGATGGTCTGCTTTGCTCGCAGGGCTTAGGTAGTTGCAAAATATGGTGCAATCGATAGTTTAGGTATAATGGGGTTGCGACATATAGTGTCATCGTAGGTTTAGGTATAGTACAGCTTAGGTTTAGCTTAGATCTAGTTAGGCTAGTTCAGGTTCAAAACCTCTCGTTAGGGGGGGCTGTGACAATAAGTACAGTATTCAAAAATTATGATGCGATAACGAATTTGTTATCAAAGGGCGCCATATACTATGTAATGTGACACAAGTGAGAACAAAGATGTAATAATGACTTTGTATTTTCGTTAAGTTTTCGGCGATGGGCGATAGAAGCTGTGTTTCTTGTTAAAATCAACCTACAGTAGCTCACTTCGCTAAATATAATAAAGACGAATCACTCGAAAACGAGTGCAGAGCTTTAAAAAAAATAAAAAAATATATATAGGTAATAAACAAAAGAATAATAAAAAAAAAGAAAACTAAAATCGAAGTAATAGAGATGAGTAATTAAATAAATAGTATGAAACGGAATGAGAATATGGTGTGGATGTGGTGTGGAAGTTGGTATTTATTTATTTATTTATTTATTTATTTATGATATACACGGCCTAGGCCTTTTACATGTTATACATTACATAATGTCGTACAAAATCAGAAAAGAAAAAAAAAAACATAATATTACACCAATAACGGTTTTTTAAAAAAATATATAAATCTTAGAGAATTAAATGAAATTGTAGTTTCAAAAATAGTCAAGACAAATACAGTAGGAAATCGAAGACAACAATGTTTTAGTTGTATAATAGAAATTTTGGAAAAGTAATGGGTTTGAAATTTGAAAACGGTCAATATATAAAACAATACAACATTCACAAAGAACTCACATCTACAGAAGAAATATCGAATCGAAACAACATCACTGAGCCAGTCAATGGCAGAAGGACAACAGGGACGTCAAACAACAAAGATAATAACAAAAAAAAAAAAAAAAAAAAAATAAAACAATGTCAACACACAAAAACCACAGAGTCAAGATACATTCAGTTAAGGTTCAAAACAGTCGGCAAGCTACGTTTGAAACAACATTAAAGGAGACCAGGACTGAAATCAAAATGCAGTCCTTTAGAAAAACGTACAGAAAGATAATTAATCCTAAATATAACTCTACACATAGCGGTACTTAAAATGTATTCAACACAAAAGATCCGACAACCAACCAACCGCCCGAAATCAGTTCAATGAAAATAAATAGTTGATAATTTTATGTTTATACTTGAGGAAACTGTCGGCAAAAACATCAGCCTGGTCACCCATCAAGTTTCCTAGTCTGTGGATTCTATTGATCGGAGAGTGGTATGTGTAATTGTTACTAGTGTTTGATTCGCGGAAAACAACACACTGTCTGGTGTTCCTGGCCGGAATTTTGAAGCAGACCAGTTCCACCAATTCGGTGGAATCGATTGCGCCATTTATTAGTTTATGAAGGAAACACAAATCAAACATCTTTCTACGATCCGCCAAGCCTAGGAGTCCGAGCTCGCCCATCAGAAAGGCGTAATCAATCCTCTCGACCGGTATTCCCATTTTGTAATTTATAATCCTCAAGAACCTCCTCTGCACTCTCTCCAATGCATTGATATAGACATTGTAATGCGGTGACCATATTGAGGTGTTATATTCCAATATTGGTCTTACGAGAGATACAAAGAGAAGCCTATAGGAATCGATGGACTGAAAGTCCGTCGCCAGTCTGAAGACGAAGCCCAGAGTCCTCAAAGACCTACCGACAATCTCCTCTATGTGCAATTTATAGGTCAGATCCTCAGAGAAGGTGATGCCTAAGTCTCTCAAGCTTGTAACGCAATCGAGTACTGTGTTGTCGATCGAATAATTATAGACAATCTTGGACCGAGTTTTGTGAAATCTGATGATCTGGCATTTTGCGATATTAAGAATAAGTTTGTTTTGTCTGCACCATTCACCAAGTCTATCCAGATTTTTCTGTAGCACCGCGCAATCAGACAAATCTTTCACAGTCTTATACAACTTGAGGTCGTCAGCAAACAACAACACACCCACATCTCTGAAGATCTGAGCCATGTCATTTATAAAAACATTGAAAAGTATTGGCCCCAAGTGCGATCCCTGAGGTACGCCGCTGTGAGCAAACACGGTGTCAGACACGAAGTCACCGAATCTGACCTTAAGTGTTCTCTGCTTGAGGTAGCTTTCAATCCATCGATAGAAAACACCATCAACCCCGTATACACGTAACTTATATAGCAAAATGTCGTGAGACACTTTATCAAAAGCCTTAGAGAAGTCAGTGTACACGGAGTCGACCTGGCCTCTCGCTGTGAGTGAGTTGACAATACGGTTCTGGTATATGAGTAAGTTCGTAAGGGTTGATCTCCCCGGTACAAAACCGTGCTGCCTTTCTATTGAAACAAAGGTTCAAATGGTTAATTCCTAGGTATGTTAACGTTAACATCTCTAAAAATAAACCAACCCTTTAAAACAGTAGCGATGACCTCCTCCCATACCATGTTCGATTCCCTCAACTCTACTTTAAAATAACTGAAAACGATGTGCTAGTGTTCTTCTCGGTCAACTGTCATTCGGCATTCTGAACATATGGCTGTGCTATGACCATATTCTCCCCATAATAGTACGAAAAAAAAAACAAAGGAAATCATTCTGAATAGAAAAAATTGGAGTTCTATGAGTATTCTCGCTATCTAGCCCTTAAAAACGCCGTGTGATAAGTAACAAATCAGTTTTCATACGACCAAAGCCGTACTTTTTTAGCGGCATACTAGGTTCTTTTGTAATATTAAAAGAGAATAACATAGACAAGCGGTGAATAGATAGGAAAAGATAAGAAGCAGAGAGACAGCGGCGTGGAGAGAAATGTTTTTAATGAAAGTTTATTTCGCGAGGATTTCTGCCACAAAGAGCAAAGTAGGCGCCCGGCCCTCATAGCTTCCCCCGCATACAAGGTACTCCTGGGTGTACTGTATACCTTCTTTATCGCTCCAGCTATTATCTCGGGGCTAAAACCTGAAACCGTCACAATCAGCCGGCTAGCGGCCACGTACTAATTGAATTAAAGGAAGAGAAAGAAGGCGAGTTACTACCGGATTATTGCGGGGGGGGGGGGGGGAGAGGTGCTAAAAGAACCCTGAATCTCCACTAAGGGCCGAAATTATTTAAGTCCGTTTGTTAGAGTTATCATAAATTGGTTCAAAATTTTATATAACTACTAGATTTTCGACATTACTAACCGACTTTAGTCATATTCCCGTAACCATCGACTTAAATTGACAGATCTACCTCTGATTATCCATCAGTAACTTTAATGAACAACCTTCTCCTAATTTACAAAGATAAAGAAACCACAATAGATTGACCTACCCACGCTCGTAGTGGTGCTGTTTGTGACAGATTTACATTCACGAAATCAATAAAGAAATCTATTAAATCTACTACTCATCTTGTGAATATATTATGAAATTTAAAAAATAAACAAAAACTAACGACTAATGACTCTAACAATTCATTACTAATGTTCGATTTTTAAATGGAACAAACCACTACGGGCTTACGACCGTCTTCTACTGTTATAACACCACTAATCGACAACAACATTACCAATGACATTCCGGAAGATACCATAGAAACCTAACGGATGTTAAGTTTATAAATTATGTGGTAGATGGTAAACTTTACTTACGAGTCGCCGTTATTTCGTTAGGTACATTTATAATTTCGACCCATAAAGAATAACCGACCAGGTGTTAAAATTTATTTCTATAACGAAAGCTTATGAAATCGTTTTAAACAAATGTTGGACAGCCCGCTTGTTTAACATTCACTATGCTATCCGTGGGATTTTCATACATTTTGTTGATTTTCGTAAAATAATAAACCACTCTGAGGGAAGTTCTTTCGACCATCACGATCAACTGAAAAATTTAGCGGACTATTTACAGGAGTAATGAACTTACCCCAAATCCTTCTTATTGAATGTGGATCTTCAACTTAACAGATCTTTTTAATTTTCTTTCGGCATATATTTCGAAAAGTTTGGTAGATTAATGTTCTCAATTAATAGTGTGACATTTCGTAGTCTCAAACAAAGAAACAAACTCAATTCATCGCAGTAAAAAAGCCATCATTCATAGAACGATAAGTAAAACTTTAAAAAAAAAATCAGCTGATATCACGTGATTTATTTTCATTCATTTTGATTAAATATACAAAAGTTTTAAAATGGGTTTATTTTTAATCTGTTTTGTATTTTAATCTACCGACGTAAATTCAATATATAAATTTTATAAAACGGGCCTATATTACACGCCCACTAGATTTTACCAACGCACACAGAAAAGGGCAAAGCGATTATTATGTAAGTCGGGTTTTATTAAAGATAATCTATATATTAAGACGTGAAGGAAAAACATTGTGACGGAAGAGTATGAAATTTCGCACACTTATCTATACCAATATATAAAGAGAAGATTTGATTGTTTGTTTTTTTGAATAAGCTCCGAAACTACTGAACCGATTTGAAAAATTCTTTCACTTTTGGGAAGCTACACCATCCCCGCTGAATGGTACCCAAGGTGTGAAATAATTATATAAAATAATATTTACATAGCGTGCGCTGTGAAAACTATTGCTGATTGAATAAAATGATGTACTACGACTTTGTAGAAGACATCATTATTTACAAAAAGTTCCGCGACAGCATACGTCTTACCATTATAATTATGCCACAATAAGTGTTATTTATTTAAAAAAAAAATAATTGAAATGCGGCAGAGATATAGGCGTCACTGAGGTACGAGCCGGACGGGAGGGGACCATTGGAATGCTACATTATTCCAGATTAACATAGCCTATAGAATATTTTGAAAAAGTTAGGGATCTATAAAGATCTTAAGAAAACTGATTTTTTTTTAAATACCTATCTACCCGTGCGAAGCTGGGACAAACCTCTAGTAGATAATATAGAGAAGGAGTGGTGAATGATAATATTTGTGTAAAATTATGTATAAAAAATAGAATAAAATCAAAAAAAAAACCTTACAAACACTCCTGTAATCAAGGGTGGATCCAGGGATATGTATTCTAAAGTACAGTAGTGACATTTATTAATAAAATATCTATTTTTCTAGTATAATTATAATTTCTTGTGGGCCATGACCCCCCCCCCCTGGATCAAAAATTCCATATAACAAATTTAGGAAATGACCTTTTTTTTAGGAAAAGCATAGTTTTCAGATACCAAATTGTGTAAATGACCTTTTTTTTCTTGGAAAAGTGTAGTGACCTTTTTTTTTTTTTTTTGAAAAGTTTAGTTTCCAGCTACCAAATTTTAGAAATGACATTTTTTACTTTGTGACCCCCTTTGGCGCCAAAGCTGGATCCGCCCTTGCCTGTAATGTTATGTATTTGATACTCGCATACACTCTGATGTATTTGACATTGACACACTTTTTATCTGTGGTCAAATTGAGAATAAATTAATATTGTTTGTATTTGATAATAGAAAAAACTTTGTACATATCAACATTTCAAATTTAACGTATCCATGTTTTTGAAAGAAATTTTAAAAATAGCGCTCGCTCATTCTTTGACAATGAAACCTTAATAATGTTCAAACTTATAATTACCTAAATAAGTTATGGTCGAATTTCGAGCACTGGTCGACCACTAGTAATAATTATTATGTGGTGGCATTTGTCAAAAGAGTAACATCCGTAGTTTTATGAAGGCGTGCGCATTAACCAAGATGTCACTCGATAATCTTTGAGCTGTTATCCTCGACGTTTCTCAAGAAATACTCTGCGCAATGGATGAGTTCTCATAACTCATCAATACACATAGGTACCTACTTACCACTAATTTTCTTCCGTGGATGGCGCCTGGAGAGAGCCGTGTATTAATTACCAGCCTTTTCCCGTGGGAAAATTAAACCAACCTTTCATTATTATTTTCATATACATAATAATAATAATAACACCTAGCAACAGTTTGACATTATACATTACATAATAATAATAATAACACCTAGCAACAGTTTGACATTATACATTACATAATAATAATAATAACACCTAGCAACAGTTTGACATTATACCTACATTACATAAAAGATCTCCAGCTATCAAAAATATTTTTTTATAGTTATATTTTACAATTTATCATCAAAATTATTAAAAAAGTGTTTATTAATGTTTGGTTTATAATTTGTGATATAAAAACTCTAGTTTCATTGTTTTGGAAAAACGAAAATTGAAAATTATTATCAGTGTTTTGGGAAAATAATTATATTGACAACGGAACTGTTTTCATAGCAATGTGAAAAAACAATTTTTGGAATATCTTTGTTTACATTTTTATTTTATACTAGCTTAAGTACCCGTGCGTTGCCCAGGAATCGTGCATTATGACCACGATACTTCAATTTATACCTGTGAAGTTATGTTTGATTAGGGCAACTATGTGTAGGACATAAATGTAAAATCGGCGCGGAACTCACAGATGAGCTCCTAGATGGCCAGGGACTCAAGCAAACCGTATGATTGCGGAAACATGAAAAATGAAAATAAATTTAAAAAATATATATACGTAAGTGCTTATAAGTATTTAAGTATCATTACACATGTACCTTGTTTCCTCTGCGGTTTAGAAAGAAAAAAAACAAGTTTATAACAGAATCCAAAACATAAATAAAGTTTGCTAAATATTCAAATAAAAAGAAACAAAAAAAAATCCTCAAAATGTCAGAAAATAAAATAAAATAAATCAGTTGTAAATAAATAAAGCAAATTAAATTATAAATGAATCATGCAGGTATGTATATAGAAGAAAGTCAACAAACCAATAATAAAACCAAAAAGTAAAGAAAATTGCAAAAAAAATAATAGGTAGGTACACTTGTTAGAATCAAGTTCAAATTCAAATTCAAATTCAAATATTTTTATTAAGGAAATAAAAAACATTAAAAAAATACATTCACAATAACAAATTTATACATTTTTTTAAATATATTTTTTTTACCCCCAAAGTTGTAGAAATAAGATTAATAAAAATTAATACATAGGTATTAGGTACAATATAATATTAACTAGTTTTTTAAAGGCGCCCGTGGCGCCCACCTATGGCCTTTTTTATGCAAACCTTACTTTCTCATCGCTGTGAGCATTCACATGTGAGACAAAACACTTGGTTGATTCAATTCTTTATTAACTCAAAAACAAAAACTTTTAATTACAAACTTTGCATTCAAATAGCTTTTAGCATGTGGGTATTTAACTATTTGATTGATTAAACTTTTTTATGCAAAAATTACTTTCTTATGGCCGAATTCATATGTGAGACTTGAAAGCACTTGATAATAGACTGAAAATTAAAAAAAAAATACTTTCGTCAAAAATACTTTTGTCTTTAGGTACACATGCATTGAATAGAAGACATTTTGATGGTAACTGAGAAGTCGGCGGATCTCCATAATATATTCATCATATTGTTGAAAGTAAATCCCGTAAATTTTTATAGAGAATCTTCCTGAATCAGTTTCGCAAGATTGTGTATGTATGACAGAAGTAAGAGAAATTGAAGAGGTTGTATGCGAAATGGTATGTCGGTGGAAGTTGCGAAAGAAATGGGCTTGGATATAACGCAGTGGAGGTCCGTTCTCTCTGCCTCCCATTACGGGACACGTGATGGGTACAAAAAAAACTTAATTTGATACCGCAAACTGACTTCGGAAGATTATTTACAAAATTCATCAAATTCACTAAAAATTGAATTTTTCTCAATCTTTAACGAGCTATGCGCGATCGGAAGATATTATCTAAGCGCAACAATATTTTTTATTATCATTAAACTGTACAATCTGTAACTATTTTTCACTATAGCGATTAAAAATATGTGTGCGTAAAATATTTGAAATTCTGAAAAAAAAAAAAACGGAAATTTTAATTTTTCTTCAAATTTTAGGTGGCTTGCGGGATCGGAAGATAAAATCCGATTTGAATAATTCTTTTTTTTTTGTTTTTTTTGTATTTACCAATCGCAACTTTTCCGCACTATAGCGAAACGATATCATCAACTTGCTTTTTTCGCACCACCCTAATATGTATATTCTAACCTTCTCCTGGGTGGTGTATTTATGTGAGTATAAACTCCCCTTTTTAGTTGTTTTGCGTCCTTCGAAATGTCTGAACGCTGAGAAGTAAATATGTATATTGTTGATTAAGGTAGAAGTAGTTCGGAGATAAATGAGAACATTATCATCTCATGTTACAGGATTATCCCGTGACAACTCGGATTATTATGTCCGTTTTCTTCGGCAGTCTTATAATTATTAATATAGGCGTTTGTAGGCTGTGTCCCATATTTAGATCAAATTTAATGTTTATCAAACGAAATTCGTCAAATATAATTCCAAGAAACAACGACATAAAACTGAAAATTGCTTTTATTACATACTACTTACTTACTTTTTAAGCGATAATAAAATATTACTTCTATGTTGCATTTATTATACTTCCCGTCTCTTCAAATACAAAGCTCTGTAATAATAAAACACAGCGAATGGATACACCTAAGGGTGCTGATTCACTACAAAGAGTTAAACATCTAGCTAGAGTACCTAAATACGATCTACCTAATACTTCAAGAACTCTGTCTATAAACTGCAGAGCTGTTTTATTTAGCTAGAGCACCTAAATACGATCTACCTAATACTTCAAGAACTCTGTCTATAAACTGCAGAGCTGTTTTATTTAGCTAGAGCACCTAAATACGATCTACCTAATACTTCAAGAACTCTGTCTATAAACTGCAGAACTGTTTTATCTAGCTAGATCACCTAAATACGATCTACCTAATACTTCAAGAACTCTGTCTATAAACTGCAGAACTGTTTTATCTAGCTAGATCACCTAAATACGATCTACCTAATACTTCAAGAACTCTGTCTATAAACTGCAGAACTGTTTTATCTAGCTAGATCACCTAAATACGATCTACCTAATACTTCAAGAACTCTGTCTTTAAACTGCAGAACTGTTTTATCTAGCTAGATCACCTAAATACGATCTACCTAATACTTCAAGAACTCTGTCTAAAAACTGCAGAACTGTTTTATCTAGCTAGATCACCTAAATACGATCTACCTAATACTTCAAGAACTCTGTCTATAAACTGCAGAACTGTTTTATCTAGCTAGAGCACCTAAATACGATCTACCTAATACTTCAAGAACTCTGTCTATAAACTGCAGAACTGTTTTATCTAGCTAGATCACCTAAATACGATCTACCTAATACTTCAAGAACTCTGTCTATAAACTGCAGAACTGTTTTATCTAGCTAGAGCACCTAGATTGATATGAATAAACTGTACAACATTTCAATGATTTCAAATACTAATGTAGTGAAAAAAACCCCGTGTATATACTGTACATTGTACAATATTGTTAGAGTGACATAATATGACATATCTACCTATAATTGGGCGGTTTCTTCTTGAACACTCTAAGTATACCTACAATTAATGTACTGTTTGCACTTTTACACTCGAAATCGATCTCTCTAACCTAACTAGACCAACTCTAGATGAAAAAGTCTAAGTGTAGGTATGCCTTAAAGCATAAAGTTTCGCTGGCTATGGACTGTATTAAAAAGTATTAGAATTTTCTTCTATTCAGATTAAAATGTTTCGTAAAATAAGTAGGTACGATTTGTACAAAAGATTTTCTTTGTTCTGTGAATTTCATTACTCCGGTATTCCTAAGAAGAACATTGGCCCAAAACAGATAAGCGAAAAATTCCGCTTTTCTTGCTTAACAGCAATAATAACTAGGTCCAAGGAAATTTCTATTAAAAAAATCCCATTTAGTTTTTTTACGTAGGTACTTACATATAATCTGCAGGTTTATTTTAATGTACATGTCGCTTCAGAGCAAAGCTGTTGCTGGAACCAAATCGAAACACTTTTCCTTTGTGATTTGAACATTTTCTGGATTGTATCTCTCCAAATTGAATTACTCAGACAATCAGACTTCAAGTGTTGTAGATATGAAATGTGATTACATCTCGGAATATATTAGATATTCAATTATTGTATTTTTTTGTTTGTTGTTATTGTCATTTCCTTTTTCCAAATTAAACAAATGGAAATACTCAACTATACCTACTTATTTAGTTTTAAAAATACAAAAATATTCAAAGAAAGAAACGTGAAGAGATGACCAATTGTGTTGCTTAACTATATGTATATATATTTTTTAATATAGAGAGTGTTCAGACAATTCTGGGTAAGTATTTGAGGCAAGCTGAAAACTAAAATACCGATGAATCATAGACCTGTGGGGCTAGTACGAGTTTCATCGAAAGGTAATTGCACGCAAATAAGCGCTTATTAGCGACCAATTAGTGTTCTAGAATCAAAAGATCGAATCATTCGATCATTTTAGTACGAAAATTTTTCGAAACTCTTTCGATGATCGAAAACTTATATGTACCTACTAGGGCTGCAGGTGGGTAACTCTTGATTTCAATCACAATAAGGATGCAATTTTAATCATAATAAAGATATCATTATCACACTTCGAATAAAAATAGTTCCACGTTGGTCTATATTAAATCCGGATTTGCTTTATGAAAAAAATTGTATAAATAACGATTTATACAAGTATTTATAGATACTATTAAAAGTATCGACTTTCGACATTGAGATCGGGATTGAGTTTCAAGAGTTACCGTGGAGCGTGGCAAAATCAACTGAAATAGGTGTAGGTACTTTTCAATTTGATGTTTTTCATTAATTTTGTAATTTTGTACCTATATATTTTGAGTGATGTTAGTAGACATAATAACTTAATTTCAAATGAATAGAGAGGGAGCGAGTTTATCCATAGAAGACAGCTATGTCTTCTACATTTTGTTTCAGGCCATTTTAAAAACCCTTCTCACTAATGAACTGTACTAGAGTATAGTGTGAACGATTTTTGGTCGAGTATCTTATTATTAAGCAACTAAATTACACACTTCTCGACCTAATGTGAACTAGGCTTTAGCAGAAGCATCGTTGTGTTGTGAGTAGGCACTTTATAAATGACTGATGTGGTCGGAATAACTACCTAATTAATGCGATGTTCAGACGGGGCGAATATCGCTAGGACACCAAAATATCGCCAGCCAATTGAACCGTGTGAACAGATTGTCGATAAATCTGAAGCGATAAAAATGGTTGAAAGCGATATCGCCTCAAGTTGAACGCCTTTCAACTTTTGTATCTGGTGGAACGATGCACGCATGCGCAGATATGCGCGTCGTCCGTATGTTCTGTTTCTTGACAGTTGACATCACTGCTCTAAATTTATTTCTCCTTAGAATCCAATTCCGCGCCCAATATCTGCGTTTTTTTTATTTTTCCTCAATTTGGAGTCTACTTATATCGTCTAAAACAATATTTTCAACTAACCCAATTACTCCGCGACTTCTACCTCGACGTCCGCCATTTCTAAAACTATCAGCGCACCTGACAGATTGAATGTATGTCGGTGGACTCGTGTGAACACATCAGACGATCAATGGGCGACCGAGCGATATTTTTTTTATGCAAGCGAAATCGTCTGGCCTTATATCGCCCCGTGTGAACACCGCATAAGGTTCAATATCGAATCACGGATACTTTTGAAAAACGAGCAGCGCGAGGTCCTATGTAGGGGCGCGCATAATACGGACCATTATGTACGTTATTGGATTTTGATGAGACCCTCTATAAATAATGTTCCGGGAGGCCCATAGCACACAGGGGCGATCACTATTGAACTTAATCTCTTTTTTAACCAATACATCGAGTCCCGTAAGGGGTAGGAATAGAGAACGGTTATGTTCCTACCCTTAAGAACAAAATAAATATCCTTGTCACTGCCTGTCATTAACGCTTTTAGTTCCTGAGTTTACCACAAGATGGCGCCACTTGCAACTAAAGAGAAATTTTGTTCTACTAATGTGGTTGAGCACTTTTTTTAAAGGTCTTTTGGAGAAAAACAATTGGCCGTGGTTATTTCTACACTTCAACCGTCATTAGTGTCAAATTTTTGAATTTTTTTTTATCAATTTACCATAAACAACAAAGGAAAATAAATTTATTTTTTATTTTTTTCTCTTTCTAAATGAAACAAAAACTATGTAAAACAATCAAAAGGTAAATAACGGCATTATATAACGGAGCTGTCACAATTACCATAGAATCATAGAAAAATTAACCTTAATTAATGGATAACAAACACAATTTGTAGTTTTTGTGATCTGCAATCAATAATTTAATATAAAAAATCATTAATTTTCATTGTGCATAGTAATAAAATTTGTTGGCAAGCACTATTGCTATTCCTTTGGGCGACAATGCATGAAATAATTAAGCTATTTTATTCTATAAATAAATTGTTTTAATACAAAGTTCGTCAGAAATACTGGATAACAACACATTATTAAATTACACTTAAAATAATCATGACACACTTCACAGTAGTTGCACAGAACGAAATATCCAAGAAATTCAGAAATTTAACCTAAAAGCGACATAAAAACACTTAATTTGTAGAAAATATGTAAGGAAATTAATTACAATAAAAAAGTAGATAACTAGTATAATAAAAATAAAGTTTGCACACAAATGTAGCTAAAAATATCGATCAAAACATCACAGACGTCAAATGACAGTATATAAACCACTTTTGAGTAGTATATAACAAGTGACACACGCTTATTTACTTTGTAAACCATAGAAGTCGCAGAAAATGGGTAGGAATAACCACTTTTATGGCGGGAAAATTTTTAATTAGAAAAAGCGCGGGAAACCAAGGGGTAGAAATAGCGACTCCGAAAACAATTTTACGTACTCGGGTTATTTAAAGACTCACATGTGATTTAATTCATAGTTGAGTAAAGCCAAACGAATGCAATATTCAGCGATACGAAAGCAAAGTTTGCAAGAAAAAGCCAGAAATGGGCGCCTTTCAGAAACTAGTTATATCTAAAGATATAAAAGATAGTCGGGTTAGTGCGAACACTTATAACTCGAGATCGGCTGAACAATTTCTTCCGATGTTTCATATATTGGATTCTTCTCCGCTCCAGATAACAGAATGACTAATAAAAAATCGAAAAAAAACGAGAGAAAATAGTATAAAATTTGATATAAAAGTTAGTATGGAACTTATTTCCTAACAACAACGCCACCTGTGAAAAAATCCGTAACAACACAATTTTTATTTTCTTGGCAACCATTGAGTTTCAAAACATTGTACGCAGATTATTGATAGAATTTCTGACAAGCTTTAGAAATAATTTTTATAAATTCAAACGAAAAAAGAGATGATATTATTTTGATTCAAAATTGGAACGCGAAAAGTGAATAAAAAGAGGTGAGTTAAGTTTGATAAATTGTTGTGAGGTTATGCCGTTTGTCACCGGAAATTTAATTTTTTTGTTTGTTTGACTAGCGAATTTTTATTTACCATGAAATTCGAAAACAATATTCATAGTTAGGACCACAGGACAACATCCGTCGGGAATGCTAGTTATAGATTCAGCCAAAAAATATAGATTAACAGAATTTCATATAAGCCAATGGGAGGTTTTCTAGGGAGCTTCCGACAATACACGCTAGGTGGCAGCGCTTCTAATCCGGTCTATTGTCAAATTATGACAGCTGTCAAACATACCATGTAGCATTGACTGATGAATATTATGCTAATATATCTCCTCTCTTTTTTTCTCAATTAAAACAATTATTATCTGTGGCAGCTTAGATTATAAATAAGTACCTACCTACCTATTATATGTAAATATCAATATTTCTGACACTTTGGTACATAACGATATATAAAAAGTACACATTTTATACACACAAAACCATCTTCTATTTGATTATTTCTTTTACTTTTTGTAAGATTCAATGAATAACGTATAAAAGTATTATCAATTTGTCTAAATTTATAACAACATCCATTTCAATTAATCTTTTTATAACACAACTAGCTTTACCGACATACGTCCTGTGTTCCTAAATATGATTATTGAATTCGAATTTTTATGGTGATGAATTCATTACCATTTGACCAGTGTGATTCCGAGCGATGCGTCTGTTTTAAACCATGTATATTCCATCCGCATTCTGTCAATCACACCAATTGACAATTTCTGCCAAAATTTCAAAATTGGAATAAAAATTATAAGGTAAAAAGTACTTATAAGATTGTCTACGTAGAGTTTTCTTTAATTTTCTAATTTTCCATGCATTTTTCTTTCTTTTTTTCTTCTAAAAGGACATTCTCCTGATAAAAGCCTATACGACAAAAAAGAATTAGCGAAATCGGTCCAGCCGTTTAGACGTGATGCGATGACCACGGAAAATTGCTCTCCATTTTTATATATAAGATAAAGTAAAAAAAATCATCATAAGATTTTTTCACAAACACAAAACCATCCTCTACCTGATTATTTTTCACTTTTTGGAAGATTCAATCAATAGCGTATAAAAATATTATCAATTATTTGTCTAAATTTATAACAACATTCATTTGAATTATTCTTTTTATATAACACAATATACAATACATTAAAACTTGTCCTACGCAATAAATTTCCCGTTTTGTCTGCTATTTCAAATTGAAAATACGAATACCTCTGTGCGGTGTCATATTTTATTTATCAGATAGATGTGTGAAACATCTCGACTATAAATCAAGAGTTTGTGACCCTTGCCCCCACTACCTGCGTACTTGTTCCTCCCCACAGGGCAATAGGGTAGAGAAAAGGGAATCGAAAAAAAAATAAGATTACGTATTGGTATATGTCAATTTTGAAAGGTATAGGTACATTCCAAACAATATATAAATAAATAAATAGAACTTTATTGCTGATTTGTACAATAATTTTATGAAGACTTGGTGACTTAGGGTGCGTTCACACCATAGGTTCGATCTCGGTCCCTTCTCGCTCCGTTCTCGGTCCGTTCCCACTCCGTTCTCGATCCATTAATTCTCGCTCCCGTCACGAACCAGTCAGTGAACACTCTTTCGTTCCTGCTTTAGTCAGCTTTTAACCATTGAAGTGATGACTGTGTCAAATATAAAATTATTGTATTTAAATAATTCCTCCAAAAATGCACGTTCAATTCGTTAATTATATTATTGTTAAATAATTCGTATTGAATAATTGAAAAAAATATTGATTATTTAAGTTATCTATGTAATAATGATGTCTGTTTGAACTTTTGAAAAAGGTTATTTATGCATAAACAATAATTGATTTTTTAAACGATATTAACAAATCTGCCGTGGGGTTGACGGCTAAGAATAGCACCTCTGTTTTTTTTTCTGGTTTTTCGAGCATCCTGTAAGAGGCAGAAAATCGAAAAATCAGATCGGGACCGTGAGGTTGACCACCTCACGTCCTTAAATCTCAACCGGTCAGAAAAGACACCATAAGCCTCGGACGCCATCGAGCGCAATGGAGAGCTCTTGGCGCCTCCCTATGCCCCTGAGTGGGGCTTAGGCCTCCTGCATTGCGTGTTGGTTTGGGGGGGATCTGCGGCGGGCTTGATTTGTGTGGTGCCGGCTTTTATGGTTTTGATTGATTCGATCGAGCTAGAGGGTTGGTTTCATGCGGGTTTGTCTCCTCCGGGCTGGCTTGCGGTGTGCGGGAGGTCTTAAAGGGAGAATGTATGTATGTAATGTATTAACAAATAACATAAGAAAACACACTCCCTTTGTAACCCCACTTAGGGGCATAGGGAGGCAACAAGGGCCTTCCACTGTACTCGATCATGCGCAGTTTCAATGACCTCCTCCCACACCATGTCCAAATCCCTCAGCTCTGCTTCGAAGGAGCGAAACACAGTTTGAGAGGGTCTTTCTCGCCTTCGAGAACCTGATGTCATTCGGCATCCTCAACACATGTCCTAACACATCATATTAACGGAATTTTATTACAGTTGCGAATGCTGCAAATTTAATAAATTATTATGTTTTATATTATAGAACCAACATTTGATGCAAATCATTGAATCAATAATTTTTAGTGTTCGAAATAAGAGGTATTTTTTTTTCATATTGAACCACTACGAGCTTACTCAACTTAGCCTTCTTAACATTTTCTTCTTAGTCGAGAATTAAACACACAACACCTAATTCTTCAATCGAAAAGTTCAACGACATTTTCTGCGAGCGAGACCAGACCGAGAACGGAGCGAGATCGAACCTATGGTGTGAACAATCCCTTAAAAAAAATTATAATAGCTTCTAAAAAATCAGTTTTCTTATGATCTTAATAGATCCCTAACTTTATCAAAATATTCTATAGGCTATGTTAATCTGGAATAATGTAGCATTCTAATGGTCCCCTCCCGTCCGGCTCGTACCCCAGTGACGCCTATATATCTGCCGCATTTCAATTTCATTTTTTAAAATAAAAGAACACTTATTGGGGCATAACTATAAAAGTTTGACATATGCTGCCGCGAATTTTTTTGTAAATAATAATGATGTCTTCTATAAAGTACATTATTTTATTCTATCATCAATAGTTTTCGCAGCGTACGCGGTGTAAAGAATATTTTTTTACACCTTGGGTTACATTATTGTTTACCGGAGATAGTGTAGCTTCCCAAAAGTGAAAGAGTTTTTCAAATCGAATCAGTAGTTTCGCAGCCTATTCAGTGCAAACAAACAATCAAATCTTTCCTCTTTGTATTAATGTAACTACTCATAGCTGGATGAAAGATTTCTTTGCAAAATACGTTCAGATATTTTTCTGAATATGTATGCCTCGCTTGCCAAAACAGATTGGCATTATAATGCCTATTAAATATGATCCTATATAATATTTGGGAAGTTCGCCCGTAACTCGGCATTTTTGTTGAAATACTCTAACCATAGCCCCAATTGAAATATTTTTTCACACGTATGAGAAAACCAATCTAATTAACTACGGGATATTTATAACACACGTACCTTATATTTTAGTTGTGTACGAAATTATGTGATATATGATCAGAGGTACAGGATACTTGATACAGGATCATACCTAAAACAGTTACTACGGGAATAAATGTTAAGTTGTCCGTATATAGTCCCTTACGTCGCCGTCGTTAAGTAAAATTGGGTCACTTCAAGAGACGATAACTGTTTTATAGGACAATCAAAAAAATATGACCCTATTAGGAATTACATTTTGCCTGTCTTCCGAAAGGTTTTGCTGCTAGTTGCAGTGTAGCTCGCTTGCTACTAAAACATACACTCCTACGCAGACAAAACACATACCTACCTTAATACAATGACATGTAGGTACATACCTTAGTAAAATAATCAATTCCGCGGATTAATTTTGTCAAAGCTTTCTGGCAACGTTTAATTATCATATCTACTAGCGTGAATTTATTATTAACTAGCTTCCGACAGACGTTGTCCTGTTGTCCTTACTATGAATATTGAATTTGTAATTTACCTATACAAAAATATGTATAAATGTTATGTTTGGATGTTAAAAAAATATTTCTGAATGCACGAAAAAATTACATAAAAAGTCTGCGTACCAATATTTTTAATGTCAATTAGGTATTGTTGTCAGGTAAACAATATTTTTTTTGTTATTAGAATTATGCATAGATAGCGTTGGCGACGCAGAAAATCCGTTACATACTAACTTAAATATTGTATTTTATATCATTTCTCACCCATTTTTTTCAACTTTTTATTAGTTATTCTGTTATTAGGAGCGGAGAAGAATCCAATGAATCAAACATTGAAAGAATCTGTTCAGCCGATCTCGAGTTATAAGTGTTCGCACTAACCCGACTTTCATTTATATTAGAGAAGATACAGAGAGGCTGTTAGTTTCCAGGCAAAAAGCTTTGCAAACAATATTATTATGGCTGTATTCCTGCTAACTGCTAAAAGCGTTGATTCAGTATTTTGACGCAGCGTCGAGTTTAACAAAACTGTTACGTATCAACCTTCCTACTTAGTATGTTTACTTTTCAAGTCTCTCTATTATATTACTGCAAATAATTATGCATAATAATATATGAACACTTCTATAAAACTGTGCAGTGTTTGATATTATAGTTCTTCCACTTTACCGAACTCACTCTGTTGTGATAAAATGGTAAAAACTGAGAATAATATTTTGTTATTTCAATTAAGAGCGCACTTTAGGCGGTCAAGAATCGATATTTCATAATAGTTTACACCAAATTAACATAAAACAGGAGCTAGATATACTTTCTTTTATCGTACGCGCATCAGCAGTGGCGGATTTGCGCTAAGGTTCAGTAGGTCCGGGCCTAGGGCGGCCAGATTTCTGGGGCGGCCAATCGTAATCAAAAACTCTTACTTGCATACTTTATGTGCAATTAGCCCTGAAACCGCTTTTATAGTTTACTAAACTAGATTTATGAATTGATTTCGATAACAGTTGACAGTAAAGTGTAATTTCATGTAGTCAAATAAAAAGTGCTGAAAAATTGGCGGCTACTTATGGAGACTGCAAATCCGCCACTGCGCATCAGAGTTGTTCTTTCTCGTTGTTGACCATTCCATCGATCAATAAAATACATTTGTTGACCACTCCATCGGTCAGTAAAATACACTTGGTGACTATTCCATCGGTCAATAAAATACACTTGGTGACTATTCCATCGGTCAATAAAATACACTTGGTGACTATTCCATCAGTCAATAAAATACACCTACATACTCTAATTCCAGCTCTGGCTCTATGAACGTTTGGTGTATACGCACCAGGGTTGGTTAGATAGTTCGATATTGAACGAAAAATTCGGCAACAGGGAACAAATTAGTCTGTATGCCTCAACTTGAAGATGCCGACTGAGGGTGTATTATATTTGAATATTTGTACTAAATAATATATGTACCTAATACTAAAATAAAAATATTTATTCATCGTATCAATTATAATTATTATAATGCTTTTAGGGAGCGTTCAAGTATTACGTAACGCGATAGGGGGAGGGAGGGGGGGGGGGTATTCTTGTAAAACGTTACTATTGTATTACCGGCGCCGCAACAAAGGTATTTAGTGATTTTCCAGTAATAATTGTGATTTGAGGCATACATAGTTGTAATATGTGCGTTAGGCAACGTTTAGAGAATGGGAAGAGGGGTAACAAAGAGCGTTACGATGCACCTAGGGGGAGGGGGGTCAATAATGTAAAAAAAATGCGTTACGTAATACTTGAATGGTCCCTTAGCAGTCTTTATAACCAAATTATCTAGTTCGTATGGCGTATTTAGGTCTCAAAAAAAAGATAAATAAAATAAAAACTGTTTTTTTTTTCAAACGGTCAATATACGTATTATCTTGAAACTCTTGGCAATATAAACCGTTTTAGCTTTTGACGATATAAACTTTTCTAATGCAACTTTATGGAATTTGACATAATAAGTAACTGACGGTTGTTTGACAGTTGATGCTGTTGTCTTAATACGCGCTGCAAATATCGTTTTAATAGGTGCACTGATGGGACCCGATTGGTTTTCTAATAGATTTTTTATGGCGTTCGTGTGTTTTCTAAAAGAACTCATACGAAAGTCATAAATAATATTCTGTTTAAAAAAAAAAAATAAAATAAAAAAATAAAACCCATCCATCGATATTTGAGAAGAGGGTCTCTGTTCGTATTTCATATTCGATGTAAACGAGTTCTACCAATCCGAAATCGATATTCATGGTTGAGACTGGACAACGCCTGCCGGGTCAACTTGTTGTTCATAAACATACTCATTACTATTTTTTTTTACCATATCTATAGAGATATTCTTAATTTGATGTGCTCCCAGGAACGAGTGGCAGGGTTTCAGGTAGACATTCCAATTTGTTTAAAATTTTAATTACTAGACGTATGAGTAAAACGTTATATTATTCATTTCCATGATGTTTATTTTACCACAACCTAATTCCGCCAGCCGTATTCAGAATGCTCTATATGACTGTATGGTATGTATTATTTTGAATGTTGATATACCCTCTGGCCGGTTAGAATGTAATTTACCGTGGGATTTATAGTTTAGACCTTTTTCAATTTACACTACATTGAGCAATGAATACCAAAGATAAATGGTCTATAAATAACACATAATATTATTACGTCATAAGAGATCTGGAATAAACTCAAAGAAACAAACATTAAGCTTTTTCTTCTACTACGATAAGTGACTCCCCATATTTATCTTGTCTACCCTTCTTTAAAAGAGGTTCAACGGCACGAATTATTAGTGTTTATGAAATGAAATGAAATGTGCACGTATTATTAGTCTTTATGAAATGTGCACGTATTATTAGTGTTTATGAAATGTGCACGTATTATTAGTCTTTATGAAATGTGCACGTATTATTAGTGTTTATGAAATGTGCACGTATTATTAGGTATAATAAAACTATTTTACAATAAAAACAGCTCTATTTGCAATGACAGGCCGATGATAAGTACCTATTCAAAGAAAATAGAAGAAGTTAGGCCACAAAAACCAGAGCTATCACCTATTTAGATTTTCTTTTGAATTCTTCTTCTTTTTATTTTATTTAAATCTTTGTGACTATTTGAGTATTATTTATGCACGCTAGTTGGTTTTGGCCGTGCTCTTTTCTGCTCTTTTCTGATACCTTGTAGATAAACAATACTTTTCAGTAAATTGCAAAATATTGTGCGAAACATCCTCGTCACATATTATAACATGCATGTTCAGTATACAATTTACATAATCATGCCTAGCTACCTACCTAGTTTTATTTATACACAGGTACTACGTGTGCCTAGCAACCCCTGTGACGAGTGCACAGCGTATCAGAAATTTGTGAAATCTTTTCAATCGATGATGTAATGCAATGTATTATTTTGGAGCCTATAAATACGGCTGCTTGTAGGTATCGAACTCTCTTTTTCATTAAACTCTGGTAGAGGACACAGCTCCTTACCAAGCCACCAGCAGAAGTGTTTCAGTGCTCAACCTCAGTCAACATACCTACCTATGTATCTATATACAGTCCACTAACAAGGGGTTCTTCTAAGAGGGACATCACACCCTATCATTATAACCAGCAAACCATTGCAACACACTACAATGCATAGGATAGGTAATATCGAAACGTCATTAATACGTTTCTGGGAGCTTACAACCTATCCGAGTGAATGAACTATATCCGATTTTTTTTTTTAATAAAAAATGAATCTGTGCTCACTCGAAGTGAACACAAATACACTTTTTGACATCTTTCACAGTAAGCAAATGCTTGTGTCGTGAAAGCGGAGAATGGTCGACACGGCCGGGATTCGAACCCACGACCTCCGCACGAAACAGTGCGAAAGCCGGCGTCGTAACCGCTGGTCTATCAACCAACTCAATTGGTATTGCTCCCCCAAATATTAGAAGAAGTGTGGAGGCGGATTCGGAAAGTACAAAACAGCAGGAAGACCCAAGACATCCTCTGTTTGGCCACGAGCCCCCGATGACAAGACTGAAATCGCGCAAACGTTTCCTGCGAACCACATCTCCCCTACAAATACCACCAGAAAGGGCTCGCCAACAAAGCTGGATTAATCAGTATAACGGGAGGCAGGTTATGATGTCCGAGGCTATGGGGCCGGGACATCTTTTACCCTACGGCATAACATGGAAGACACTGAATAGGTTACGCGTTCAAGAAGAACCTGCACAGGTAGGGTATAAGTTTGGAGGAGGATTTAAGATGTGACTGTGGAGAGGTCCAGGATAATGAGCATCTGCTGGTATGGCAACATTTGGAACAGAGCTGTGGCCTGAACGACATCATGTATGAGGCGAATGACAAGGCGATTGCTGCTGCTACATATTGGACGGGAAAGGCTTAGCTTTTTACACGGACTCGAAAAGTAAGTAAGTAAGAAAAGAATTCATCGAAATTCCGCAAACATCTCTTTTATTATCGGTTAACGCAATTAATAATTAACATTTCGAAATTAATATTTAACTATTTTTTATTGCTCGATACAATAAAAACTAGGTATGTGGAAACTAAATTCTGTTATGTTGATTTTTTTTATATCGAAAACCTCCATCGTATTCATTTGGTTTTTGATTAAGCTGACACACTATAGGGTATTTTATATTTTTAAACACAAAATACTTATTATATACCACGTGCTTTTGTTTTTTATCTATGGTTAATTGGTTATGGACGTTATGGTCTTACTTGTATACCTAAAAGTAATAATATTTTCAGGGCGCAAAGTGTCATCATATTTTATCGACACAATTAATCACATTTATGACAATAGATATCTATCAATTTATTGCCTTAACGAAAACACACTCCTTAACTGTACAACATCGAACTGGAAAAAGATAAATCCAATAGAAAAATTGTTTCATCTTAATAAGTTGCCATTGATTTATAGATAGAATAAAATATCCACCAGTAGCGTGCAGCTAACACAAGACTAGATACTTAAGTGTTTGAAATATAAATTCGTACCTCGCTTCGAATCGATTTGAAAAAAGAACGACGCCACCCTCTCTCTAATGTATGATGCGAACCAAATCCATTAATTCTTGGTTGAGAAATTCACAGAAACATTTAAGTTGCAAAACAGATGAGCGATCTCGATTCGTAAGTATACCTACCCGTCGCAATAATGCAAAATGATGAAAGGCAATTCCTGGCGTCCATACGCAGGTCCATCTAGTTATAGGAAGGTAACCCCAACAGGAAACCACTCTGTTACCTTTTTTTCAAAGTCGAAGAATATGGCCTTTTCTATGATAAGACCAGGTGGATTACTCGGCATTTCAATTAAATTACAATATCGATCCAAAATCATTCATAATAACGATGACATTATCACACTTAGATTTTCGTTTCCATACATAAAAATAGTTCCGCGTAGGTTTCTTTTAAATCCAGTGCTATTTTTCGAAATAAAATGGTATAATTATTTATGGTGGTCAATACTTTAAACACTTGCATAAATCTTTATTTATACAAAAGGAATACCGAATTCAATAGATGTGGAACAATTTTTATACATAGCAACCAAAATTTATTTATTTATTTATTTATTTATTTTATACTTTATGCATATTAAAAATAGTGTACAAAAAATAGTGTATAGACAAGTGGCAATGGCGGGATTATAGCCGTAGCAATCTCTAACATCCAATCAAAGTGTGATAATGACATCGTTATTAAGATTGAAATTGATTCGATATTGTGATACAGAGTAACACCCCAGGGACCCTATTCTAGAATGTCGATTGTTGGGTTACCTAATAGAATTTTTATGAGTTATGTTATCTTAAAATATGTTTTCTTAAAGAACTCATACGAAAATCATAAAAAAAAAATCTATTAGGATTGAGAATACGGCCCCTGGAGGCCAAGTCAAAATATTAACGACAGCCTCCAACGTTAACAATTTGTTGTTATTTCCATAAAGATAACGTAAAAACTGTTGATCAACGTGCGTTAAACAATGTTTTACCAAATTCCGAGTCGAAAAAATAATTCTGACAGTTGTTCAAGATTAACGTTAAACGTTACCTCGAAATCTATGGAAACATTACGACGCTTCTGTTATATATCGAAGACGAAATACATATTTTTCTTGTTTGGAGACCATTTTCAAGTTAGCGTTAACGTTTGGAACGTTAACAGTTTTCACGTTTAACGTTATTTATTTCGACTTAGCTCCCTGGTCCGTCACAGTTGACAAAGAAACTACCTTGAAAAATAAATCTAAAACTCCTAAAACTATTTAGGGTACCTACCTTTTAAAATAACCATGAACCAAAAAATAAAACAAAAAAACAATTTTACATTCTGTTGTGGATAAACAACGTGTTTTTTCTTCATTTTTAAATGCCAAAATTCACGACACGCCGCTGACATCTTAAGAAAGATGTGTGTGAACATCTTAAAAGATACATTTTTTACAATCATTGAAGGAACCTAACTACTTAAGTCATTTTAAAATACAACGTGACTGTAAATTGTAAAAACGCCTCACAGATAATAATGGTTGGGTTAAGTTAGGTTAGAAAAACCAAAAACTCCTAAACACTATAGGGTGTTAAAATAATCGAACCAAAAAATAAAACAAAACAACAATTTTACATTCTGTTTTGGATAACTGTGAGGTTGACCACCCCTCGCCTTTAAACCTCAACCGCTCAGAAAAGGCACAATGAGCCTCGGACGCCTTCGAGCGCAATAGAGAGCTCTTGCTGCCTCCCTATGCTCCTTAGTGGGGCTTAGGCCCCCCGCATTGTGGGTTGGTTTGGGGGGATCCGCGGCGGACTTGATTTGTGTGGGGCCGGCTTTTCGGTTAAATTGCTTCGATCGGGTCAGTTTCGTACGGGTCTGGTTTGTTGCGGATTGGTCTTCTCCGGGCTGGCTTGCGTTGTGCGGGAGCCATAGGTAAAGGGAGTTTGTTGTTGTTGTGGATAAACAACGTGTTTTTTTCATCATTTTTAAATGCCAAAGTTCACGACACACCGCTGATATCTTAAGAAAGATGTTGTGAACACCTAAACTAACTATATTTTCTAACAATCATTGAAGGTATACCTTCTTAAGTCATTTTAACATAAAACGTGAGTGAAAAAACGCCTCACAGATAATAATGGTTAGTAATAAGACAGGTCCTTTGAATCGACTTGTTAGCAGTAAAACAATGAGAATTCTTTTCGGTACATAATTCTCACATTGTCCTCCTATAACAAAAAATCGTGTAATAAATGCGCGCACCTATTAAGGTATGGAGGCGAGGGATGGGTTTGCCATTGTTTTATGTTACCCCTACAAGAATACGAGTAGGTACCAGCATCCAGCTTTTTTTAGACGTACGTAATGGAAGTTTTTGTTTTTATTATTTTTATTTCGGCTGTTGTTAGACAATGAAAATAATAATATTATTATACACTGACTTTACGAGGTAATTTTGGAAAACTGTATACAAAGAGAAATAAGAAAAAACAGGAAAAACTAGTTAAGTTTGTTTTTATTTTGACTGACAATATAATATAAGCTTTCAGGTAAAGTAAATTTATACAATAATTTATAGAACTGAGTTAAACTACCTACATTCTAACATAGAAATTCAATAGATTTTGGTTGGTGCCTGACCAGTAGCCCTAGTATAAGTTTTCGATGAGCGAATATCGAAACTATCATCGAAAGAGTTTCGAAAATTTTCCATACAAAAATGATCGAACGATTCGATCGTTTTTAGAACACTATTTGCACGTTTATAAGCGCTTATTAGCGTGCACTTAGCTTTCGATGAAACTCGTACTAGCCCCACGGTTATAAGCTCAATTTTACCGGCACGAGTTATGCAAATTTTAACACAATTTTATAAAAAAAAAAAAAAAAAAAAACAATTGTAATTTTTGATTATGAAATAATTCATAGAATGGCAAGAAGAACACACGCGTACTTATTACCTAATAGAAGCAATATTCGCACTAAATTGTCAAAATATAAAGTAAGTAGGTTTGTCATATTTTAGTTTTATAGTGGAATGGACTTGAGTGGAAGCCGAAGAAGTAGTGACTGCGTCAAAAAATCATCGCAGATAGTCTTAAATTAGTGATGTTTTCTATGCTACATGAGTGAACTTTTTCGCGAAAATAAAGGCGGAGCTATGTTTATTCAAACGGGACTTGTCTCATTTCAACTCTTCTGTTTTAATAATTGTGACAAGCGGGGATAGAAACAACAAACTAATAATTGTATGTTCAATATTAATTTGTATGTTCAATATTAATTTGTATGTTCAATATTAATTTGTATGTTCAATATTAATTTGTATGTTCAATATTAATTTGTATGTTCTAGGGGCATTTTAAAAACGAAGACCAAACAAAAATAATCCAGAAAAAAAGTATTTTTGAAAATAGAACGATTTTTTACCGAAAACAGACCATTGCATACTTAACGCATGTGAAACGGGCTTCCTACCGAGACCGTCGCGATTGATTGCTGTCTCTCTCATTTGTATTGGCTATGTGAAAAAGACAGCAAATTTATGCATCAGCATTTTAAGAGGAGATGGCGTTTCTAGAACGTAGTACGTACAATTCAATGTAGAACGCTGGCTTTTTTATTGGAACACAATACAAAATATTATAACACGCATGTAGGTAACTATATTCAGACAGAAGAGTGTGTATTGCTTTCTATCTATCAAGCTTTTCTTGTATAGTTGGATAAATTAGGGAGCTAGGAGTTGTGATCAAATATGCCTCGCAAATTGGCCGACCCATGTCATGACGTTCTCCACGTTGACACATTATAATGATTAATACAGCCCTCACCAGACTAGGTACTGTGCGAGGTTCTCTCCACAGCAGGGCGACTGCTATTTAAAGATAAGAACAACTTGTTATTTATCTTCGTATTGCTTCATATTTACAAAATTCTTCAACTAGAAGGTGTCTAACGAACCTTTAAATGCCTTTTATTTCTATAAAATTATATAATATTATACATACTTATTTTATTTTTATCGTGATAATAAGTGCTGTCTTCTGAAAACCTTCTCATCAGTCAGATTTTTTCAAGTGTTCGTTCGAGACTTAAAGGATAAAAGTAATAAATACAAGAAAAAAATATGGCGAAATGGAAAAATATATGTTTTTTTTGTTATAATTGGAGTTTTTCTTTTGACTAATTAAATAAAACAATTTTAGCCCATTTTTAACAGCCTACGTATGTACCTACCCATTATTTTTTTTAAAACATTCATACCAAACGAACAAAGACTTGGGGGCTCTATTCACGAATGTCAATCGATGTGTTTTCTAATAAACTTTCGTATGATTTCTATAAGGAAACATACGAAAATCATAAAATTTCTATTAGAAATCCCATCGAGCGACATTCGAGAATAGAGTCCCCAGAGCTTGAAAATAGAGTATATTATTTTCCTAATAGTTGATACTGGACACCATGGAAACAACAACTTATGACAGTTCTTTCTAGATGTAGTATATTATTGAGTTTATATTTTAAAATGAACATAGAAAGAGAACACGCCGACAAATCTTATAAGATTTGGCGTGACTCTAATTTGTTATATTTGTAAATATTTATTTGTTTTATAAATAAAAATAAAAAAAATATATATTATCTGGGTTGGCTGGCAGAGATCCTTCGGGATAAGTCCGCCCTTTCGACTGTCCTATTTACTGTCTCCACACTTCATTTTGATATAATAGAGTTTTATTTATTTATTTATTTATTTATATTATTTCCTTGGTGATCATATTTGGAATGGCTGGATTAAGAAAATATACTCTATTTTCAAGTTCTGGGTGTTAGTTCGTTTGGTATAAATGCACCTTACAAGGTAGAAAGTTTGCCAAATCCAAACTCCGGACTTGAGTTTATTTCTTTTGATACCTACTTAAAATATACAAAAATTGGACCACTTGAAATTCCCCCAGCATGCCTAAATAATCCGGAAAATTTTTGAAGTCTGGCAAGTGGCAACCCTATAGTTACGATATACTTGGAATTTCGTTAAAGTTAACGTTTCTTATGTGTTTATACAGAAGTTCTAATTTCCAGACATATGTCGTAAGTATACGTGTCAGGAAAAATAAATCTGTGAAATTATTGCGCTATTTGCATTATGTATTATTTTAGAAGGAAAATTAAATTTTCAGTTTGAAATGTGTTTGTCTTTTATTTTTGAACTAGCTTTCCCGACAGACGTTGTCATGTAGTCCTTACTATGAATATTGATTTCGAATATGTAAATTATACAAAAATACGTTTAAAATAATATGTTTGAATGTTAAAAAATTATTTCTGAAAGCTTGAAAGAAATTCTATCAAAAATCTGCGTATCAATGTTTTGAAACTCAATGTTTGTCAAGTGAATGAAAATTCCATTCCATGCTAACCTTTATATTATTTCCTATCCAATTTTCGATATTTTAATAATTACTCTGTTATCTGGGGCGGTGAAGAATCCAGTAATTCAAGCACCATAAAAATCTGTTCAGCCGATCTCGAGTTATTATATTATAGATTACATTATTTTTGTGTAACTGAACTATGAATAAGTATGGAAGTTTGTCCAAACAAAATAGTTACGTATTATTTTGTTTGTTGATGAGAGAATGCAAATTGTAGTTTATCTGTTCAGTTGAAATTCTCTAAATCTTATCCCGCTTCTGAAGTTTGCAATGGCTCCACTCTTGAACCAATTTAAAAGTCATTTACCTACTCTGTTATGGGGACGATATTGAAATACTTGAAGAAAACTATTTTTATTTCTCAAGGAAACTCTCTGCAGTTAAATATGAGAACCCTTTGGAATACAGGATGCATAGCAGCATTGGGGCTGCTTATTGATCTGAAAAAATCAATAACATGCCGAGGTGAAACTTTTCTTAATATCTTTTCTTAATATAAAAGAAAGTCGGGTTAGTGCGAACACTTATAACTCAAGATAGGCTGAACAGATTATTACGATGCTTGGTTCATTGGATTCTTCTCCGCTCCGGATAAAATAATAACTATAATAAAACATCGAATAATGGATAGAAAATAATATAAAATATAATATTAAAGTTAGTATTGAACGGATTTACTGACAACAACGCCATTCGTGAAAAGTTCTATAACAACACAATTTCAAAACATTGGTACGCAGATTTTTGATAGAAATTCTTTCAAGCTTTCAGAATTTTTTTATAACATTCATAAATATTATTTTTAACGTACTTTTGTATAAATTACAAATTCGTTATCAATATTCATAGTAAGGACTACAGACCAGCGTCTGTCGGGAAAGCTAGTCTGTATATAAAAACGGAGCCCTATATTTGTCTTGAGTGATCGATCCCGCGTGAACGGCTGTACCAATTTCGCAAATTTTTTAGTTGTGTTTGCTTTTGTCAGAAGATGGTTCTTATTAAAGAAAAAAAAAAAGAATGTTGCATGGGACATGAGATTTTAAGAAAACTTAAAGTAGACCCCTTAGTGGTTTTTAAAATTTAATTTAATTCTAATTTTGAAATTTAATTGGCGTAATTATTATCAAACTGAAAGAAACTGTCAGTTGTTCGATCATTAATGCAATTGGCAGAATGTGGATGGAAAAATATATGGTTTAAAACAGATGCATCGGCCGGCATTACATTCGTTAATAGGTAATTAATTTAACATTATACAAATTCGAATTCAATATTCACAGAACAACGTGTGTCGGGAAAGCTATATATTTTTAAATAAAACACGTATCTACGACTCGTGCATTATAATACACTGACATCAAAACGAAATCAATATGAAAAGTACCTACTTCCGGCAGTTGGATTGGTTTTTGTCATATTATGAAAAAAAATTGCATGGGGTTAGAATGAACCTACCCATTGTAGAATAGTTTGTAACTTGATACAGTATTCTATAAACTATATTTGTCTAGTTCCGACCGTATAAAGCATAAATGTTAACATTTCTATCTTAGACAAAGACATGCGGTTTGTATGTTTGTTTGTTTGCACGTTCCACAAACTGAGATAGGTCACTACATTTTGAAGACGTACCTACGTCGTCAAAAACGTTATAGCAGTTTCGTTAAAGGTACATAAATAACGTTATTATTAAAAGCTTTTTTATTTTACAAACCTAAATGAAGATTTATTATCTGGAAACACAACTTTCCGAAATTTGGTATCCAAAAAGGTACAATTTCTCATAAAAAAGGTAATTGAATAAAATCATCGCCAGCTTAATATTTAATTCAACTAATATTAAATGTCATGCAAATATGGCTATTTTATGTTCATCTAATATTTACAAATATTGTTTAATATGAATAACTTAGAGAGGCGTTATTTTTATTTTTCTAATATTTTTATCAGCTATCGTTATATTATAATGCCCATCTCCACATACCAATCTTAAAATATCACTAGCTGACCCGTCGAACTTTGTCCCGCAATGAAAAAACCGCTCAATCAGCACTGCAGAAGAATTTCTATGCGTTTTATTCATTAGTAATTTTTACGCTTCTTCGGAACGTAAATTCCACTCTTTTCTATCATGTTCCACGTATTTGGTCAACGGTTGTGCCCTCAAATCCATCTCCATACATGTCCACCAGGTAGCCTAAGGGCAGCTAATTCTAATTCAACATGAATTTCCTTCCGTCTGTTTGCTCGTTCTTTTGGGTGTGTCAATTTTCAAAAATTTTCATTTAAGAGATCTAAATAAGATCAGTTGATTTCTTAAAGTCGCGCATAAACCCCAAAGTTTGCCTTAAATGACCCAATTGACAAATCCGTATACTTATGAATTCAGTCTATCACGGACGTTGCTATATAGGTGTCGCATCATGTTGTACCTATACGTAATAATTGCTCAAACTATCATCTGTGTACCTAGATACTGCAACATTTATACAAAAGTTGACAAAGATGACATTATTGCATCTTTTCGTCGATAATCACAATATTTTTTATATAAAATGATTCTGTGCTCACTCAAAGTGTATACAAATGCACTCTTTGACTCTTTCACAGTAATCTACGGTCGGCACCTGGGATCGAACCCACGACCTCCAGTACGAAAGCCGGCGTTTTATAACCGCTAGGCTGCCAACCCCTTCATAATCCAAATATTACATGATTTTTCATTCAATTTTTAATCATATTTTGTTTTCAATTTGTCTACATATTTCAGGATTATTTGACACAGTTTCAACTTAATTGTATCATTTTACCAGAATAATCCTGTCGTCCGAACGTCATCCACATAGTTTTGCTGACATTGACTAAAATATAATAAGTATAAAATTATAATAACAATAAAAATAAATTAATGGTACACGAATAAAACAAGGAGTGTCATATTTTTTAATAAATTGACATTTTGATGGCAAACATATTTTTATCATATTATTTGTTCAGAAAACTTAAAAAAAACTGAATGTCCCCATAATTCCGGTATTAAAACATATCATACCGGTATTGACCTGGAGTTTGAACAAGGAATGTTCAAACTTTGATTATAGTTTTCTCAAATGCAGCATAGGTAGGTACATGGACATTCATTGTAGGAGAAAATATTCATGAAAAGATGAATCCTTGACATTTGCTACCATATCGTTAATTACCTATTATTTATTTATGTATGCACGTGACCTGCAATCTGGTAGAATACTCGTAGCGGCCGCCTTCGGAAATAGAACTGGGCGCGATGCACTTCAAACATCCCCCTTGTGTAGCGAGTGCATCCGTTGTATGTAGTAGGTACGTATTATTTGACCCAATTTCAGGTTGCATTGCCCCAGCTAAAAATAGAACCTTCTTCCCCACACCACCCCATGCAGCTACAAGCAACAATGAATAGGCAGTAGGCACTAGGGACCTCCGACTATAATACGGGTGGAAAATATAATAATATACTAGATTTCCCGACAAACGTTGTCCTGTGATCTAACTCTGAATATTGAATTAGAATAATTATTTAAAAAAATGCCTTTATAAATCACAGGCATAAAAATTTTATATTCCATTCGACAAAGCAGGTAGGTACAAATCGAATGATATTGTTCAATACAACATACAAAATAGGTGGCTGTAGGTACCTACCTAAAATGGTTGTTCCTATGTAAGGTATGTGGGAGTCTGTGTATCCGCCCGTTTCAAACAGACTCGCACCGCTACATAGATAGCTCCCCGGTTTTCCTTTCGTTCGGGTAGGCGGCGTTGGTCGATCACTTAGTCCTAGTGTTCTGGGCTATTCCATTGTCACCTACAAGTTATTCTTTTCTTTTATCCTGAGACATATAGAGATATATATTTCTAGACGGCAATGACTATTCAAGCTTTGCTTGGTCGCTTTGAGTGCGCTCAGACTCATTTACCTAAAAATTTAAATACTTACCTAAAAATTACATTTACTCTTTGTTATGCAAAGTGTTCAGTAGGTAGGTATAGCCGACGGAACTTTATGCCTGAGGCATTTTTTTCTAGCCAACCGGTCCCGTCCAATTTGAGACAGGACAACCCCATCAGATAAATTTCATGTGAAAAACGCTGATGTTGAAAAATTCTGACCAGACTGGGAATCGAACACGGGATCTCTTAATCAGAAGTTATTATTATATACCCATTTGCGTACCGAGGAGGGGATGGAGGGGCGGACCGCCCCACTGTGGAATATGGTAGAACAGTCGCAAATATTTAATGGTTTTGTAGGTACACATTTTCCACTTTTTTTAAATTGCATTTGACAAAATAAATGTTAACCATTATAATGATATCAAATTTCTACATTTTTAACATTTATATGTATATAATATAACGAATCAAAAATACTTTACTTGTAGAATCACAACTAAACAAGTATATTTTGTTACATTTCAAATTCAAACATCTTATCTATTGCTAACAACTAATGGTATGTGTTATATATTTTTGAAAACCTTATTTTAAATAGATAAATGCTTGCCCAAAAAAGTTTTGGTATTTTATTTATTATAAGTTTTTTCTTAAGAATATTTTAAAATCATAAAAAATATCAATTCCATGAGTTTGTCGAAGGTTTTCACTTTTACCGACGTCTCCCGACGCGCCGAAATTTATGTTACATTATAGCCTAGGTATATATCCTTAACATATCAAAAAATTGGCTGCTCGTTTTTGCTCATTTAGAAGTTATGAATAAAAAAGTATACTCGGTACCAGTAGAGTGTCGTAGATAATCCTATTGCGAAAACCGGTGCTGGCTTTACTAAAATCTATAACTCTTTTATATTTTAAGATATCGTTTTCGAATTTTGCACGATTATAGCAGAATATTTATTTATTATGATGGTTTACATATTTTTTAATTTTTGTGTACAGTTATTTTTATTAAAATATATGAAAATTATTTTTTGTAAATAATAATCATACTCACTTAATAATATATTTACTGAACTTTGATTTGATTTTAAATTAAGTAAAAATAATTTTCATAATAATATATAAAAAATAGATAAAATAAACTAAAAAAATAAAAAAGAATGTTCTATTCAGGGTGTAACGTGATAAATATTTCAAACAATTAATTTTAATATTACTGAAAAACTACAATGGTAAATATGCTGAAAATAATAGGTATTAATACACTTTAACCTTTTTATCATGCTTTTACATTACACTTCATATATATATACAATTAAAATAATAATAATAATACTATTTTTCTACAATTGCTTTCTTTATGCTATTAGAAGATAGGTTTATTTTATACTCTTCTTCATACTCCAGATCCTATAGCATAGTACTTTTGAAAAACCATAGGTAGGTAACTTGAAAAATAATCGAATTTGATGAAGTAGGTACTCTGTATCTACTATAATTCCTTTTTATCCTGAAGTTCACGAAATTAAACCTTCGACAAACTTATGGAAGAGATTTTTTCAAATAATTTTACAGTATTATTAAGAAAAAGCTTACAACAAATAGAATATCAAAAAAATTTATGGCTGAAATTTATCTATATAAAATAAGGTTTCCAAAAATATGTAACACATACCATTAATTGTTAGCAATAGATAAAATATTTGTATTTGAAATGGAACAAAATATACTTGTTTAGTTGTGATTCTACAAGTAAAATATCTTTGATTTGTTATATTATACACCCTGTATAGATCATTTTTATTTTTATTTTTAGTTCATTTTTTCTGTCTTTTATGTACAAAACTACTTTTACGTACTCTATAATTGAATTAAAGGTCAATAAATATACCATTAAGTGAGTATGATTTTTATTTACAAAAGTCAGTTTTCAAATGTTTTTAAAAAATAACTGTACATTAAAACTTATTTATTTTTATAGCAACATAATAAACAAACATTCTGCTTTGAGAGTAGAAAAATTGAAAAGAATATCTTTACAAATAAAAGAGTTATAGAATTTAGTAGAGCCAGACCCGGTTATTGTCCACAGTGCGCCCGGGCGCTTCTAGAGGGAGGGCCGCGAAATTTGCTATCGATATAGGTACTACAGTATACACAACCAGATTGATAAAATCAGAATTATAAATTTTATCAAAAACGAGAGGTCCGCCCCAGCTTCGCACGGGTAGATAGATACTTAAAAATAATTTAGTTTTCATACAGATCCCTAACTTTTTCAAAATATTTATAGCATATGTTATTCTGGAATAATTGCATTGCAATGTAACGTGTCACGTCACTTTACCACCGTGACTACTTTGCGCGGTATTTCTACTAAACTTGACATGACTCCCCTCAGTCCCCTCCCCTCCCGTACGTACTCTGCATCGGATAAGTTGAGATGATAAGAGACTGCTTTTTTTCCAATACTCACATTTTTAAACTCGTGATAACTTTCGAATGGAATGTCCGAATTGAATAATTCAAAAAGTTATACAAACATATTGAAGCAGACTTGAATATGAACTAATTTATTTTAATAAGGAGTAATACCAAGATACCAATAAAGAGCCTTTTCTAGAGGTGACATTTTATTGATTTTTTTAAAATAAAAAAACACTTATTGTGGCATAACTATAATAGTTAGACATATGCTGTTGCGATACTTTTTGTAAATAATGATGTCTTCTACAAAATTGTAGTACATTGTTTTATTCTATCATCATTAGTTTTCACAGCGTTCGCGATAAAAAGAATATTTTAGGTAAATTTTTTACACCTTGGGTTACATTATTGAAGTTTTCGTAGGTTACCCATTTTTTTTTTTTGAAATTAAATATAGCCTATGCTCACCGCCGATATTGTAGCTTCCCAAAAGTGAAAGAATTTTTCAAATCGGTTCAGTAGTTTTGGAGCCTATTCGATGCAAACAAACAAACAAACAAAAAATCAAATCTTTCCTCTTTATATAATTAGTATAGATAACATTTCATCTCAGGTATGGAGGATGGAGGTCTTAATATTTCCGTGCGGAAAGTCCGCAGGAAGATAAATCGAGTTTTACGAAACTTTAATTTCTGAACTTTCTTTTTTACTATTTTTACTAAAGTAGATAATACCTAAATTTATCGTTAATTTTAATAGAAAAATTATGAAAATACTAACCCTTATTTTAGAAGTTTGTCATCTGGGCAAATTAATGATATCATCGTCCCTGGTCGAGAATAATAAAGAAAATCTTAATTCTTCCTTCCTTCCTTCCTTCCTTAATTTTAGTTCATAGGACAACGTGTGTTCGATCCCAGGTGCCGACCATCTTCGTCTTTCACGACACAAGCTTTAAATAGCTTACTGTGAAACAGTAAACAATGTAGGTGAGTTGAGTTTGAGTTCACTTTGAGTGAGCACAGATTCATTTTTATAAAATAAAATAAAAATTAATTACAAATTTTCTACATTATTCATTAATTTTTTCCCGTTTACATTTTTGACGTTAAATTTTCACTATGCATCCGCTCTCATCTGCTCCTTGCATGTAGAGCTGAGGGATTTGGACATGCTGTGGGAGGAGGTCATAAACATTGCGCAAGATCGAGCGCAATGGAGAACTCCCGTTGCCTCCCTATGCTTTTACCCTCCCCTTAGTAGGTTTTAAAGGGAGAATGAATGAAATAAATAATTTAAATTAATTTTATACCCACTGTTACCGACATCTATGGACTGGAAGAAACAAAACAATGACTTCGGACTCGAATTACATTGGACAGAGACAAACGCTTTGAAAATTCATCAACAGAGGGAAACGCATAGGTAGGTACTTTTATTTTCTCTCTACGTACCCCTATTCTGTAGCAAGTGTATAGGGTAGTCACTTGAAAAAAGTTACTATTAGGCGACACATTTTGTATGAGTATGAAAAACGTCTATACGTATCGAATCCGAGAATCGCATATAGACGTTTTTCATACAAAATGTATCGCTTAATATTAAATTTGTTTTTGACTTTTAATAGCACCCTAGCACTGTAATAAATCAAAATGAAAATAACTTTAACATGGGTAGATTGTAGATCCTTTACTAAATAAGAGAAGAAGAGCAAGAGGTGGCCTGATGGAAACATTTAAGATTTTGTCTGGATACTACAATGTGCCTGATTTGGGGCATATATTATTTAAAAAGAATGTCAATGAAAACCTTAAGAGGACACCACCTAAAGTTGAGCAAATATCGTTTTAAATGCAATCCAAGAAAGCATGCACTTTGTAACAGAGTGGTTGATGTGTGGCATGAATTGCCTGAGAGTGTTGTGTCTGCTACTAGTGTTAATCAGTTTAAGAACAGACTAGATGTATATTTGAGAGACAATGAGGGCCTATCAGCTTGGGCTGCCGGCCCCTTAGGTACAAATTATAATAATAAGAAATTAATTGTTAAATGCATTCTAGAACGCGAAAAATAATATAATATAACACTTTTCTATACAAAGGTGTCAGTATTTTTTTCTAACTTTATCTTCAGTTTAGGGTGGCGGGGGGCTAAAATTTTTGATATATTTATCTAAAAATATTATTAGATATTTTTTTATATTCATACCTACTAGTAATTACCTAATTAATTAATATTCAAACTTAATTAAGTTCAAACTTTTTATATTTTTCTAATAATAATAATTATTAAAATCTTAAGCATTATAAATACTGTGCTTTTTAACTTTGTCATACCTTCCCAATATGTAGACATTTTCAACTTTTGGATTGACTCTCAGGAATGATGACACCAACATAACTCGGTTTTTCAACTCACCTTTGTGTCACTGCTCGATTAAAGTTGGTACTCTCCAGAAATTTTTAAGCACCTATTTTAAGTAAGTTTATTACTTCTTCGTTCACATAAAAAGCTGTGTTTATGCCAAATGGTTCACTTTCAAGGGGCCTGATTCATGAAATAAATGAGACAGTAAAAACACTTATCTGTTAATAAAATTAACAAATTGAATGTGCATTCTTGGTGGCATTATTTAAATAAAACACTTGATTTGTTTTTCCACAAATTTGATAACCTGACTAGTTTCGCAGGCACAGGTCCTTTATGGTCACAGGTGACATAAAAATTAAATTTGGGAAAAAACACATCAATTATTTTATTTAAATTGCTGTACTTATCTGTTAATTCAAAAACAAGAAATTCTTTAATAAATCATTTTTTTATTAATAAAAATAGAACATCTATGAAATACAAAATTCATTTAAAAATATATATAATAATTAAAAAAATTTACTGACTTATTAGATATTGATAAATTCATTTTTTTAATAGTTGTTAAACATAATAAAATATAATTAACGAATTGAACGTGCATTCTTGGTGGAATTATTTAAATAAAATAATTTAAATGAAACAATTGATTTGTTATTCCACAATATTTATTTACCTGACTAGTTTCGCAGGAACAGGTCCTGCATGGTCACAGGTGACTTAGAAACTAAAGCTTAAAACGAATACAAAATATTGTTGGTACGTACACAGATAGGCAGAGGTTGTAAACATATGGTATAAAATTAACAATTTTAATTTGTTTTTTTTATATATATATTTAACTAATGAATTTATATAAAGCAAGATAAAGGTATTATTATAAGTTGAAAAGAATAAGTAGATTGACAATAATGATATTTTGAATTTACTAAAATTGTTTTTAATATTATTTTTTTAAATATAAAAAAAAGGAGTTGATAATTGACTAATGAATTAATATCTTGCTTTATATAAATTCATTAGTCAATTATCAACTCCTTTTTTTTATATTTAAAAAAATAATATTAAAAACAATTTTAGTAAATTCAAAATATCATTATTGTCAATCTACTTATTCTTTTCAACTTATAATAATACCTTTATCTTGCTTTATATAAATTCATTAGTTAAATATATATATAAAAAAAAACAAATTAAAATTGTTAATTTTATACCATATGTTTACAACCTCTGCCTATCTGTGTACGTACCAACAATATTTTGTATTCGTTTTAAGCTTTAGTTTCTAAGTCACCTGTGACCATGCAGGACCTGTTCCTGCGAAACTAGTCAGGTAAATAAATATTGTGGAATAACAAATCAATTGTTTCATTTAAATTATTTTATAATAAAATATACTTAGAAATATTATGGTATATAATATATTTTTGCATATCAAAGAGTTCCCAAATTAATGGTAATATTAAATATTTCAATACTATAATGTCCAACGAGATCCAATCTAGTGTACGTAAATAAATTGTTTTAGAGAATTTGTTAATTTAAATATTTAAAACAAACATAAATTGAAGCAAGAAGCGTCTCCATATAATATTTCAAATGGATCTAAGACAAGTGGATCATGCTGATATCAAAAGTATTCCATTTTGATTTATTTTTATGAAATAAATACGTAAAAAACATTAATTAAAAATTAAGGGAATGTTTTTTAAAATATATACTTATGTGGTAATTGGTAGATTTTCACTTCTTATACTAATAATTTGTAAAATTAATATATTTTTTTATAATTTAGATCAGCAGCACAAAAATTGATAACAATATTTCTATTATTAGTAATATAAATAACGATTTAACCCATTCCTGTCACTGCATTAAAAAACTATTTGGCGAATGACTAAAAATTTTCAATGTTAAAGCTGTGGTGAAAAAAGTTAATCAGTAGGTACATAGAATAAGTTCAAACACAATAAATGCATTTAATGAAATTTATCACTTTTTCAATTATTTTGTATAACTATGCCGAATTTGCTTATATAAATGCTTTTCCACTGACATATATTTAACATTATTTTTGTAATAATATGAATCAAATTATTTTTGAAATTGCACAATGGGCGGGAATGAGTTAACTGTTAAAAAAATATAAATTTGTATAAAATTACATAGGTAATAATTTTGTTTTATAATTTCAAAATCATTTTGAAAATTTCAGTCATCATTTTAATCCTAATAATATACTAGTCATAAAGTTTGACTTAAGTGATAAGAACACAAATCCATTACAGACATAAAGTCATCGTCCTTTATGCGGCTTTCTTTGGAGGGCAATCTGGCTGGAGATCTGGATGAGTTAGGAAGAATGAAGGTTGTCTTTCCAGTTGTTCGCATATCCGTAACAAATTTGGAAACGGAGCAAGATCAACTTTGAACCTAAAAATTTGAAAATCAGTTACATGATATTGTTACTAGTTAATGAAAAATTTAATTCATACAAAGATTTTGCAAGCAGTGTGCAAAACTTCAAGGGAAAAATAGATTTGTTGAATCTAAAGTTTTTTTGTTAATAAAGTTGCAATTCAAGGGCCCTCCGTGCTCCCCAAGGTTTATGGTTGCCTCTGGTATAGATTATTCGGTGTGATATCTCATTTGTGTATGATGAAAGAAAGCAGTCTGTTTCAAAAACCACTTCATGTTTCACTGAAAAAAAAAAATCTAAAATATCTTTCTTATGTACACAAATGTGGAATGAGGACCAACTAGAAATTTGAAGTGAAACGCTTTACAAGATTCTGGATAATCTTATACTGAAATTTATCAGTTCGTTTGTGCTGTTTTAATGAAAGTGCAAATTTAATAATTCTGAACTAGCCATGTTCGGTGAGGGTTGTCAGCTCCAATGGTTTCCAATTCAATCAATTCAAACAACAAAAATAATAATAGAGCAGTTTAACTCCATAAGCTTCAAATATCTTATATATAAAAATGGAGAACTATTTCCCGATGTCATCGCATCACGCCTAAACGGCTGGACCGATTTCGCTAATTCTTTTTTTGTCGTGTAGGCTTTTATAAGGAGAATGTCCTTTTAGAAGGAAAAAATTAATATAAATGCATGGAAAATTAAAGAAAACCCTACGTAGACAACCTTAGGTATTAGTACTTTTACTTTATAATTTTTATTCCAATTTTGAAATTTTAACAGAAATAAATGTCAATTGGTGTGATTGACAGAATGCGGATGGAATATACATGGTTTAAAACACACGCATCGTACAGAATCACATTGGTCAAATGATAATTACTTCATCACCATACAAATTCGAATTCAATATTCATAGTTAGGAACACAGGACAACGTCTATCGGGAAAGCTAGTTCACAATAAAAACATAAAGTTATCAAAACATGACGTTCAATTCAACTTTAGATTCAAAATGTTAACTTATAATTAGTAATTAGTCCTTTCATGTAAAAATATTAATGTGAGGCAAAAGCTAAATAAATAAATACTTCATCATCTACATTTAACACTACAAAGCTTTAAATACATAGCGTGCAAATACCCAGTGAATTAATAAACAGATATTTACTTTTTAGCATTGTACATCTGTGGTAAAAGACAGACGTCCGCTATGGTAACTTTGTTTCCAATACAAAAATCACCCGAAGTTTTTTTAGTAACATCTTCTAAAGCTTCGAACCCTCTCTGAATCCAGAAATGGGAGAATTTCATGAAAGCTTTTTCATCTGCTAAAATTGGAATATGTTTTAATCCAATATTCTGCAGCGGCTGGATTCCTGACGTTATCATCTACAATCAAAAAGCACAGTCAATATATTGCAAATTCAGAATTGAGGCACTGAGGCATACCATCCATTACATATCTCTCTCTCTGTTTGGGGAGAAAAGAGAAACGGGTACAAATACACTTGTATGTTAAGATCTCTTTTGATAACCTCAACTGTCCTACTCTCATTGGTTCTTCTTTTTGAAGTGCCCAGTCAGGTCCCCCTGATGTTGACTCACTTCACTTGGGCAAAGGCCTCCCTTGATCTAGCTGTAAAAATCTGTTCCCCAATTCGTTGAATTCCAGTCCATGCTCTTATCTTGCGGAGTCATGACACCTGACTTTAACCCACACCACGTCTTCCCTCGATAGTCAGCTGCAGAAGCGAGTACTCATCACATCTGAGAATGTGGTAAGGTATGAGATTTTTTTATATTATACCCATCACGCCGTGTCTCGTAAGGGGTAGGCAGAGAGAACGGACCTCCACTATTTTCTATCCAAGAACACTTCTTTCGCTTCTTCCAACGACATACAATTTCTCTTACTTCTCACCTGGCCTTCCTTGAGGCCGGAATCGATGTGTTCGATCCACATCATTCTCAGTCGGCCACTCTTTCTTACACCTTTCCTTTCAGCCTTGTAAATTTTCTTAGTCATTCTGTTTACATGCCCAAACCATCTCAACTAATTGACTTTCATCTTTGTCACAACACTAACTTCCATACCACATTCCTTCCTTTCAATATCTCACAGAGTCTTTCCACTTATTCTTCGTAGAGATCTCATCTCTACTGCATTTACACTACTAGGTGTGAAATCTTGCAGATCTTAATTTTTGTCAACAATTCTCTATTAATATTTGCCCTATTCAGGACCTCTGAATTTCTGATAATATCCGTCCAAGGGATATGCAACATTCTACAATGAAACCACGTCTCAAAAGCTTCTATTTATTAAGTTTACCATTAATTGTCCTCTCACATCATACATGCAAATTGTGTGAAGCGTTTTCTCTTGTCTGGATCAAATTAAGCTTTTCAGAGTGTCTCTAGTTGCCTTCATTGACCAGGGTGTTTAAATGTGATAATCCTGATTCGACTTTTTAATCCTTTTTGCTTCTTATAACATAGTGAAATAACTAATAAATATACTTAACTTGGATTAAAAATAATTATGACTTACCAAACTAATTTCTCTTGCTTTAATCTTTTCTAATTTATCAGATGGGTACAGAGGGTACGTGCCCGGATAAGCTTCCTCTAAGTAATTGATAATGTTCAATGATTCTACCAGTGTCATGCCATCTGAAATTAGATTTAAAATGATTGATATTTGTTGAGATTGTCTGAATGTATCCTGTAAACATTGTTTAAAACAGATGCATCTGTTTGCATTATATTATAACATTATCTTTGTATTGTTTTAATATGTAAGTATGTTTATAGTGTTAACCATAGTGTATTAATGTTGATGTAAAGTAACTCCGGAATGAACTGACAGCCGGTGTAATAAACCAATACAAAGGGCATAATTGATTGGTATTATTTACATCCATTGAAAAGGGATTAGGATCCCTAAATGTTTATAGCCCCGGCTGCCAGTTCATTCTGAGGATACTACAGTGATGTTTTATTTTGCGCTGTATCGTATTTTAAGTTTGATAAGTGTGATAGACACAAAGGCTTTTTGAAGCTGTTAAGTCTGATTCACTAACCTTTCACTAAATAAAATAAATACCTGTTACTAGGGCAGGTACTTTCTGCATTGGATTTACACCTCGGTATTTATCTTCCAACTGTTGTTTTCTTTTTACAATATCCACTGTAACTATATCATAATCTATGTCCTTAAGATGTAAAGCTATTCTTACACGCCACGAACATGAACTTCTCCAAAATGAATAAAGCAAAGGCTGCAAATAAGTAAATTATAAGTATTATTTTTATTTACGTCTGTGCAAATAATGTGTCTTTGAAAACATTATACCATATTAAACACAAAAAAACACTTTTATAGTTTAAATAAGGCATAAAGTTTTGTAAAATAACAAAAACACTAATTAATTCACAACATTGTTTTATCAAGGTAGGCACTTGTGTCAAATCGAATTCAAATTTTCGCAATGATTCGCGGATAATAATAGAAGATAAAACAGATTACTATAATATTGATAATATGTATCCTATGTATCACAATCAAAATGTCACAATTTATAACCTCTAAATTTCGCGGGTGATTGCGTACTGAGATTTTGCTTCATCCTTGAAAGTACAAAAATTAGGTAAGATTTTTATGTTAAAAATAAGTTAATTTTTTACCTTCGACATTTTAAATGTATTAATACCCTTGAATTATTGTGCTTGCTAGTATAAAACGCTGGGCGCTCAACACGACATCAAAAGGTGAACTTTGAACGGCGTCTGCAACACAATAATACATTAATAAACACTATAATGTTATAGTGTTTATTAATGTATTATTATTAATGACATTATACAATATAACTATAATGTATAATGTCAACAGTGCGGTTTTGTACGCACTGTTGACGATTTAAATAGGTACTTAATAATCAACAGTGCCTTCATCCACTTGTATGTTTACAATTCAGTCCTGGTACCAACACACGTATCATCCAGTTAATGTTATGTGAACTTATTATAATAATTGCGATACATTTATTAAATGAATAGCATTACTCTGTAGGCTAGTTGTATAATGTTATATAAAGACTGCAGTACTAAATTTGTTAGTGAACTGTAATCCCTTATCACTAATAGATAAGAATGAGGACATTATACTTGGACAACATGGTTACTCTTCATTCCATATTCAAATTTAAAAATTTGCAATCATAGATAATAAATAAATTTAATTTGGGTGTAATAAAACCAATTTGTAACAAAATTACACCAATATTTTTCCAGTTAATACCTAATTTTTATTTAAGATTTGCAAAGATATTAAGATTTTTAAGAAATTTTAAAGAGTGATACAATCATTATTTAGTTAATTTTTATGTAAATAATAGTGAAAGAATTGTTAAGAAATTCTGTTAACTTTGGTCAACTGTTGAAAAATGCATAAATGTATTATTATGTAGGTATAGCAGCAGAACGAATTGTTTATCATCAAAGTGTGTTTCTATAATAATATGGTAGTATTTCTTATAAAAATCTATAAAAAAGTATGTTTTGATTTTATATTCTAAAAGTTATTATTAAGAATCATACAATATAACTTTAAATAAAGGCAATAAAAAAACTTACCAATCTGGTGGATCAGATCCAAAACATAAAACTCACAAAATACAATTTGAATTTGAAAACTTGAAATCTCTACTAGATTTCAGAGCTGTAAAACATATATTATTTGATTGCTCACCGTTGACTTGTAAAAAAATATCTTTGATTCCTATAAATCTGTGACCGTACTTCTCTAAAAATATCCTAACAAACAATGTCTGTTATAAATTATTATTAACAGGTCGAATTTGGGTATCAATAATTGATTAAACACATATTAGTCTACCGCTTAAAAGTTGTGTACAAATTCCATTATCTTGGCAAGTGTTGCTAGTCATTGTGTTATTACTAGCAATTTGTGATGAAAAATATATCCTTTTCTTTTTGTAATAATTTAATTTAACTTAAAAGCATTTTGATCTATGAAAAGGAAGTTTCAGTTCACCTATGGGTTTAGTATGCAACTCAACAGTCAGTGCTTGATTAAACATCGCAGCATTTTCAAATATATTTTTTTCTGGCATATTTTTATTTAGATATCTTTTTCAAAAATCGTTTGTTAATTCAAATAATAAAATTTTGTTTTTGCTGTCCTGCTTGTCATAATAATTTAAAATAAAGAGATGAAGGAGACAAGATGATTGAACAAGAAGTAGTAGTTCTCTAGTATTATTTGAGAAGAAATAATACTAGAGAAATAATGTGCCACTGCGCATGGATCCAACAAGTACCATGTGACTACTGTTAAACACATACTGTGACGTTTGTCGGTAGCGGTGTGTGACATTTGATTTTTTATTTTTAATATTTTAGCTTTAACACAGAGGAATTTTATGTTTTAATCATATAATTAGTTAAAGAAAGTACCTATAGGCTTTGTTGTGTGCTTGTGGATGAAAACAAAATTCATTATACCTAATTGATAATTTATCTTCAGTCACGTGACTGTTCAATAAAGCAACGACCAAAAAAGTTCTCTTATAATATTTGTACTCAGTGAATTGAACATAGAAAACTCATATGACATAACTTATGACATTTTTGTTTAGAATTTTGCTTCTATTATGTAGTACAGAAATTATTCAATGTTTATTTCATCTTTACAGATCTTTAAAAAATGACTGCTTGGCGCCAACTCGGTCTTAATTACATAAATTACTCTACAATTGCAGCAAGAGTTCTGAGACAATCTCTCAAACCTGAAGAGTTTGTTAATGCAGAAAAGAGAGGCATTTCAAGTATCAGATTTACAACATGGGCCGATGGGAAACCTGTCAAAAATGAACCTCAAAAGTAATTTTTAAAATTAGGACTTGTTGTTTATGTAAGTATTATTATTTATTTATTGTTGTACATGCGATCCACCTGTATTAGTTATTTATGCTCACGAAAACTATACTTAGGGGTTTTAGTATTTTTTACAGATTTAAATTTCATTATGATAAATTTAAAGAATCACAGTGCACCACTAATATTAATATTGTCGATAGTCTCTTAGTCTGGGTATGATTAAATATTGTGATACTGCCACTGTATTTCTTTTAAGATCATCAAATTGATTTTGATTAAAACACTTTGGAGTCTGCAAGAAAACTAATGTATATTGTGTGTGATCAATTTCTAGTTTACCATCCCGATAGAACATAAAAAAACATAACATGAACTGCCATACCGATACACTACTGAATACCTTGGCCACGATCCTCTATGATTCTCTGCAAGCGAATTTTTTTCATTATCACATGCTTGTATAATAAATGTTTGTACAGATGTATTTTTTTTTTTCATTGTTTAAACAGTTCAGTGTGATAAAGTCAACATATTTTGGTTTGTTATTAGTACCTATTCTTTATCAGCTGCCGTGTTGATTATTTTGTTACCTCTTTATTAATAAACATTATATTTCATGTTTCAATAAAAGTATAGATTGTTCAATCATTTGTTTTTTTTTTCTTTTGAAACCTGTTGTGTATGGAATTATATAAGATATTCATTAGATCAGTTTTCCACTGACTAAGCATAACGGAACAACACTGGACTCTCTTGGAAGAAAAATTGTAAGCATAATATACAGAGCTATCAATGATGGTCAAACGTGACAGTAGTTGGATAGTTCTGTTGCAGACTGTCACGTTCTGTGGCAGCTAGTGAAAGATTAGGATGGGGAAGCTTCTTAGAGGCAGTATAGATCTCAAGCTTTAAAAGACGTAAATAGTATTAGAATGTTAAACAAAACCATGAAAATAAATGTAAAAATTATTTATTTTTCTTAAAACGAAAACCCTATTCCATTAGTCTCAATTCTGCACTGGTCGTGATAGCTTACAGTCACCAAGTGATTTACAAAAATTAATGATAGACACTCAAATTTTCTTAGCTCTATATCTGATGTTATAGACATTAATTTTAAAAAAGAGTGAAGGTCTGTTTTCTCTGCCTACCCCTTACAGGACTCGCCGTGTTGGGTAAAAAAAAACTTAGCATTGTCTATACGCACAAAATGTGTTAAGTGTAAATTTTAGTGCCTGCAATGAGTGCAAATTTTATCAAATTGTTCAGAATTTCTTTATACGCTTAAAACTAACATTTCCTGCACTTAAATTAACACATATGTGATATTTAATGATTGTGCAACGGCATCATACTGCTTTTGCTTAGGTATTAACAAAATTATATGAATAAAATATAATTTATAGCTTATTCTCAAAACAAATTAACAAAGTATTCTGGAATTATGGGGACACAATGTAACAAAGGCAAACAAGAAAAATAGGTATGTGTATATGTATAATAACAAACTTAAATAATCAAAATATTTGGGATTTTCTTCACAAAGTTTTCCTTTTTTTATTTTCAAATCTTCGCAAATCCACAGTTTAAATATATTACAAATACATAAAAAATATAACATATAAACCAGCAGATGATTACGGACATAATGGAATGGATTGTTCAAGATGTCGGTATTTACCAATCTAAAATATTTTATTGATTACTACATAATTTTTTTTTTTTTTTAATTCTTGTTGATTCTACATACAAGTATAATATACAATGCTGCAAAATTAATGGAGTTCTTATATGTTATGTCTTTCCAGTCTATTTGCACTCCTATCGGTTTAACCCCAGCGCAGCGGCATGCCAGCGGGTCTTGCCCTTGTTTCTGCGCTGACCATGTTGCTCTCTTTCAAAAAATACATAGCTTGTTCGGGACGTATAAATCTTATTAGTGGTCTGTTGGCGTTTTTGGAGTTTATGAGACTGGCAAAAAGTTTGAGTCTAGTCAAGATGGACATTCCTCGTTTGTTCATGGGAAAAAGAGGTTGGTTGAAATCAGAAGCAGTGTTGAATCCCACAAGCCTGTTATGTAGGGCGAAATATTTTGATGGTACAATAAATATTTCAGGGTTATTCGTTAAGGAGCCATAAAATTTATAATGTTTGTACAGAGCCCATGTTTTTGTCTCCCATTGTGGCAGCGGTTCGTTAGCATAAAATCCTGAAAAAGATGTTAAAATTAGTTAGTATTTATTTATTTTATAAAGTTTTAAATTTAAAAAAAATCTTATAACAATTAAGGTTGAGGGTTCATTCGTAAAAGTCCAGAGCTAGAAAATAAACTACGGAAAAATCATCTTTAAAATAAATGTCATTTATAAACAGATAATTTTAAACCCTAAATACATAGATGTTTCCAAAGTTCTGGGAATAGTTAAAGACCCATAGGATGGAGTGCGGTGAAGGGTTCTTGTTGCCTCCGTATGACCCTAAGCGGAGTCCCAAGGGAACGTTAGACAAAGGTAGTGCATAGAGTAGATCATTTGAGACCTATTGTGACTTAACAAAACTTATATAGATGCTCCCTTTATTAGTTATGCCAAAAATTTTGAAACGAAAAATTAGGTCGAATTCCAAAAACCAAATTTAAAAAAAAATGAGGACCTCAAACAATTAATTATGTTCTTCTATTCTCAAAAACTTGCCAATTTCTCAAACGATTTACTCTCTAAATTTCATTGTTTTTACGGAATCATACCAAAAATTGTTTCTATATACAGGTTGTTTGGAAGGATGTTAAACAAATATAGAGACTGTTTGGAATATAATACAGCTTCTCAGAATTTATAGAGGTAGTCCATGATTTTTAAGGAATTTTTAAAATATTTTTATGAAAATTCCAAAATTTTACCTGTTTTTTCTATAACCTTTTTTAGCAATCAATTAGATCCAACTAAATTTAGTTTTTATCTCAAAATAAATTCTGAGTAGGGATTTCAAAATGGTCTCTATACATACACTATACCAGTTTGTTTAACGTGTTCTATCAAACAGCTGTATAAATAGGCTTTTTTCTGCTTTTTCATACATTCTAGGACATCCTGTAAATATTTCATATTGGATAATATGTATGTACATATATAGTTTTATTACCAAGTGACCCTCAAGACCATTTTTTTTAAATGAATTTGAACTCGCATAGTAAACACAATAATTGAGCTGTTTAGCGCAACAAACGCCTAACCCACTTTAGGTTTTTGATGTATTCAAAATATTTAAATAATTTAAAATGGTACGATATAATATGGCATTTTTATAGTCCAAAAATCAAATAATATGAACATGTGTTAAATTTTGGGTTAGGCGTTTGTTGCGCTAAACAGCTCAATTATACTTTTGACTTCTTTCACACTAACCAAAGGGTTGTGTCGTGGAGGAAATGGTCAGCACTGGGACCTCCAGTATGCTGTACGTTCGAAAGCCGTCGACTGATCACATGCACTGGACTATCAACCACTTCAATTTGAGTTGTCAATTCATTGTAGAAAATTTATGAAAATCTCGTAGGTATGTATATGATGCATTGTCATTAGTCATAACTCACGATTGGCGATTAAGAATCAGGCCTCTTTAGAATTATCATCTTATACCATGGTAATTCGGTAAAGTGTGGGTATAATGCAGTCTATTTTTTATTTATTTATTTATTTTATTCCCAAAAAGTACAAAAAAACATAAGCATTTTACAATGTGTATATATATATAATTTGTATAAAGGGTTTATTACCTCACTAGACGAGAGTCTGTGCTGAGGCAATACTACTTAATGTAAAAAGAAACCATGCACCCATCAACCATATATGAAGTTTTCAACTTGCATTAGAAAATCGCAAATACAGAATAAGCACGCACACAAAATAGAACACACATCATACATTCATAAAGTCTTTTCAGCATATTATTTCACAAGCATCATCCATCACCAATTTAACCATTCGTAACTGCAAAAAACAACGTCGTCCAACTCAGAAGTCCCTATCTTAAAATTTATCTATTCATCCAACAACATCTAGATAATAATTCAGAAATGTTTGTATATTTGCTTTTTATCGTATGTCATCGCATCACGCCTAAACGGCTGAACCGATTTCACTAATTCTTTTTTGTCGTGTTGGCTTTTATCAGTAGAAGGTTCTTATGAAAGAAAAAATTAAGAAAGTTGCGTGGTAAATCTACATAATAATTCAGAAATGTTTTTTTATTTGCTTTTTACCGTATGTCATCGCATCACGCCTAAACGGCTGAACCAATTTCACTAATTCTTTTTTTGTCGTGTTGGCTTTTATCAGTAGAAGGTTCTTATGAAAGAAAAAATTAAGAAAGTTGCGTGGTAAATTAAATAAAACTCGCATTAGCTCCTCCTTTTCTATCTGCATAATAATTCAGAAATGTTTTTTTTTTTGCTTTTTACCGTATGTCATAGCATCACGCTCAAAATGCAAATGCTACGTCAGATATGAATCTGGACAGAGCCGTTCAAAATGCCGGAGAAGGTTCTTTAATACAATTTGCTGCATTAACTTTACTATATTTAGAGCTATTTAAAAAAACTCTATTTTTTAGGATCTTCATACAAAATTTTAATAAACATTAAAAGTGTCATTCTTCTCTCTTTTTATGAATTGTGAATGTTTCATTCTTCTTTTTCTGTGCTTATGTCAGTTATAGAGGTCTGCAAAGCAATGGGAAGCTAGACTAGAACCTGTTTAATTACCTACCGATCAAGCCTGACATTCGGAATCAAAAACGTAAAGCAAGACGGGTATAAGCTAGTATACAATAATTTAACACGCTTCACATGTTACTTATTTCCTACTGCACCGCCATCTCCTGGAATTTTTTTTAAGTTTACACAACTATAGAGGAATTAAATTGGTTTTATTACAAACTTGTGGCCCGTCGAACTTTATCCCGCATCCGAATCAACAATAATTATTACATTATGCGATTTAAGTTAAATTTAGTTAAACTTAATAAAGTTTTTGACATTTAATTCATGTGATAAGTCAACATTGTTTTTTTTTATTCTTGGTTAGGTCGAAGTTCGACAGTCGGGTCAGCTAGTTGAAAATGTTATCTTGCTCTGACTATTACCTTCTTCGAATAAATATGAATGTGGGATGAGGACAAGAAAATGAACAAAGTTTTCGAATAATTTTATTTATTACACAATAACTTCTTGTTTGGTCTTTCGTTTTTCTTTTTTGAATTTGCCTTCTGCAAACACCATACACACAGAACACGTGAGGACCACGGAAATGTTAACCAAACAGATATCGAAAGTGCCGAGCAAAAAAAGAGGTAACTGAAAAATTAAAAATAAGTAATAAATTATTTTTAGTTTTTTTTTTTAGTAGATACCTATATACCACACGTTAGAGGTTTATAATAATTATTATTGTGAATGTATTGTCTCAGTTTACGGACTTCAAGCAGTCGTAATATACCTATGTGCAGCGGCGCACCGAGGGGGGGGGGCGGACCGCCCCGGGCGCCTTTATTAGTAGGGCGGCATTTTTGCTCGCGCTATACTATACACGACCAGATGGATAAATTAAAAAATAAAATATTTTCATCACGGATGGAGGTCCTTAACATGCGGTAAGTCTGCAGGTAGAGAAATGTGGGTCAGAACAGAAGTTTGCTCTGTCCCACTCTGCCCGGAAATTTAATTTTTAAACCTTTACTACAGCTATTGTTGTTCTGTACCTATGTAAGTGTGAAAAAAGAAATCAGTCGTCTAATTCCAAAATTAGGTAAGTCCACAAAACTTAGTTTTGAGATAATTGAAGAAAATCATTATTTACCATTTTGACACATAATTAGTATCACGATGTCAATTATTTACTTTTCTAATTACAAAAAAATAATAGTTGTATTACACAAAATACTGAAATGTGTCGGATAAATTTTATTTTTCAATATTTATTATGGACTTATCTACTATAGAAAGTGAGTGATGCACGATTTTTTTCCTTCTTCCATTGATGTTTTTGTATTATTCACTTTCTTGCAGTATTCCCAATCGATTTAACAATGTTTACTTCCATGCACACATTTTTTAATTTAAAAAAAAGCAAAAAAATAATACGACGCGAGAACGGCCTCTAAGCAAGAAAACATAACACTGTTTTCTTTTTTCACAAAATTTTTGTAGTGGACTTATCTAAATTTGGAAGTAATTTTTATTTTACAAGTGATTTTTCTATGGGATTTACTGTGATTTGGTATTCATTATTAATACATATTCGTAGCATTTTATGTGATTTTTTTTTCTGTATACTTAGTTCAAAATCTCATAAAATGTGACTTACCTAGTTTTGGAATTAGACGACTGAAATAAAATAATATTATATAGACTTAGTTTTTTACTATTTTATTTTGAAATATTTCGGTCTGTTTTTTTCAATTTTTCAAATTATACCTATAGGTTGGGGGGGGGGGGGGGGGCGCCAAACGGTTTGGTTCCCGCCCCGGGCGGCGAAACCCCACGGTACGCCAATGCCTATCTGCATTACACTTTTATAATAAACCAATAAAATAAAATATTGAAACCTCTTTACAATTATTCTAAATCTCGATAAAATAACTGTAGCGTAAAGTAACATATACTTTTTATATGAAAACGTGTTCTGTGTAGCGCCACCTGAGAACACTCAGAGTAATTTCTGCAGCCCGTACGAAATGCGCGTGAATTTATTATTATTTTTAATCACAGACATATGTAAATAGGGGTGTTATTTTACAGCCATAGATTTTCAAATTATCAAGGTAATAAAAAAATGTTGGGAAATAAAATTATCAATTATTTATATTTCAGCTCAGTTCTTCTTCTTCTTGTCGTGTCATACTGTGCGCGTATAGAATATGTAATTCTTCTTTTAAAAGGAATATCATCTGTACTATATTTATGGAGAGAATAACCGAAAAAGTATATGAATTTGAAACTTGTTTTGCGCCATTACTGGCAGTTAACAGCCGATTATCACACACCCATTATTAAAATTTGACTGACAAGCTAAATTCTTATATTTTTTTGGTTCATCTCTCCAAGACTATACGTTGCAACAACTTTCACTGTTCCTCTACTATCAAACGTGGCTTTGCCTTCGGAAATATATCACATTATATTGGAACTTTCAATAAAATAAATAAAAAAATATTTCAATAAATAAAGAAAATTCAATAATCTAAATCAACAGCATCTATTGCTATTTTTCATTTGAAGGAGTGGAAGTAATTAGACAGGACAGACATCTATGATCTACTATTGCTGTAACTTGTCTGAATATTTTCCAATATTTTTGCCTTTTTTTTAGTTTCTAATGGACCGGATGAGCAGTATGGTCATTCACGATCACTCCAAATGGATGTCACCCATTGTGACAGATGTGAAACGTGAGTTTATTTTCAATCATTATAACGAAATTTCACTACGATAATACATGTATGTTGCTATTATTGAATTTAAAACAACAGCAAATATGATAACAAAAGGAGGCAAAATTGGGCCAAGTTTTTAACACTGACGATCAAGTGACGTGACAACTTGGATCATAGTCACTCGAGTGTCCCATTGACGATTCGTTTGGAGTGATGGACGAATGGCTCGACGCGATTGAGTATTGGACTAATGGATATCCGACTCACCCTATCACTCCACATCATCCTTTTGGTTTTCCCCACTCACTGTTATTTTTATTGGAGTACCTTGGCTCCATTTAGACTATTGAAGTGCTCACGAATGGGTGGGGGGGGGGGGGGGTCAATAGAACCTAATTATTAAAACTTACTTTATTACCTGGATTACGATGAGTTTCGTCAGAATGTTTACTCTCTGTCTTATTTTCCTTCTTAATCAATGTGTCTTGTCCAATTTTATTGGTATTACCTCTGGCGATATTTGGATTTGGCACAAAAATTTGGTCAACATTGTTTTCAATCTCGAGACTTTTTGGACTCTCTGCAATCAGAACATTATGTTTAACGTTTATTGATCTGGGTAAGGTGTCCTTTTGATTGTTTGTTGACTTTGCCACTACAACTACGCAAGGCTTTTGAGTGTCAATGATATTCTTATGTTTGGAAGAATCCGGAACGACTTGGGAGGATTCCACTAGGAAGCACGGCTTGTCATTGTTGTTCACGATATTGGTGTCTGTGTCCCCCAACTTGACCACTTGGTTTCCTCCAACAATCAAGCATGGACTTTCTTTATCATGAGCTATTTCCAAATTCCCTACATTTTTACCTGTTTGGTCAGCGAATGGGGCATGTTTGTGTTCTAAACTTTTGAAGTCATCATTTTTTTTCGTGAATCCACCCTCCGATTCCTCCACTTTATCCAGCAGTTTAACCATTTTTAACAAGTAACTGATTTCACGATAAAATTCTTCACCGTTCGATAGGTTTTGAGAAAAAATGTGATCGATTCTATATTCCGTTCTCCAATTCAAAAACTTCAAAATGTTGTTCTTTATTTTAGACAGCTTCACCCCGACTAGTCTGTCATAGATAGGCTTCTTGTATTCATATTTCAGGAAGACGTTTCTGTATTTTTCCAAGAGTTCCAGTTTCTTCAACAAATCACTTTCTTTTATCAAATAAGCAAACGATTCCCGATCTAACTGCAACTTTTCGTCGTCTTTCTCCAGTTTAAAGCTGAATTCGTCGTCACCGTTTTCGTCAATGTTATCTTTTTCAACGTCTCTTACTAGATGTGAGTCGTCAAACTTGCTTTCCGAAGGACTCTCCAAGGAACCCTTAAACAAAATAAGAGTAGGGACATCTTCCTTGTCTGGCTCAACTAACTTCAAATCGTCAGTTATTTTCGGTCCAGTGTCTGATAAAACACGATGCATTGGTACTACGTCGTCAAAAACATCATCAGCGAGATTATTTGGACCATCCTGGAGTGGGACTATTTTTTCATGTAGAAATCCAATAGGCAGAATATTATTCGGCTTTTCAAAATCTGTATTTTGAGATGGTAAGTTGATTACTATTGCCGAAACCAGGGAGTTTCTTAGAAGCAAACAGGAAAACAACGCTACCCACATCTGAAATAAATAAAAAAAAAATTACAATTAATGGTTCGCCAAGTTACAGAACATTTTTTCCTGCTGCATTTATGGTGAATTCTACGACTTTTTCTCTTCCACTAAACTTGAGAGCCAGCATGTACTCCTAGATTATTCATAAAATTTATACGTACGTTGTGTTTGAAATGTTTATGGTGGATCTAATAGTAGGTACTAAGTTTTATAAAAATGTAACGAAATAAATTGGCTCAGCTGACTTTGAAACGTGAAGAAACCTTTGATTAAGAGTTAGTGTTGTAGCGATAATGTCCTATGATAGATGACTGTACATAGGTAATAGACAAATAAACAACTAAAGGAAACATTAAAATTTTACTGTCAAGTTTTAGTTCACTTATAATAAAAGGCCTTTATGCAAACGTGATATTTAACCAATATAAAAAAAACATGTCATGTTTTTAATAAAGTATAAATAACTAGCTGATACCCGTCTTGCTTTTAACATCTTCAAAAGATGGCTATCTATTTTACTGAAATTTTACAATGAACATCGTATGATTATATACCGACCTCGGTAGTCTAGTGGCTTGGACTTAAGATCAAGAATGGTCAAAGCTTTTCTGAAATTTCTACACGGGGTTGGCCTGTTACGGATGGTACGGGGCCGGTAGACTGGAAAAAATGCCTCAGCAATATGTTTCGCCGGCTATACATGCACCGTTATTTTTTATAGAAAACTTTATTTATTTGGTTTATTTTAAAAATGTATAAATATATTCGAGAAAATTTTGTATAGGTTTTAATTAAATCAATGCTAAGGTTCAACGATGATTAAAATCTAACGCAATTCTGCTGCTTCTGTGTGTTGTGATGACACAAGAAAAATAAGTACAAACCTATTTGAATCATTATGTAAGATTAAGATTTTCACTAATCCTGTTTTTACTTTTGTAAGTTACCTACACTTTGTTAGATGAGGCGAGTGGACCACTTTTTATAACTCAACTGTAAGTAGCTACTAAGTAGCAAGAAGTATGAAAAAAATAAAAACTACCTCCTTTATCATTATTACTGACAGTGGCGTTCCGTGGGTTATTGGCGCCCGGGGCGGGAACCACACCCTTTGGCGCCCCCACATAACTTTTCCTAAAAAAAAAGGTCATTTCTAAAATTTGGTATCTGGAAACATGTCATTTCCTAAAAAAAGGGCCATTTCTATAATTTTTGCCGCCCCTGCTAATAGAGGCGCCCGGGGCGGTCCGCCCCTCCGCCCCCCCCCCCCCCCCCCTATTACTGATAATTATTGAAAATACATACATACATACTTTCTCATAACTTTGGGTGTGATGTTAAAGAGAAATAAGGAAAAACTAAAGAATCAGCTAATTTTGCATACGTACTTACCATGGAGATGAAACTTAAATGTACCATCATGTGGTACATTTGTTAAAACTAAAGACAAGATGAGCAGGGAAGATCCCATTTGTTAATGCCGATCTGATGAATTCACAAAAACGCAGTGCGTAGTGTGTCGGCAGCGATCGAGCGAACGCAGCGATCTATGGCATACCAAACGACTCTATACATTTCAAAAGAGTTGTAGTCGTGCGCAGTGGCGTACCGTGGGGTTTCGCCGCCCGGGGCGGGAACTATATTTGCCCCCCCCCCCCACCTCCCATATAAATTGAAAAAAAAACAACACGAAAACAAAAAAAATACTTATTTCAAAATAAAATGGTAAAAAAGTTAACATATTTATTTTATTTTTCATGCTTACAGCTTAGTTTAAACATTAAATTTTCGGGCAGAGTGGGACTGAGCTAACTTCTGACCCACAGATTTCTCCTCGGACTTCCCGCACAGAAATGTTATATTTTTTAAAGACCTCCACCCGAGATGAAATGTTATTTTTAAGAAAAATAAAAATTACTGATTTCACCATTCTGGTCATAAATAGTATAGCGCAAGCAAATTTTGCCGCCCTCCAAATAGAGGCGCCCCTCCGCCCACTTCCTCGGTACGCCACTGGTCGTGCGTTAGTTCTGTTGTTTTTTTTTTTTTTTTGTTTTTGTTGAGGCCTTCCACCCGATATCGAGTGATTTTGGCCATTCTGTTGTTTTAAAGGGGCGAATACACACACACCCCATACATGTACCTACCGAGTCAGTTCTGTACATGTAATCAAGAGTTATAGGTACCTACAGCTATTATTAGAAATTATACCCGTGACGGGTGATTAGATTGGTTCCTAGTATTCTCACACAGTCTTATTTATAAAAAAAATTCGTTGGTCTCACGATTTCATCGGATTTACCGATCAATTTTTACCTTATTTAAAAAAAAATTTTGATCTGGGTATGTGCATTCTGCACAAAATTTTGTAAACAAACAAAATAGTAACCGGGCAACGCGAGTGGTAACTACCAATATTCGCTGTCAGATTCAAGTTATAGACCATTAAATGTTGACGTCATCTGACATTGGCTGGTGGGACATGGCTGCCATGGCGACACACACACACCACACATGCATAAACCATAGTGATGGGTATCAAAGTATTTTGCATAGCGACACACATATACCAACTCTTAAACTTTTTGTTTATGTTTATTCATCGAGGCTAATGTCAAAATCCACGTGGCCGTTAATGGTCTATTGATGCAGAATAGGTACCTTATTTTTATGTTAAAACTCGTAGAATTTCATGATTTTTTATCGTATTGAAAGGGTTAAAATTATGATAAGTTCGTGACAATGTTACATACTTTACGATTATGTTTTGAAATCGGATATTTTGTTAAGTATTTGCAAGCATGATCCAAGCAATGAATGAGAATTTAGTATGAATATTTTTATACTAACGGACTTTGTTGTACATGAATCCTACACCTTTTGTTTATTTTATGTTAACATTGTATTTCTTGTCTTATTTATGAGAATCTTTTTTTTTTCTATTTTATAATAATATTGGTAAGTATATAAAAAACTGGAGGCATCCTGAATACCAATTATATTATGACAAAGGAATGCTCATGGAATGGCAAAAAAAATAGAGAAAACTGATGCACGTACAAAATAATATGATCTGATTGCAGGGGTCTCCAAGCTACAGCCCGCGGGCCAAGTCGAGCCCGCCAGTCATCAATCCGGTCCGCGACAGCCAATTTCTTTTTTTTTTTAAGTGATAGCCTCCTGTGATGACTCAACCATCCTCATTCATAACTAATATATATGTGTATAAAAAAAAACTGCTGATTTCCCTAAACATTTTTTTTTTTTTATAAACATATTATGGACATATTATGTACCTAAAAGGCCAGGTAAAATTTCAGTAAAAATGTGGAATAATTTTGATTTCCGTAGGAAATTAATTTAATAGGCTAACGTTTGAAAGTTTTGAACACAAATTCATAATCTTAAAACAGTTTCTGTTCAATAAAAGTGAAAGACGGGGCAGGTGCAGTGGCGTAACGTGGGGTTTCGCCGCCCGGGGCGGGATTAACATTTGGCGCCCCCCCCTATCTAATAAAGTTTGGCGCCCCCCCCCTATCTAATAAAGTTTGGCGCCCCACCCCCCTATATAAATGGAAAAAAAACTACTAGCTACCTTACGCTGAGACAGAGGTTAAAAGGAATAAAACCTTTATTTTATCAATTTTAAGAATTTTAGTGATTTTTTTCTCATTTATTTTCCCTTCACAAATTCTCGTACCTATACTATTTAAGTTTTGTGTTTTTTTTTATTTGTCGGATCATTTTGCCGCCCCCCCCCTAGTTACGCCACTGGGCAGGTGTGACCCGTCCAAATGGCCACTGGTCTGTGAGAATTATCCACGTGACTGGTCATCGGTCAGGACACTCCACCGAGCGTGCAATCTTCAAAGGACATGATTATTGGATTAGTACCTACTACTGTGGCCCCCTCAACATGGACGTCTACAGTTGTTCAAGTTCAAAATTCGAAAATTTTACCAATACATAAAGCAAAGAGTTTTGATGAGGTGTTGACGGTGTTAGTTTCAAATCTCCATACACTTTTCTTCAACATTTTGTTATTGACTGACATGATATAATCTGGACTGGTCGTAATAACTAAACATTTGCAACTTGTCTTGTTCTATATAACTTCAGGTAAAGACGTTTCGTTTGAAAATTGAAAATAATAATGTTAACTATCTAAAATCAAAGCCAGTAAAAAAGCTCTTGGCGTATTAAAAGTATAAATTAAAATTCCTGGGAGCAACCATTACCACCTCTGGTGAACTCGGGGCTGACCTCCCGCGATGCGTATCGATGTGGCAAATGGCGCCATTAATAACGTGACCAAGGCATGGAATGCGTCGGCGTTTAGTGTCGATACGAAAAATTAATGTGTTGCCCGTTCTTCTCTATGTGTGTGAGTCCTGGCACCTGACCAAATCCCACGCACAAAGTTTCCGACTTTTTGAAATAAAATGCCTTCGAAGAATGTCGGGAATAAAAAGGTAAAACCGCATCATGAACGACGCTTCACGCCAGTGCACAAACTACAAGCACTATTGTAGAGAGGAGATGGTCATTGCTAGGACATGTGCTCAGGATACCGCGGTTAGTCTAGGGAGAACTTATTGAATTGATTGACTGTCTATAGGTGCCTAGCTCAATATTTCTAACGCTTGTGTCTATCTATGTACTAATGCAAGGAAATAAAAAATGTGTTTTCAAGGAAGCGACTCTATTACTAGAAAGAAAAATAAATTGCGTTCCAATTGGATTACTCCTCAAATGAAAAAATATAAATAAATTTATTATTACTTAGTTGAAATGCATTTTTAATGGAATGAGAGTACCTACTGGAAAGTAAATGAAACCAAGAAAATCAACGTCTAATGGGATGTTTTTTTTCCTTTGTGTGCCGCTAGAGGCGCCCTTGCTAATCCGGTCTATTGTCAAATTCAGTGTTGCCAACGGGGGCGATTTACTTCTTCTTCTTCTTATGGTCGCTCAAAATCTAACCTCCAAAATATCATTCTAGTTTATTTCAAATTAAACAACTTATATATTATTATACATGATAACTTACAATAGGTTTAGAGTAATCATTGTACATTTTTACAAATAAAATTGTTCATCTTTTTTTATATACCTACCTAAATACAAATTAAAAAAATACAGAACAGCACCCCTGAGATTTATTCTCAAATTTATGCGCAACAAAATCAACAACTTCTTAGCAACGCAATGGAAAACAAACTTCCCAACGTTGGCATCACTGAAAAAAACATCTCTACGTTGGCAGCACTGAATTTGACAATAGACCTGATTAGAAGTTCTGCCACCTAGTGTGTATTGTCGGAAGCTCCCCAGAAAACTTCCCATTTAAAGTACACGAGCGTCAATACCTAATATTTGAATGCCTCGGAGCAATAAGGTGACAAGCCACAATTTTTACAAAAATGAATAAATAATGTGGAATGATGAAACATTTTCATGTTGGTTACAATGATTTTTAAAACATTATACATATACAAAGAGTTCTATATATAGAGTGGCTTACTTGCCTTGTATTTTATCAGTCCTCCATTTGGTCAATTAACCAAATGTATTTTTTTATGAATTCAGTCTGTCACAGACGTTGCTAGGTAACACATCGTGTTGACTACATAATAATAACATTGTTGCTTAGTGAACATTTTGTTACTATAGTAAACAAATATCTACTGAAATATAAACAATGCACTAAGTAAAAAGGTTGAATTCCATTACATTGCAGTATAAGTTATTTATATGGAAAATTAAAATTTTCTAAGTCATCGTTATGAATGTTTTCGGCGCATTATTCAAACACAATTGGAACATCACCCGCACACCTCCCGTCCGTCCCACCAAACTGGACACAAATTTAAAGTGAATTTTCTTCCTATTAGCCACTCTATATATAGAACTCTTTGTACATATAGAGCATTTTTAATTTTTTTCTTGTGAAGAACGTGTCAAGCCATTTTCAAACTTTTCTGGCTTGAGTAAAAATGTTATAATATAGGTAGTTTAAAATTACAAAATACAGTATGCCTTACACTACATAATATCAATACAATAAAGTAATTGCTTGAGAATAATAGTTTTTCTCCAACGTGCTCTTTGAAAAGCTTTCCCATTATGCAGAACTCGTTATCGGTGACTTGATAGACACTGATGTGTGGCTTCAGGCCGAACAGATCATGTGCTGACCAGATATTCACCCTAAGGCAAATCCTTGAAAAGATACGCGAATTCAATGTGAAGACGCACCACCTGTTTATTGAATTTATGGCTGCTTATGACAGCATATATAGATATAAACTGTATAGCGCAATGCGAGAATTCAACATCCCTGACAAACTTGTTAGGATGACGGAGGAGTCCCTGTCTAGGGTAGAGTGTCAGGTGAGAGTGCAGACGGATTTGTTCGACTCATTTGGTACACAGAATGGCCTTCGTCAGGGAGATGCCCTTGCCTGCCTTTTCAACATAGCACTGGAAAAAGCTATCAGAGACTCGGGTTTTACCAATTTAGACAATATATTCTGTGGGTCGGTACAACTGCTGGCGTACGCGGACGACATTGACATTATCACAAGAGACGAAGAGACTCTAAGAGACACTTTCTTGAGACTAGAAAGAGCGGCCAGAGAAGTTGGCCTGATTGTAATCAGGGAAAAACACAATATTATATTGTATCTGACCCCATCTCTCCTGTAACACACACTGGTCAGTGGTCACCTATCCATTGAAGATTACTCCTTTGAAACTGTCAATATAGTTTCACGTACCTTGGATCTCTCATAACGGATAAAAATAGTGTCAGCGATGAAAGATTTTAAAAATTCGTAGTGTCTGCTTAATTGAGTAAATCAAGACTGTTGACATATCAATAGAATCGCCGAGAATCGAGGAACTTGATCATCGCAGTGTCCTAGGCGAAAGTCTTCTAGGTGAGACAGATTTACCTATTAAACAATATCCAAGATTATTGTCACCATCCCACAGTTTAGTCTACTGCACATCTATCATAGACACTTGGGAATTACTAGTGATGTCGCACAGCCAAAATCAAAACATCGACATCGATATGATGAGCCTATCGTCACCTGATCATTTAACATCGAACAGAGGAAACGATGGTGGCTTGATTGACATTGATGTGGAGTGCCCTACATCAGGTCCAAGTGGTCTGATTCAAAATCGAAATGAATGCCCGCATAGCTACATCGAAGATGCCAAACAGGCCATAAATCTCATTAATGAGATACTGTTGGCGGATAAGTCTAAAATCAACAATGACTTGAAACGGCAAGTAAACCTTGCAACAATCAATTTGTTATCCTGCGTCGGTCATGCCGCAGTTATAATTTCAGAGTTACAAACTGAAAATCTGAATTTAAAAATTAACATGATGGAACTCAGGCAGCAGAGTGCATCGGCTCCGGAAAATATAACCTTACGGCCACGTATTCCTAACACGAAAATAGAAAACAAGAGGGATATTAATTATAGTGGTGTGCTCAATTTGAGTAATGAATATAACAAGGCACCACCTATAATTCCTCTTCAATCTTCTATCAGACCAAACGTTTCTGGGAGCCGAGATGACCAAAGAAACAACCGAAGAAGGCCTATCGTACAGGGTAGAGGTCAAGAGGACCCAGTACTGAGGACTGTAGAGAGAAAAATGTATATTCATGCATTTTCGTTTGCGCCAAATACAACGGAGGAGCAAGTGAAAACCTATATGACGAAAAGGATGAACGGCCAAGATTATGACATTGATGTCGAGAAAATTATAACTAAAGGACATCACGCATCATTTAAAATAGGAGTCCCATCATCAAAATACGAAGATTGGTTAAATCCAGAAATATGGCCGGTGAATGCCAGAATAAACCGATGGATTTTTCGGAGGAGAACAATTCCGACAGCAACCCTTGAGAACAATTAATAACCATATCGACATAAACTGTATATACTCCAACGTTCGAGGCTTAAACTCAAAAACACGTCAATTTAAATGTAATTTGCTATCACAGAATATAAATTTAGTAGCGCTAACCGAAACATGGCTGAGTCCTGGAGTCCTGGATGCAGAGATGTTTGACAGAAGATACACTGTATTCCGAAAGGACAGAAAATCGAGAGGTGGCGGTGTTTTGCTAGCAGTACAAGCCAAGTCTTTTTGTGCTGGTCAACGACTACATATCTTAGAAACTGAAGGCGAAAACCTCTGGGTGAAACTGACATTTCGACGCTCGACTATCTTTATTTGTGTTGTGTATTTTCCACCAAATACGCATAGAGACTTGTTCTTAGAATTTTATGAAAAGTTGGAAAATTCCGCTGATATTATTAAAGGTAAAAATGTAATTATTTTTGGAGATTTTAATCTCCCATCGAATGTTTACCCTAAAAATGAGCACTTGTATTTTTTAAACTTGTTTAATCTTAGACAGATAAATGACGTTGTGAATGTAAATGGAAGATGCTTGGATCAGATTTACACTAATATGGACGCTGGCTTTGTAACTCTGAAAAGACATGAAAGTCCATTGGTTACCGAGGATGATCATCATCCAGCATTGGATCTGAATGTGTCTCTGTATTCAAGCAAACATAGATTTAATAATAACTTTGATATGAATGTTAAAGCGAATGAGACGAGGTGGAAGTTTAGCTATAGTAAAATCGATATTTTTAGACGTGTTGTGAGAGCAACTGATTGGTCTGCACTGTACGACTATACTTGTGTAGATGATGCTGTCATGTGTTTTTATAATATTTTGTATAATGTATTTGACGAATGTTTTGCGCCGGGGGATGCAGATATTGGCGCTGAATTTCCATCTTGGTTCTCTCGCAGTTTGATACGTTTAATTAAGAAAAAACATTTTGTACACAAACTTTGGAAGCATACTAAATCACGGTTAGCCTATGAAAAATTTAGTGATCTCCGTAAATTAGTAAAAAAAGAATTACAGGACTGTTATAAGCAATTTTTAAATAGAACCGAAGCCAATATTTGTAGTGATCCATCACAATTCTGGAACTACATTGCTAGCAGAAAAGTTTCTTCCGAATATCCGGAACATATGTCCTTAAATGGAAATAGGTTCTCAGACCCACAAGACATATCGAATGCATTCTCTGACTATTTTTCTTCCGTTTATAATCAAATTGCACCCGATCTGGACATAAGCTATGGCGATATATCAGCCACAGGAGATTTTTGTAATGATCTAGGTATATCTTTCAGCGAACTAGACTATAGCTTTAGAAAACTAAAATCAAAGCGTTCTTCAGGTCCTGATCAAATCCCAGCATATTTGCTTAAAAACTCTTCAACAGAATTCCGCGATATATTTCATTTCTTATTTAATTTGTCAATAAAGTCGGGAATATTTCCCACTTTATGGAAGACTACAAAAGTTATCCCCATACACAAAAAAGGAGACAAGTCAGATATTGAAAACTATCGACCGGTCGCGATAATATCCACACCAGCTAAGCTGATGGAGATAATACTCCACAAAAGATTATGGGACTCTGTATCCCATCTTATTATCGACGAGCAACATGGATTTAGACCTACTAGATCTATTGTCACAAATTTGTTGTGCTTCAACACTTTTGTCGAGAAGCGTCTGGACGAGCGATCACAGGTAGATGTAGTGTATACGGACTTTCAAAAAGCCTTTGATAAAGTCGATCACGACATACTTTTACGAAAATTAAACGATGTGGGTTTGTGTAATAGATTAATTTTGTATCTAGCAAGTTATCTCTATAAAAGGCAGCAATATATATCATACTGCGGTCATGACTCGGAGTGTTTTTATACTTACTCAGGCGTTCCCCAAGGTTCAAATCTAGGTCCACTGCTTTTTACATTGTTCATAAATGATATATATAAACATATAAATAATGCTAAATTCCTCCTATACGCAGATGATTTGAAGTTGTTCAGGGAGATCACATGTTTGGGTGATACTGAACTACTACAAAGGGATATCGATTCGCTTGTAGATTGGTCTGATTTGAACAAATTGAAGTTTAGCGCCCCAAAATGTCATATAATGACATACACCAAAAAAAGAAATCCCATTAGGTGTGATTACTCGATGGAAAACTCCAAACTAGAAAGAGTTTTAGAAGTGAAAGATCTAGGAATTACATATGTCGAAAACTTTTCATTTCACAAGCATATTGTGATTACTGTAGATAAGGCTGTGAGAATGCTTGGATTTATCATCAGAAGCACAAGTAATTTTGAAAATCCCAAAACCATTAAAATACTCTATGACTCTTTGGTGCGCTCCATACTGGAATCTGGATCGATTATTTGGTCTCCATATGAAGCAACTTACATTCTCAAGTTAGAAAGAGTTCAAAAGAAATTTGCCCGATTTTACTACAAACTTACGTATGGGTACTACCCATATTTGTTTCCATCTTTATTTGTAAACGGCTGTCTAAATATGTCCACACTCCAAAAACGTAGAAAGGAGTATTTAGTTAGACATTTTTTTAAAGTTCTTCGCGGCAATTATTACAATTATATGTACCTGATTGCTATGGCAGATCTCGTCGTCACAATCTGTTTTACTGTCCATCTGGCAGAACCAATATTGTGGCTCATTCTCCGATAAACACAGCATGCCAGCTGCTCAATGATATGTCCGAACAAATCGATATATTAAACGTGGAATATAATGAGTTTAAAGATGCAGTTTATTTCATAATCAGGTAGTTAGTTGCTTGGAGCGACTCTTAGAATTTTTGTTTCCCTGCCTAGTGTTTGAATCTAAATTAATTATGTTTTGTATTTGAATACTCATATAAATTGTTTATGTAGGTTTTTGTATCCACCTGTTTGATCCAAGCATCTTCCATAGACCGTATGAAACATCGATGACTGTAATCTTCGATGTGTACGCTTAACTCTCTACTTTATTATTAAATATTGTGAATACTACATTGTGTATGTATGGGTGTACGGACGGCACTGCGCACTGCACTGGGTACCTACCTGTGTCCAGTGTGCGCGGCGCGGTGTTGTTTTATTCAGTCATTTATTCTAGTATTAATAATTATTGTCCGCTGTGTGCCTGTATTATGTTTGGGTACCAGGGCCGTCGCGTGGTTTTTAGGCGCCCAAGGCGAGACTTCCATTGTCGCCCCCCCCCCCCCCCCCTCCGTAAGACTTTGTAATTTTGTTCATTCTAGTTTTGGTTCTGGGGGGGTGATACCCTAGCTCTTTAGAGCCACTCCATTATACACCACCTATGGATCTGCCGTGTTTTGGGTTGGAAAAAGCGGCAGCTATCATAAATAAAAGCATCACGAACTACCCACCCTCCACTACATACACATTTCAATTGAATCAAATGCTTTTTGATAGTCTACGAATGCTAGATATAATGCGATATTGTATTCACTACATCTTTCATTTAGAGTACGTAGTGAATGGATGTGATCAATAGTGCTGTAACCGCTTATAAAACCCTCCTGCTTAGGGGGCGTTCAAGTATTACGTAACGCAATTTGGGGGGGAGGGGGGGTCTTGCAAAACGTTACTGTGTGTTACAAGGGGGGGTGGGGGGGGTCGAACAATGCGTCACGTAACGTTTTTTTTTTTCTTAAATAAAAAAAAAATGTGAAATAAATCTTCCAAGTTGGACACCCTTTTCGTTTATGTTTTACGGGAAGTCCCTCGATTGTAATGTACATCATTTTTTGTTCTCCGAAGTTAGCAACCCTTTTGGACAATGTTTTACGGGAAGCCCTCGATTTTTCGTTTATGTAATGCGGGGAGTCCCTCAATTCTACTGTATGTAATTTTATTGCTCTGCGTAAAAAGCAACCTTTTTCGATTACGTCTTACGGGGAGTCCCTCGACTGCATTGTATGTCGAAATTTTCATTTCGCTCTCCTAAGTTAGAAAACCTTTTCTTTTATTTTTTACGGGGAATCCCTCGACTGTATTATACTTACGTCATTTTTATTTTATTTTCGTTGTTAGTATTCGTTAGTGCTTTAAACACGCAGTACGCATAAACACAAATTGCTTGTAGTGAGCGTTGTTAAAGTGAGTTTGTAGATAGGTACTTTAATGTCCACAAAAGCGGGGGATTTACATAATCAACTGTTCTTGGCCTATAAAGGCTCTTATGCTGACTTTCCAACGCATCAAATATCGCATGTCAAAAAAATACCAATGAAATTTGAAAAACATCAAAAGAAAAAATAAAGAAAAATTTATGGAACATAATAAATAGTATTATACGAGTTCAGTAAAAAATAGTCACTTCCAGAGTGTTACGTAACATTTAGGGGGGGAGGGGGGGTACAGAAAAACGTTACGGCGCGTTACATGGGGGGGAGGGGGGGTAAAAAATCTTCAAAAATTGCGATACGTAATACTTGAACGCCCCCTTAGTTGGTTGATAAAAGTCAAATTTCGGTGTAAGCCTTTTCGTTAAAATGTTTGTCAGCAGTTTGTATTAAACACTCAAAAGGCTTATTGGTCTATAGTTTTCAATGCATGCTGCATCGCCCTTTTTGAATAGGAGAGTGACCTCAGCATTTTTCCATTTAACAGGAATTTGAGTTTCCTCTAGACATTTATTGAACAGCACACACAGTGCCTCTTCCAGAGCAGTTCCACCATTTTTTTAACATTTCACTTGTTATTCTGTCTCTCCCCGGGCTTTTGCGGTTTTTGAGTTCTGCAATAGCACATTTTATTTCCTCTTTTTTATTTTCCTCTAGAATTTACTCCGATCCCACATTTCTAATAAGTTGTCTAAATTTTAAATTGTGTGACCTTGGGAATTTTTCTTTATATAGGTAGGTCTTATAAATTTTGTATGATTTTAACCAATGAGCTAGATTATATAACTGGAGTGCCACTTCCATACTTCGTTTTTGTGCCAAACAATAGTGCGAATGAGATAGCCTGTGGGGGTATTTCTATCTCTGTCTAAGAATGTTACTTCAAAGAATATACGATAAACATGAAGTAATTTTGATAGTTGTAATGGTTTTGATTTCGAAATTCTTTATATACTATGGTAATTTAATTTTGTTAACACTCAAAATACTTACTTGAAGCACTAACGTACTACTTTTTTTTTTGTATTTTATGACAATATGTAGTTTTAAGACTTATTATAGATCTTATGCTAATCCCTTGCAAATAAACAAAACCATCCAGTTTTTCCTCGGCTCGGACTACTTTATAATTAGAGTAAACTGAAGGTGTTTCATATAAAATACAAATCTTAATAAAATTTTAAAATATAATTAAATCAATCAATCAAATCTCTGTTTATATCCCACTTAGGGGCTTGGGGAGACATGGGGGAGACAACACGTGCTCTCCGTTGCGCTCGATCTTGCGCAATGTTTATGAGCTCCTCTCACACCATGTCTAAATCCCTCAGCTCTGCTTCGAAGAAATGGAACACGGTATGAGAGGGTCTTCCTAGTCTTCGGACCCTGATGGTATTAAAATAATATTAGGTATACATCGTCGATGAAAGCTAGAAGTGAACTCCTACCTTTAATAATTTTTTTTAATACAAAATGTATCTGGGCTCACTCAAAGTGAACAGAAATACACTTTCGACATCTTTCACACAAACCAAAGCTTGTGTTGTGAAAGTGTAAATGGTTGGCAGACTGATACCACTGGTCTATCAACCACTTGTTGAAGAGGAGATGGATTTGGCTTGGACATATGTTAAGGATGCCGGATGACAGCTGGCCGAGGAGAGCGCTGTTCTTCCTCCCATCAGGACCCCTTAAACGAGGAAGACCTTTTAATACCGTGTTCCACTCCTTCGAAGCAGAGCAGAGGCATTTGGACTTGGTATGGTCATAAACATTGCGCAATGGAGAACTCGTGTTGCTTCCAATGGCGGATCCAGGGGGGGGGCATGACCCCCGTGACCCCCCTGGGCTGGGCCAGGCCCTATATTTTTAAGTACAGTAGGTACTTACATTTATTAATAAAATACCAACTTTTCTATTATGATCGTAACAAAATTATGATTTCTTGTGGGTCATGACCCCCCTGGGTTTTGGAAATGACCTTTTTTTTAGAAAAAGTTCAGTTTTCAGATACCAAATTTTTGAAATGACCATTTTTTTCCATGTGACCCCCCCCCCCTGGCGCCAAAGCTGGATCCGCCCTTGGTTGCTTCCCCATAAGTGGGGTCAAAAAGGGAGTAGTTATAGTTAGTTATTGAAAATCAAATTGAGGAATACCTCCTGAATGAACACAAACTTCAAATAGATACCTATAAGAAGAGGAAATTGAAAAAGGGTTGCAGTAGGTATTTACTATTTACACCATTTTTTATTAAATAAAAAAATAATATTGTATGTACTGCTGAATAAGAATAATCCAACGGCCATACGTCAACGAGAACTTAGAACGCGTAGAAAGAGACGGAAATACCACTTGTGTTCTCTTCTATTCGCACACTTGGTCGGCACATATTCTTGTGTTTTGTTGTATTGCCTTTAGCACTCCAGTTATATAATCTAGCTCATTGATTTTAACAATGTCATATTTCACGTGCTTTATTTGACCGTTTTTGTCATTCATACTATGGATCCGCCCCTTTCCTCTCATTTTAGACCTCAACTCTTTTAGGTTCATATTGTCTTCTATTGCCTCTAGTACCATTTGGGTATTTTTTCGCCTCAGGTCTTTTATGCGTGATTTTTTTATTTGTTTACTAAGAGTCTTGTATTCTGGATCATCTCGGGGAATGTGTCTTCTTTTGTTAATCAGCTCCTTTGTTGCCGCAGTAGTATTTGAGTTTGTATTTAAGGACATTTTAATGCAGACCTTTTTTGTAGCCGTAATAATACTTGTACCTATTGATTTTAGAGCTGAAACGGGGTCAAATGAAAAAAAGCGTCTGAGGTCCTCTCTCGAACTGGGACTGGACAGATGGCCTCTCGGGAACAGACAACAGATCCTCTTCTAAAGAGATAATCTCTCATGAACACTTACCCTATGAACAGGACTTTTCCTTTGACGATCTCAGGGCTGTGGGCGTCTTATAATCTTTATAGTAAGTGGTCATGCGACGATGGATTCTTCTTGAGAGGAATTTCATGCCGGACAGCTCAGGGTGAACACCACTCTTTAATCTCTCAGGGTTCGATGGGAAGATAGAATTGCTGGTAAGCCAAGTTCCTTGGAGCCTCACCATACAGGTATGTTTGTTATGTAAGGAAGACCCGAAGATTCACTACACACCGGTACTTTTTAGTTTTTGAAAGAAACACCAGAAGATTCACTTTTTATAAAAGTTTATTTGATAAAATAATTTCAAAGCAACAACAATAAAATGTTTTTAACACTGGATTTGTTAGATTATTCTCAAGCACATAACAAAGAAGTTTTTCAAACACGTGAACACTTCAGATGGCAAGTAATTCTGAGTTTATTTTTATGAAAATTCAATCTATTCAACGAAGTTTGTGATACTGTTTGATTACTGGCTAGACTTATTGATTGCCATATTAATTCAATGGTTATTCACTGGTTATTTTTTTACTTTATTCACTAAATATTATAATGGCGTCATGGAGCAGACCAAAGGTCGCCCTATGCGCCCGAGGAACCGATTTCTAAATGACGCCCGTGGTTTTGGCGCGCAGGAACCAACGGTCATTGCACACCTGTCAAAATCCAATCTTGCGTGTTCACGCCCGATTGGTTGAAACTTTAGTCTTTTATTCAACTTTTATGGCTAATCAAAATATTGTTCGAATCATTACTCTTTTTTTTTTTTTTTTTTTATTTATTTTCGCTACCTCCAAGAAACAAAGTTTCGCTGTCGGAGGCAGCACATAATAAAATTTTACATAGTTTGGTACATGATTAAACTTAAGCCTAGTACATAGGTACCTATGATCTATTTAAACTATAAAATAACATAAAGATAAAAATGAAAGAAAAAAAAATAGAAACGAAAACCAAGCAAACAATAAAAAATAAAATAAAGCAGAAGAGAAAAAAAAAAGAAAAGAAAGAAAACATTGAGTCATTAATAATAAATAAGACAAAGTGGGATAGATCCAATCAACTTAAAATTAGAATATAAACAAGACACCAAAATACAAAATGAAATCACAAAACAAGATGATCCCTATGCTTGGTATGATATGACTGCAGAAGACCCATCTGAGTCCCTATAAAAGTTGCGCAATGCAGTCTTGAACTGATATAACTCCTTTATATCTTTTATGTTCCTAGGTAAAGCGTTATAGAACTGCATACCCTGGAACTCGATATTTCGCCTGCCGTAATTAGTTTTGACATTACCAATGACAAAGTTTGTAGAACCGCGAGTGTTATGCGAATGATACGTATCGCACGTTGTGAATGCTATGTTGAGCTTTATGTGTCCATTTACCATTTTATATATCAACAAACAAGCCTCAAACTTGTACATGTCAGATAACTTCAATATATTCGTGTTCTTATATAACTCGGTCGTAGGTGTCAGTCTAGGTAAATTGTATAGTGTTTTAATGGACTTATTCTGGATTATCTGTAATTCGGCTATCAGAGTCTTGTTTGCATTTCCCCAAACAGAATTTAGATACACTAAATGTGAGTGGATAAAACTATAGTAAATTTGTTTTTTTGTTTGTTCTGGAAGGAACTTGGATATTCTATACAACGCACCTGTCATTGGAATAATTTTATTCTTCACGTTTTCTATGTGTGTTTTCCATGTTAGATTTTCATCAAGAGTAATACCCAAGTATTTGATCGTTGCAACCTGCTTCAGAGTATCTCCATTTATATGAGGGGATGTATAATCACCGAGCTTTCTCTGCTGCGTTTTGAAAATCACATAATTAGTTTTCGAGGTGTTTATTGAGAGCTTGTTACCATCTAACCAATTTTTCAGGACATTTAAGTCATCCTGTATCCTACTGAAGATGGTCTGTATATTGTTACCATAATAGAAAAGACAAGAGTCATCTGCGTACTGTGTCAGTGATCCATTTAAGGTGAGATTATGCATATCATTGATATAAATTAGGAACAGCAGTGGTCCCAGCATAGATCCCTGAGGAACTGAACAGTTTATATCCGTGTAATCGCTATATGAGTCACCAATTTGCACCCGATGCTTTCTATTGCTCAAGTAACTCCGTATCAATCTATGTACTTTTCCACGTAACCCTATGTTATTTAATTTGTCACACAATATCTCATGATTGACAGTGTCGAAAGCCTTTCGCAAATCTATAAACAATCCTACAACTATGTTCCCCTTGTCTATGTTTGAGCGTATGCTAGTAATAAGATCGGTCACTGCCGATGTTGTACTACGGTTTTTTCGAAAACCATGCTGATTATGATGTATAATACCATTCCCTTCCAAATAATTTGAGATTCTTTCGTATATTACTTTTTCATATACCTTTGAAATCGTGGGTAGGACAGAAATAGGTCTATAATTGGTACACTCCTTACGAGATCCGCTTTTAAAAATGGGTGTGATTCTTGCTCTCTTTAAGTTGTCCGGGAAAATACCATTTTGTATAGAAAGATTAATAAGTTTACATAGAGTTGGTCCTATGTTGTTAGCGATATTTTTTATAAGTTTAACACCAATCCCATCAACGCCCGTACTGGCATCAAGCTTGAGATTTTTTAATATTGTTTTGATTTCGGATTCAGTAACAGGCCTCATGTACATTGATCTAGGCTGCACAGCCCCTCTAAAGCTATACGGCACATTTGGAATGCTTTTCGATAAAACCTCCCCCACCGAACCAAAGAAATCATTAAAAGCCTGACAGACAGATACTGGCTCATCCAGCAATCTGTCCTCATCAATGATGGAAATATTTTCAGGCTTTCTTGTCTTACGTGTAATCATCTGATTTATAATATCCCATGTCTTTTTGGAGTTGCCCTTACATTTTTCAAATTGATTTGCAAAGTATTGCCTTCTCAACTTGAGCTTTAAGCTTGTCACCCTATTTCTCAGTTTTATAAATTCGCCTCGAAGATATTCATTACTAGGATGCGCTTTATACTTTTTATGAATCCTATTTCTCTCTGTTATCAGCCTTAACAATTCGTCGGTAGCCCATTCCTTTTGTTTACGATTCCTGAATTTTACAGTTTTGTGAAATTTATCTATAGCATTGTTCAAAAATAATTCAAAATGTTTATAATTCTCATTGGCATTTGAAGAACCATCAATAAGAAATGGGTTTTCCTCTAGATATTCTTTAAGTCCATTATAATTTATTCTTTTTATATAGAAATCTCTGATTGATGCCTCCTGAATAGCAGAACTAAAGACCACACTAGCAACCATCAGATTGTGATCTGATATTGGATCATCTATTGTCGCAACGTGATATCTGTACTGTGCAAGGTCACTAATAATATGATCAATCACAGAACTAGTTAGAGATGTACTTCTAGTTGCCATATTGGTATTCACTTCGTTCAAAATATTATAGCCATTAGAGATGATTTCCCCCACATATGAACTTGCATTTCGACTATTACACTGTAACAAATCAATGTTAAAGTCCCCCACTACTATTCCACCCTTTTCCTTCTCCAATTTATCAGAAAATAGATCGATGAACTGGTTGACGTCAGAGCTGGGTGCCCTGTAGATACATGTAACGCTTATATTTTGCTTAACTAGGTGTATTGTAAGGAGGCTATTGTCATTGTCTGAGAAGGAAGAGTGCACATCATATGTGAGATTATTCTCAACAAATATAGAGACTCCTCCTCCCCTTCTATGAGGCCTACACGAGTACGCATGCGAGTAACCAGGTAATTCTATAAACCCAGCATCTCCGTCAGAAAGCCAGGTTTCTGTAACACATATCAAGTGAATTTTGACTTTAATTGATTTTATAATGCACTCGAGGTCTAGCAACTTATTTTTCATGCTTCTTATATTCAAGTATAATAAACTAAGCGTATGAGTTGATTCGAAATGATCAGGGCGTGTATACCGAGCTATAACAGGAAAGTTGTCGTAGGCGACATCTATCGCCTCATTCTTGAATATTATTTTAGTACATGTAAGTCCATAGTTTTGGTAACATCATTATTATTTGGGGTCTTGTTACTAAATAATACACTACACGAGCAACTCATACAGTATGCAAACAAAACTGTAAGATATTTTTCATTTAAACATGTTACATAGGTAGTGAAAATCATAAAGAAAATTGATGAAAAACAAAACATTAAAACATTCTCCTCAACTGGGGTCCTATATTTAAATAGGACATAAGAATAAGTTGCATCAAATGTAAACTTCATTAAAATATCATTCTTGTTAAAAGACATCTTGCAATTGGTTGGTAGAAAATAGAAAATTATTAAAAAATAAACTTTTATACTAAGGGTCCCATTCATTTGGGTCTTATAACAAAATAATACACTACACGAGCATCTCATACAATATACAAACAAAATTATAAGATCATTTTCATTTAAACATGTTACATAGGTAGTGAAAATCATAAAGAAAATTGATGAAAAACAAAACATTAAAACATACTCCTCAACTGGGGTCCCATATTTAAATAGGACATAAGAATAAGTTGCATCAAATGTAAACTTCATTAAAAGATCATTCTTGTTAAAAGACATCTTGCAATTGGTTGGTAGAAAATAGAAAATTATCAAAAAATAAACTTTTATACTAAGGGTCCCATTCACTTGGGTCTTATAACAAAATAATACACTACACGAGCATCTCATACAATATGCAAACAAAATTATAAGATCATTATCATTTAAACATGTTACATAAGTAGTGAAAATCATAAAGAAAATTGATGAAAAACAAGATTTTAACACTTTCTTCTCCACTGGGGTCCCATATTTAAATAGCACATAAGAACAAGTAGCATCGAATTTAAACTTCATTAAAAGATCATTCTTGCAATTGGTTGGTAGAAAATAAAAAATTATAAAAAAACACATTTTTGTACGTATGGTCCCAATAATTGGGGTCTTATAACTAGATGAACCATGTGAGTAACCCACACAGTATTTGAACACAACTATTAGGTACGAGTGTAGTCAGATGAGGAGGTCCAGTGACGCCGGTCTTCTTATGGTTAGTATTTTTGATCCGTCCTCCTTCCTCGCTCTAACCACACCTCCCTTCAGCCATACATATTTATAACCTTTTTCCTTTCCAATACTACGCGCCTGGTAAAACAGCTGCCTAATTCTACGTGTTACCTTTTCCTTTACATACAGTGGTATGCTATAACTACAACCAATGTCGGCTGTATTTAATTTCCCTGCGTTGTCTTTCTTTGTCCTGTTGTACGCCCGTGTGGCATTGAGATAATCGTTTCTCAGGTCCGTCGTTCGGAAAGCAGCAACTATAGCAGGAGGAACTCCAGAGTGCGCTGGCCCTCCGGGGCCTGCAAAGGGCCGTCCGGTTCTGCTCACACTCACAATACTTTCCTCCTCAATCTTTATTCCCACTCTCTCTCCTATCTTGATAAGGATATTCTTCAGACTGCCATCGTGTTCCAGAGGGAGACCCTCAACCTCTATCTTGTTCTCATTCCCCCTCTGCTCCTCGTCATCAATCCTTATTTCTAAGACCTCAAGCCGACTCGTCAACTCCAGGTTCGACCTTTCCAGTGCGCATATTTTTTCTTCTTGCTCAGCAATCTTCTTCGTTGCTACCAGTAGACTGGCTTGAAAGCCATCGTATTGATCGCTCATAGATTTAAGGGTAGTCTTTATAGCAACCATTTCACTAATGATGTCTTTATTGGCTCCTTTGAGCAAATCCGCCATGACATCCCTCATCTCCATCACGGTCACAGAGCGGGGCTCCGACCGGTCGCCAGGGTTCAGTACTGACAAATCAAGCTGTGTGTCCACAGGCTGTACCTTATTGTTACTTGGAAGTTTACACTCCTTACATTTCCAAGTCTGTTTCCTGGAACCCATTTTCCTAAACGTGCCCTCCGGTATAGCACAGCAGGTAAAATGAAATTCACCCTTACACAAGCAGCATTCAATTCTATCCTCCGACAAAAGACTCTCGTCACAATAGCGGCAAACCATTATGTTAGATGTATCAAACGGTTTAAAATACAATATCAACGCCAGAGCACACGCGAAACCCAAAACAAAACCCCGCGCGGTAGGCCGGCCCTATATTAGTGACTTCACTATGGAAAATTGTTATACACTGAGATATCTCGAAGACACTTACAGTTAGCAGGGGGTAACTACGGACTTTTTTGTAGTGTTTTTAGAGGGCTTTCTCGAGGGATGAAGAAATAACAGATTGTGTCCATGCAGTAAGCAGCGTATCACAAATAAAGAATTTTCCGCAGCTTTCCTGGCATAACTTTCCTTCCAGATTAGATTTTGAGTTTTCAGATACAGATATAAGCACAATGGTTAAACACCAATCCAAAAATATATTTTTCAGGAAAATCGGGAAAACCTTTTTTTTTTCTCAAACAATTTTCCGACCTTTCAGGAAAACCACCACAGTTAGCGACTCACCACCGCGAACTTTTTCGTGCGGGTGAGCGAGCCACACCGATTGACAAAGTTTCACACACTTAGGTATTAAACACACTTCGTGCACTAGGTTTTTCCCGGTTTTGGACTTTGATTTTCACTATTTTTCACAAAACTTTCATAAATGAACAACCAGAAGAAAACGTCATATGACACTTTGTACAGCACAAAATTCTGCGTCGAATGACATACAACACACTTCACAAGATCCGGTTTTACCTCAGTTACAATTAAAAAACACAGAGCGATATCGCGCACGTCCTTCACGTACATGTACCAACAACCTTTGCTCTTATTTATTTAATCCTTTTTTATTAATAATGGAATACTAATATTTGACACGTTACACCCCACTCCAGCTTAGTGGGAAGAAAAAAAAAGAAAACAGCAAAAAGAAAAAAAAGAAAATTCATACCAGTGTTATCAACAAAAAAAAACATTACCAAAATGGAAGCCGGACAACAAGGCTAGTTCCGGTAACATGACCCATATATAAGGCCAAACATACAATTTTTTTTTTTTTTTTTTTTTTTTTTTCTTAGGGGATATTTTGCGCTCCGACCTGAATTGGTCTATTGTGCTTCCCCTACTTGCTCATGGTGTTACCCAATTAGAGCTTCCCCACTAATCCCAGACGCTTCAGAAAGTCCAGCATTAGGAGGGGATCCAAGGTGGCGAGGTCCTCCACCTCTATCCTGTGTTTTCCAAAACTTCTTGCTCTCGCATAAACCACTGCATCGCAGTCTGTAAGTAGGTGGTGAGGCGTTTCCACCCCTTCTTCGCAGAATCTACAGCAGCGATGCACATACCGCGGCCCGCGGGCCGCATGCGGCCCGCAGCCAGTTTTTCTGCGGCCCGCCGACGAATTAAAATATTGAAAAATCAAAAGAATATTTAAAATATACCTAAGTAAATAATTTTGTACGTTTACCTCACTGCCGTGCCGGGGAGACGCCAGAATTGCGCACTTACGATCGGAACTATTCGGCTAGAACGCAGGCGCAGGTCCTGCATGGTCACAGGTGACTTAGAAACTATTTCTAGTCAAATCAAAAAGAAATGTGTCTAAGTCACCTGTAACCATGCAGGACCTGTGCCTGCGAAACTAGTCGGGTTATTAAATTTGTGAAAAAATACAAATAATTGTTTTATTTAAATTACGATATTAAAATAAACAAGTCCACCAAGAATGCACGTTCAATTCGTTAATTTTAATAATAATCACAATTTGTTTGTGTTTACGTTAGGGAGAAGATGTGGCGAGAGTGTGAATTGTTAATAACCTTTGTAGCTTTTGGAAGGATTATTAAACAATTGTTTATTGTTAAATTTTTTTCGTTTCTTGCGTAAAATGTCGACTGCGTTACTACGTACCTATTCTACTCGTCGTACCAAGCACATCAATTTCGATATGGATAAGCCAAGAACTAGTAAAAACGTAAAGGGCACTTTCTTGAGCCCAACTCTGTGGAATGTCTTATAGGACGATATAATGGATATTAAGGTATGCGGGGGTGTTGGTTTGATCGGCTATGTCGACGATCTTACAGTGTCTGTAACTGCGACTACAAAAAAGAGCTCATTTGAAATCTAATGCAGCTCTTCACGCTGTAGATCTGTGGATGAAAATAAATTACTTGTAAGTTGCCCTTGAGAAGGCCGAACCAGTTGTATTGATCAGTAGAAATATGGAAGGCATCCAGTTTTATATTGATGAAACTACTGTAAAACCGACGAACCACGTGACATACCTCGGAGTCATTATATACAGAAGACTCACAGAACGGTCATGGCAAAGTGTGTTAAAAAGCTCAAAATACCAACAGAACAATACTACCAAGAGGTCCAAGCTCATGCAAAAGGAGGATACAGGCAATGTCCATGTACCCCGCACCAATTTGGGCTCACGCCATGGAAACTGCGAAATACAGACAAGATTGTTCGTATCACATAGAGAACTATGGCGTTGCGAGTGTGAAGCGCATACAGGACAGTGTCAGCAGGAACGGCGCTGGTGATTGCCGGTCTGGTGCCCATCGACCTGGTGGCGATAGAGTGAAAAATTCTGTACAACCAAAGAGGAGCCACAGAAGATATGGAGACCTAAGGCAGAGATAAAACGCTCACCAGATGGCAAGAGTACTGGGAGGAATCAGCGAAGGGAAGATGGACTTACAGGCTGATACATCAAATTAAGCCCTGGCATGAGATACAACACGAACTTGTGACCTTCCGTATCACTCAGTGCTTGAACGGACACGGCGTTTTCTACAAACAGCATCAATGTCAGAGTCTGCAGGCTGCTTATACTGCAATGACCCTTCGGGTACTGCTGAGCATACCGTGTTCTCCTGCCCGAGGTGGGAGAAGAAACGGAGAGATGTGGTACGAAGCCTGGAGATCCTGAGGCTGACTCCGGGAAATATGGTCTCGAAAATGCTGAAAGATCAGAGGAAGTGGTCAATTATTGGTGACTTTTTGGAAGGTATCATAAAGGCCAAAGAGATTGACAAAATTAATATGAAAGGCTAGGAGAGAAAAAAGAAAGGCGAAGACAATAATATGTGATAAGGCCCTAGAGCAGGGGGTACTCGACGGTTGTCAGGAAGAAACCGAGGGAGTTTTTCCCGGTAAGAGTGTCCATGAAAGATCACCCCCCCCCCCCAAAGTAAAAAAACGTAAGGTTAATTTAGTATTATTTTCCTTGTAGCGGCCCGTCCTTGGCTCATAATCTTCACAAGTGGCCCCTGCTCCCTATAAGTCTGTGCACCCCTGATCTACAGGTTCCATCATCTTCGAGTCCCAGCTTCCTCAGGTGTTCCCTAAGTCTGCAGTGACCCGTTAAGAAACCTGTTAGGGTTTTAAGGCCTGTTTTACTTAGGCTTAAACATATTTTGGTTCTTCTGGGGTCAAACCCACCAAGAAGATCCTTGGATTGCCTAAGTCCGGGAAGGTTGTTCCACTGTTCTTCTCTTTCTTCCCTTCCCTTCCTTCTTATCTCTTCTTGGAAGAATCTGTTACTTAGACCGCAAAAAGGTTCTGGTCCAACTAGATGTGTTGCTGCACCTCTTTTCGCTAGCCTATCTGCTCGTTCGTTACCCTTCACCCCGACATGTCCCGGGACCCAGAAGAGAGTGACGTTATTATTCTTGCCTAATTCATTCAGTTTTGATAGGCATTCCCATACCATTTTAGAGTTGATGATGTTGGAACTCAATGCTTTAATGGCTGCTTGGCTGTCAGAAAATATGGCTATGTTGCCTTTTTTATATCTCCTGTCTAGGTTGAGCTGGAAGCATCTATCCAGAGCGAGTATTTCGGCCTGAAAGACACTTGGGAGTTTTCCCATTGGTTCAGAATAGTTTATCCTGGGACCATGGACCCCTGCTCCAACTACTTCTTCGGTTTTTGATCCGTCAGTGTACCATACAATGGTACCTTTTCTAAGAGAAAGGATAGCTTGTTCGCTCCATTCTTTCTTTGAATTCAGTACTGTAGAGAAGTTTTTCTCAAAGCTGAATGTCTTGATCATTGTGTCTCCTGGTAAGTCGGCAAGATACGCGCAGTTGGACAGGATTTTTTCATGTCCTTCCCGCGCTGCCTTGATAGATCCGGCTTTATATAATCTGAGGTAAGCTTTCTTGGCTGTTTCCTCTATTGCAATGTGCAAAGGTGTCAGTCCCAAGATCACCTCCATGGCTGCTGTTGGGCATGTTCTCATGGCTCCTGTGATGCACAGGCAGGCCAATCTTTGGACCCTCTCGAGTGCTTTCCTCGAGGTGATGAGGTTTGTTCTTCTAGACCATGCTAGTGCTCCATACGTGATGATGGGCACGACCATGGCAGTGTACATCCACAGTAGTATATTTGGGTTACATCCCCAGTTTTTCCCTGCAAATCTTCTGCATGTCATAATAGCTGAAGTAGCTTTAGTTACGACCTTCTCTTGTTGTTTGTTCCACAACATTCTTTTGTCTAGTATCACGCCTAGATATTTTGCTTCGTCGCTCCACTGTATTTCATTTCCATCTAATTTGATAGATTTGATATTTGGGAGCTTCTTTTTATTTGTAAAAGGTACTAGCATAGTTTTCGAAGAGTTTAACTTCAATCCCACCGCTAGACACCATTCTTTTGTAAGATTGAGTGCACTCTGCATTAGTTCGCATAGCGTGTCTTCAAACTTACCCCTGATTGTTATGACAATGTCATCAGCATACCCGTTTATGTGGTAGCCTCTCTCAGTGAGTTTCCCGAGTACTTCATCAACGACCAGGCTCCAGATAAGGGGTGATAATACCCCTCCTTGTGGACATCCTTTTGTGGTATTGACCGCAACGGTTGTACCATTTATGGTGCATTCTGCCGTTCTTGAGGATAACATATTTCCTATCCATCTGGAAGTTGTGTTATCTACTCCCCTCTTTCTAAGGGCTTCATTGACTGCATGATGCGATGTATTGTCAAAAGCTCCCTCTATATCGAGAAAGGCGCAGAGAGCTATTTCTTTTCCATCGATTGTTTTTTGGATTATCTCTGTGAGTTCGTACAGAGCTGTTTCGGTTGACTTCCCCACTCTGTATGCGTGCTGATTAGAGTGTAATGGCATCTTTTCAAGCACTTCATTTCTTAAGTAATTGTCAATTACTTTCTCCATCATTTTCAGTAGGAATGATGTTAGGCTAATTGGCCTGTATGACTTTGGAAGGGTAGCATCCTTTCCTCCGCCTTTTGGTATAAAGGCTACTCTTGCTCTTCTCCAAGACGTAGGTATATATCCCAAGGCTAGGCTACATCTTGTTATTCTTAGAACATGGGGCATTATATGTTGTTGTCCCGCTTGTAGTAGTGCAGGGATAATACCATCCACCCCAGGGGATTTGTACGGCTGAAAGGATTTAATAGCCCATTCCAGCCGTCCTGGAGTGCAGATTTTTTTAGCTCTTTCCCAGTCTTCTTTCTTAGATCTATAATGTCTAATGTTGTCTTCCCCTGTTTGAATGGGGACACTTCCGGGGAAATGAGTTTCAAGGAGTAGTTTCCCTCTTTCCTCTTCCCCTTTTGTGTAGCTACCATCCGGTTTCACCAGAGACATGGGTCCCTGTGTTCCTCCCTTTGCCAGGATTTTATATAACCGAGCAGCTTTAGGGATTTCCGTAATATTTTCACAGAAATTTCTGAAGCTTTTCCGCTTTGCTTTCCTTATTTCCTTGTTGTAGTTTGTGAGTGACTCTGTGTATCTTTGCCAGTCACCATCTCTTCGGGCGCGGTTGTAGAGTTTCCGCACCGAAGTTCTTAATTCTGCCAGATGGTTATTCCACCATGGCACATCCCTACAACTACTTTTTTCCTTGATAGGACAACTGGATTCATAGGCATCCTTAATTGCCGCATTCAAGTTCTCCACCGCTTCCTCGAGTTCGTAGTGATTTCTCACTTTCGAGTTTATTTGCTTCAGATTGGATTTGAGATTTGTGTCAAAAATCTCCCAATCTGTTTTCCTAGGGTTTCTTATGAGAGTGGTCTTGGCTGTTAGCCTCTCTATATCAAACTTTATGATTCTATGATCCGATAGAGACGGCTCTTCCGATACATGCCATCTTGTGATCATTTCACTGATACTTGGACTTGCTAGTGTAATGTCCAACACCTCTTGTCTGGCCCTTGTGACAAATGTGGGCGTGTTTCCCACATTAAGTATGTCCAGGTTTTTACTCATGATAAATTCTAGTAGGTGTTCACCTCTTCTATTTGTGTCCGTGCTTCCCCACACCACGCTGTGAGCGTTAGCATCACAGCCCAGGATGAGTGGGAGGCAGTTTTCTTCACAGTGTTCAATCAGTTTTTGTACTTCTGTTGGTGGAGCGGGTCCATCTCCTGCGAAGTAGGCTGATGCAATTACTATATCACGTTGTATACCGTTTGATTCAAGGTTAACTTGAACAGTTGTAAGATCACGTGACATAAATTCTGATAGAGAATTATGTTTGATGTTTTCTCTTACTAGGATGCATGCTCGGGGCTTGTCTGATCTGACATCCCATATAACATTTGCTCCTATTCCTGTCAGTCCTTTGACCTGTCCCATGTAAGTCCACGGTTCCTGTATCAGTACGACACCTAGCCCTATTGTGGCAAACATCTTTGCAATGGAGGCCGAGGCCCCCCTTGCGTGATGCAAATTAATTTGTGCCACTCCGGTGTGAGTGCCTATGTGCTAGGGGGTTATTTGTGGAAGATATCTGGGGCTTTCCCTTTCCATCTCCACTTCCATGCCTTCCTCGATGCATGGCATCGTCCCCTCCTTTGGATCCGCTAGTGGTTCCGGACTCCCCATGGGTTCGTCGTTCGTCACTGCGGTGGTTTCTTTCCCCAGAGCCTCCTCGACTGAGGAGGATCCAGGTTCCGAAGTATCCTTGGAGGAGCCGGATGGCATGTTTTGGCTCCCCTCTCCCTCGTGTGCTGATTTCTTGCGGAGACCATTGATGGGTATTTCCCCATATCTGTAGAAGAGTGAATATCCTCTTCTTTAAATGGCCTCGCAAGAAACCTCGTCAATGGACAGGGTCAGAAGTTTGCCCGTGCCCTCCTCTTTCGTATGGAGCACCCTCCACAGGGTGGTATTAATCCCCTTGTTTTGGGCCTCTAGAAGTCCGAGGATGTCCTCTTCCTTCTTCTGATTGGATCTGGGGAAGTATGTGGTGACGGTGCGTGCCCTGGGGATGTCCTCTTCCGAGCACGCCCTGAGCTTCACTCCATCCCACCCCCTCAGATTGGGTGCCATCGAGGTGAGCCACTCAGCAGTCTGCTCAGTAGCGCACTCGATTATTAGAATACTTGGGCGGAACCGTATGCCCCTGAACTGGAGATGGAGCCCCAGCTCTTTATGGGCAGGCATTACCTCACCCAGGATCAGATCCTCCAGTTTGCTCTGGTCTTCAGAGCTAAGGGTATCCTTTGGATACTCTTTCGGAAGGATCGCCACTTTGAAGATTGATAGAGCAGCTGCATAGCTGCTCTTTTGTCGCTCAGATTCCGTGCGAGCCGGAACCTTAGCCACTGTCCTCATTCTTTTAGAGGATGGCTCCTGTGGCGGGGTTGCCATCCTCTTTTCGGCTTGGGATTGAAGTTTTTGTCTTCCTTCCGCAGCCTTCTTCCGTGCTTCTTCCGGTGACATTCCAGCAGCCAAGTACCGGAGATACCACCGGACTTTGCACCCACTGAGACCCTTTCTAAGAGGGTCATCTAAGCCTCCAGGTTTCCCTAGGGGGGGTAGAGTTATCTTTTTATTTGTTGCTCCCCTTCCATGTGACAAGCCATGAGAAGTTGACGCAACCGATGTAGTACCGGTGTTTAGCCCGGCAGCCTGTTTTTCCTGACCTTGGGGAACACCCAGTGGACAGGGGTTTTTTGCGGTGTTATCCCGCTTAGAATTTTTCATTTTTATTTTTTTTGCATTCATACTCATTATGTTCCCACGAGTAGCTAGGGAAATATAGAGTCCGCCACGCCAGAGCCCCGCTTGACGTGGTAAGGCTAAGTACTCCAGGAGGTCGCCTGGTATCCTGGAGGCTCCGTTTGAAGCACCATTTAACCCTGGTGCTATTCAGCCCTCGGCACGGATCGCTTGACACCTTGGCTTGGGTTGGGATTAGGCAAAGGTAGGGAAATCATTGCCTTAAGGAAAGGAGGAGGGGAAGACAATGATTAGCTCAGGTATCCCGGGGTTGCTAAGCCCGTAGCTTACTGGAAAAATAAGCCCCCTGGGGGACAAACATACAATACACTTAAACATATTTTAACAACCAATATTAATACAATTTCTATTTAGACTAGGCAATCTATAACTTAATTATCCAGCAAACAAAATACTTTATTTAAGCTCACAATCCAGGTGAGTGACAAAAGAAATGACATTATGTATACTATGAAATCTAGACCATGGACATTATACATTTTCTATATGCCACCATGGAATAGGTGAGCAATGGTCTTTTCATTCCTGAAAGTAATTAACAAGTCACTTTTGATCTCAGGAAGCGGAATTCAGAAATATTTTCTCTTTTCTTTGTACCTTAACACGGAAGCATGAAATGCAATGGAATGAACAATTGTGGACTGCAAAATTACAAATTTCTTACAAATCATAAATGAGAACTTGGATATTAATGGAGAATACATCATACAGCAATATAGTTATCATTATTCAAGTCTGTTTTACACTGATCGAATTAAAAAGGAGGAGTGGCTCCAGACCGCACCAAGAGAGAAAATAGGAGAACACTGGTTTCCGTCCGCATACATTCTTCATACACATCTTGCATTCTTCCGCACGTTCTACATTTCCTTCATTCATACAAAAGATTAAGTTGGGTCCCAAAAAAAAAACTATAAAACATGCTTACTTCACCCATAATTCTCTAAAGGCGTTAATCAAGAGCGAATCCAAAGTATCCGATCAGTATCTCAAGAATAATACATATAAATTTATACAGAAACAAACATAAAATACAATTGGTGGGTCAATGTGAACCCAAGGATCAACACATATAAAATAGTACAATTATAACAGGTATAAAATTCAGATAATACTATACATATGCCTATCTGTGTAGTTATTGAATATTATTAATTTTTGATGTTAAATTGGCGTACCACAGATTCCAAATGAACTGAGGCCATCACTTATTTTTCACTGTATGTATTCACTTTTGTTTTATTATACACAGCCTAAACTTGAGCGATGGTAGCTCCAAGTATTAGAGAGATCTATTTATAGATTTGCCAAGGGTGACATTCAACATTCAACAACATGCACAGAGTTTAAAATTAATATAACTTAAGATTAATTAAATGAAATTCTGTATTGCCCAAGTATTTACAGAGGTATTCGAAGGTCTTGATATCGAAGGCTAGCAATGTTCTGATGGAAAATACAGAGCTGAACTCAGAAAAGAAGGCGCCATTCTGTCTTTACTAAAGGGAACAGAAAAACCCTGAATAGAAAATTAACTATCCTTAAAGATATCTTAGAAAACAAACAATATGGTTCCATGAATAAGAGGCGTCCCACTTATCATGAACCTAATATATTCTTACAACGAGACCAACTACATTGGCAAAAAAAATTGTTTTACTTAAGCTAGGGATTCGAAAAGTATTTTTTTAATTGTCTAACTAGAGACCATTAGATACCAACGATTGTTTACTTAAGCTAGCCGAAGAATTATTCTAATAAATACTATATCTAAGCCGAGGATCTGCGAGTTAAGAGATAATTTCTCGAAACAATTTCCACAAACCTGGCAAAATAAAAAAAAAGGAAATTTGACATTTGCGTATTCTAAGCCCGCATCGCTATAATGTGGAGCCTATTGGTTCTTTTCTAGAAGACACCAATCTGCTCAAAACATGACACAAACTTTCTGATTCATGTCCTCGCATGATCAAGTCACTCAACAACTTGTGTCATTTACTCACACATGCTCATCCTACAGTGGGCCGTGCAACAAATTCGAATGCTCTCGAATTTCCATGTATAACTCCGTATGTTCATGACACCTTGTCTTTATAATGACGTTGTGCTCACACGGCTTGTGGAATATTACCGCAAGACCAAAAAAAAAATGTTAAACTAAAATTTACGGTTTTATAGAATCGTAAGTCTATGCTAGTTTCCAAACATGGTGAAGACTAGGATTAAATACTAAGCCATACTAAAACTAGAATATTAAGAAGCTTAGACACTTCCCTTGTGGTTGTTGATACGATCCACAACTCAAGCAACCAAGGATAACTATATACAATTCGAGTGCATTGGCCTCATTTATAATATTAGGAAACTCCTCTGAATCAAGAACAGGAGGAGTCTCGTCCATGGTTCCTGTGCCTGAACTAATAATGTTGTTTTATTGCCTACACTGGTCTCGCATGGCTTCTATGGTGGCTTGGGGAATGATTTTTCGAGACGTTAGCGCTTTGCCAGGGTTCTACGTGTGGCATAGTCTACACGTGGTATAAGGCAATCTGTGATTCCAGACATAATGTCTAGTCACGAAAAGATTCTCAAACGAAGAAGAAGAAGCGTACTCTAGCAATCGCAAAGGAAGAGAAGAAAAAAAAATTCCTAAAAGAAATTCAAAAAAGTTCAGTGTTGACGACCATCGAAATGTCTCTTTGTTTCTGCATGCGCTTTATTGTTAAACCTTAGTGGTAAACTAAACTTTAAAAGAAGAAGATCGCAACATTCACCAAAATGGTTCAACCATTACTCATTCCTATCAGTAGGAATTCAAGAAGTTATTGGAACAAAAGCCAACAATTCTATTCCACAACCGAAAGAAAGAAGAAAAAAAAAAAATTAATTCAGTGACCAGAAGATTCGAAAAGTGACCGATCCCCTTCAGATTGTTTGTAGCAATAAAACAAATCATCACTCGCGATTGGTGAGAATAACACTAAAAGATTATTGATTCACTATACAACTCGAATTAAGTCTCTCCTGGTGCTGCAACAATTGACAGGACGTGAGAGAAGAGGAAGATGAATTGTATAGGTCACTATGACATCATTAGACGAAATGATGTAACAAAATTTTCAAAATTCCATAAACATTTGTGTCACTTTTGACCTTTTTCAACATGAGTGTGCTCCGAGAAGAAGAAGAAGAGAAGATTCAAAGTAGTAAACAAGCACACAACAATCTAAGCAATCAATATTGATTGTTAAAAGGAAATTTTTTGGTCGCCTAGGAGATTCACCATATGACCAGAAAATTTTTACAACTCGAATTAAAGTTTCTCTCAGTGCTGTAACGATTGACAGGACATGAGAGAAGAGGAAGATGAATTGTATAGATCACTTACGACACCATTATACGAAATGATGTAACAAAAGAATTAAAATTCTAAAACATTTATATCAAATTTGGCCCTTTTCAATATGTGTGTGCTCCGAGAAGAAGAAGAAGAGAAGATTCAACGTAGTAAACAAGCACACAACAATGTAAGCAATCAATATTGATTATAAAAAAAATATATTTTTTTGTCGCCTAGGAAATTCACCATATGACCAGGATTTTTCACTTGTCTAGAACATTTTATCAATGGGGTGGTTTGTCTATTCTCCGATAGATGTCTCTGGAGGCTTATGACAATTTTTAACGGAGTGAGAAAACTGTTTTATCGACAATTATATTTTAGCACAGAATTCCACCACACATTGTTTAATGCAGAAATCGATAGATGGCAATAGGTCTCCGTACTCTCAAATATAGACAGAATATTTCTACAAGTGAAATATGATGATTTAAAAATGCACTGTACCTACTACACAGCCAATATTCAAACAATTACAAGAGAAGAAAAAAGACTGCACTATTTCAATAACCAATGAATGAAATACAATGAGCGAGTATCTAGGAACACTTGTAGATTTTGGGTGGTTCAGATTAAATTGTTCCAAATGATTTCTAGAAATATATGCTATCAGTTTCACTTGGCAAATCGACAGCAGGAGTTTAATTAGATATTTTGTTTAAAAAAAAAACACACCTGTGGAATCCTCTATTGTGGTGATGTAATAATCTTCTTTCCAGGTAGACAGAATGCTCGGAATTGGCTCTTGAATCAGCAATTCTGTGCCTCAAACGTTGGAGCGACAATGAAACGGGGTCAAATGAAACGTCTCTAAGTTGACAGATGTGGTCCTCTCTTGAACAGAGACTGGGCAGATGGCCTCTCGGGAACAGACAACAGATCCTCTTCTAAAGAGATAATCTCTCAATAACACTTACCCTATGAACAGGACTTTTCCTTTGACGATCTCAGGGCTGTGGGCGTCTTATAACCTTTATAGTAAGTGGTCATGAGACGATGGATTCTTCTTGAGAGGAATTTCATGCCGGACAGCTCAGGGTGAACACCACTCTTTAATCTCTCAGGGTTCGATGGGAAGATAGAATTGCTGGTAAGCCAAGTTCCTTGGAGCCTCACCATACAGGTATGTTTGTTATGTAAGGAAGACCTGAAGATTCACTACACACCGGTACTTTTTAGTTTTTGAAAGAAACACCAGAAGATTCACTTTTTATAAAAGTTTATTTGATAAAATAATTTCAAAGCAACAACAATAAAATGTTTTTAACACTGGATTTGTTAGATTATTCTCAAGCACATAACAAAGAAGTTTTTCAAACACGTGAACACTTCAGATGGCAAGTAATTCTGAGTTTATTTTTATGAAAATTCAATCTATTCAACGAAGTTTGTGATACTGTTTGATTACTGGCTAGACTTATTGATTGCCATATTAATTCAATGGTTATTCACTGGTTATTTTTTTACTTTATTCACTAAATATTATAATGGCGTCATGGAGCAGACCAAAGGTCGCCCTATGCGCCCGAGGAACCGATTTCTAAATGACGCCCGTGGTTTTGGCGCGCAGGAACCAACGGTCATTGCACACCTGTCAAAATCCAATCTTGCGTGTTCACGCCCGATTGGTTGAAACTTTAGTCTTTTATTCAACTTTTATGGCTAATCAAAATATTGTTCGAATCATTACTCTTATTTATTTAATCCTTTTTTATTAATAATGGAATACTAATATTTGACACGTTACAGAGCAGAGTCCATAGATGGTTTCGTTTGATAATTCCTGCAGAGAGTCCAATTGGGTGCTTATTTTTGTTTGAAATTCGACACGCTTATTTTCAAATACTTATTGTATTTTTGTTGGGCGAGGAGCTTTAAATATCATCCTTTTTCTTTCGCTTTTAAAATCAACGAATATTTTGGCCCTGATTAATCTGTGGTCACTACCTGTGTCAAACCTATTTAGAACCGATACATCTTTAAATATCTCTTTTTTTGATCCAAGAATAAAGTCAATCTCATTTTTTGTCGTGGCATCAGGGCTATTCCATGTCCACTTTCTTTACCAAGGTTTCTTGTAAAAAGTAGACATATAGTATAAGCTTTCCCCACTCAGAATGTCAAGAAGTCGTTGGCCTCTACTATTTCTTTGTCACAGACCAAAATTTCCAATAAAATCTGGATCAGATGTGTCTTTGCTGCCAATTTTAGCATTAAAATCACCCATTACTAGAGTGAAATTTTACTGTTTTCACATTTTGACTTTTATATCTTCATACAACTGCTCCACCTCATCATCTTCAGACGTTGTTGTGGGAGCGTAATTCTGTAGGTATAATATTTTAAGACTAATCTTTTTATTCAATCGGAGAATAATGTAAAGAACTGATATAGTTTATGGTCATGGATGCAAGGTGCACAAAGTTTTTGTGTACGAGTATGCCTATTCCACCATTTCTTGTGTCTTTATTTTTCTGAAACAGGAGATTTAAGTGTTGTTGACGCTTCACCAGGACGTCTTGTTTCAATCAGTCCTAGCACGTGTCACTTTATCTGCCCAAGTTCTTCTTTTAAGGCAGTTAAATGTCCATCGTTTCGCATAGTCCGGATATTGTAGGTTGCTATGAAAATTTCCTTGCCCCTGTGTTTTTTGTCTGTCCTTGATATCGAATTTTCTCCCCCTCCCCCCAGAATCCGTGGGGCTGACTGCATTTCGCACAGCGTGAGATTCTGAACTCGATTTTCTACTCACCTGGGTTATACATGTAATCGTTTTGAAATTCGACATGGTTTTTAATTTGGAGGGTTTTGGCATTTAAACACCACGCTTGCCAAGCGGGTTGGTGAGCTCGCAGTAAGTTTAGCATTTTAAAGCAACGTGAAGAGTTTTTATGGCTAATTGCCGTTCTAATCCATATCATCTAGCCGATTTGCTCTAGTTTTGTGGTGCTAGAAATTAGCCATCGCCCTCTCCTATCTGCTGTGAGCTGTCTGCTGTGATATCAGCGGTCACATTGCCCAGGGTTCGCGGGGTCTGGAAAAATGCTCTAGGACGCTAGGAAGTAGAACTTGTCAGAAGTGTTGCGGTTGTTATATACAAATCGTAGCATTTTATAGGCATACACTCCTCAGCTAGGGTTTTATGTAGAGTGTGTCCCACTACGACTCTACTGACCATTCGAACCCCTGTGCCATTGTAGAGCGCAAATGAGGAGCAAACATGCAAAAAGTGATTTGTCACACAAATGTAAAGAGTGGGAAATTATAAAAAAACCGTTTTCTAATTTCTGATATTGCTTATTAATTATTTTTTTAAACAATAATAAAGATTATATTTGGTCATTTTTAATACACTTGCTTAAAGAAATATACAATTTAAAAGAGTTTTAATAATTTTAATTAAAATTTGGAGAAAACACTATTTGCATGAAACTTATGGACTAAACATTTTTTGCATGAAAAGTTGCTTTTTCCATAGAAATTTTTTAAAGAAAAATTAAGGTGTTTTATATTTAAATAGAATATCGTTATACTGTATTTCAAAGTATGCAAGGTTCTGGCTCCACGCAGTCACATAACTTCTTCATCTACCTCTGACGGAATAGATAATTCTTCGAAAATTGTTTGTACCATGCCAATCTTTGATCTTCTAAATTCTTCCAGTCGCCAAACATACTTTGTAGGAGCTTTTTGAGGTCTTCTTTCTTTTCTTCAGAAATCGGAATGTCAGGGGCAAGGTTGTGAGTTGAATCTCTTGTATAATTTTTAATGATTAGCCTTTTTTATCAAGGTATTAGAATCATCGGAAATGTAATGGAAATCAATATTTCCTTTAATCAGCACCCGTGTTATTCATTGTGATGTGGTTTCTTTTTTAAGTGAAATTCTCTTCGAACTGCTAGTGTTTGGCGAACATTAAAATACTTTTAAAAACTTTAAATTAAATGAAAACACCGCGCACTACAGCTCTACACAAAGGTCAGTTTTATATAAAATAAAAACATGCTAACAAGCAAAAAATGATTTGTCACAAATCCAAAATGGCGACTCCTTCGCTGTGATTGGCCCATCAGGAGAAATCATCTTTTGCTTGAAATTGAGTGATGGAGAAATCACTTTTTGTTTGAACACAAGAAGATTTAATTTAATTTAAAATGAAATAAAACTTGTTTTGAATGAATTTTTTACTTCCTCTGTTTAGATTTTTACGTCTATTATTATATTTGAAATAAATCTCATTATTTTCAAATAATGGACAAATCACTTTTTGCATGTTTGCTCCTCAAATATGTTTTTATAAGCTTAATCTTACTAAAGCTTCGTTTGGCACTAGCAACTGTTTCTCAGCTATGCATCCATTGCAAACACAGAAACCAATACAGCCGTCTCAAAGTGTTGATAAATAGATTTGTACTACAAACAAATAGAATTTGTTTTACCCACGGCGGCGCCCCTCGTATCGCGGCGCCCGAGGCGACCGCCTCGGTCGCCCCACCCACGCGACGGCCCTGTGGGTACCTTATGGAACTGTCGTGCCTACCTATAATAGTTATATTATTTTGAACCTGCGCAAAAATACTCAATGTATTGCACCTATTTTGTCGACACAACCCGCTCAGATTGTTGTATTGAATGTTTTTTGTTTTTGATATTGTGTTTGTCTCTCATTGCTCAGCGCAAAGGGCTTTTGCCTGTTATGCTGAGTAATGATTTTTTGATTGTATAAAAAAAAAAAAAAAAAAAAAAAATAAGAAAATAAAATAAAAAAAAAAAAAAAATAAGTAAGAGAATCATATCCTCAAATCGGGCCTACTTTGGGCTTCAAAAGCTCCTTAAATCCAAACTTCTGTCCAGGAGAAGTCTAAAACGGAATTTTACAAAACCACAATTCGGCCGGTCTTGACGTATTCTTCCGAGACCTGGCCACTGAGTAAACGAGACCGACAAACTGGACATTTTCGAAAGGAAGATCCTGCGCCGCATATATGGACCAGTCAAAGACGGAGATCACTGGCGAATAAGATACAACCGTGAGATTTATGAAATGTACAATGACATTAAACTGTCCACATTCATAAAGATAGGCCGGCTCCGTTTGCTGGGACATGTATCGCGAGCAGATCAAGACTCGGTGCTAAACAGGATCTTCCGCACGAGACCAGAGGGAAGGAGGAACATAGGAAGACCGAAGCTACGATGGCGGGATGGCGCTGAGAGGGATTTGGGGGTTGGTGACTGGCGCACACTGGCGGCGGACAGGGTGACTTGGAAAGTTTGCTGAGGGAGGCTGAGCCCCACTCAGGGTTGTAGCGCCGCAGATGTATGTATGTATGTAATAGTTTTTGTTATACAGAATATCTTTTTATGTGCATACTGGTGGTAATATAAAACAAATTGTTATAATTTACTTAGTGTTTGTTAGCAGTAACAAAGATAAAGGATATATTGAATTTTTGGTTTCTTGTTACAGATATAAAAAAATAACACAAAATTATACAATAATTTGAAATCTTCATTTCACTCTCCTGTAAAAAAAATGTAGTTTCTGACTTATTATACTCTTACTTATTTGAAAGACCGAACGTCTTCTTCGTGAGGCTAGTAGATGTTACCATCTACTAAGTTCTAAGTATGTTCCACCTAGTACGGTCGAAAGGATAAATTAAATTATACTCTTATTGCTCCAAGGCCTTCAAAATGTCCTCTAAGTACCAACAATTTCTCATTATGATATTTCGGTGGTATTACATGGTTGGATAGGGTCAAAAATGTCCATATCCGTGGTAGTTTCAAAGTCGCTCCTATTGGAGAAAAAAGTGACCGAGAACAGACTTGGCACGGACACGTAATGAGAATGCCACAGGAAAATATGATAAGGAAGATTATGGTCATAGAAGTAGGATGATCGAAACGATCATCGAAAGAGTTTCGAAAAATTTTCATACTAAAATGATCTAACGATTCGATCGTTTGATTTAAGAACATTATTTGCACGCTAATAAGCGCTTATTAGCGTGCAATTAGCTTTCGATAAAACTCACACTAACCCCATGCACTGATCTTAATTCAGTGGCACGAAAAAGATTTGCCAATTTTATTATAAACTTCTCAGCGATGAAAACAAATTCCTGAAACAAATTTTGGGGTTCAGTTGGTATCATTTTGTAACCAATGAGTCAATGACACATTTCGCGAAAGAACACTACAGCCCTTCGTTGCCTCAGTCATCCTGAATCGCAGATTGGGTTGGCTCGGGCACGTCCTCCACATGTCCCCCGAAAGAGTATTTTATACAACCCTGGCGGGACAAGAAGACGGGGACCGCGCCTTAGGTACCATTGCCAAATTATATCTACTAGTTATTTACTTAGGATACTTGTATGTTTTGTAAAAGCAACGTTGCTGTTGCGTAGAATTCATTAATTTATTAATAAGCTATCTATCATAATTATTAAACTTTATGTGATTTTTTTGGTTTCTTATTATGTTAAGCAATGATATTTTATGAAATGTCACAAAATATCATTGCTTAACATAATAAGAAACAAAAAAAATCATACAAAGTTAAATAATTATGATAGATGGCTATCATTGCTTTTTTCTCAAATTTTGACATTTATTTATATCATGCTCTAATTGACTCGTAACATCTGTAGATTCACTCTATCCGTGACCCGCCCGGCTAATGTCAAAATCCACGTGGCCGTTAATGGTCTATTGATTCTGATATCGCACATTTTTCAAATACTCTTTACAAATACCTAAACAAAAAATCTTCTATTGGTATCTATGGCTATGTCAGTATGACATGCTTGTAGCATTCTCTACCAGTCAGTCGGTCACGGCTAATTTAACACAGTATTTCAACCCCTAGTACAAATTTCAATTGCATGAAAAATCCCAAAAAAAGTGCTAACTCGACTGCATCAGTGTGGACATAATGTAGCATAATAAATAACTTGAAAAGCTTACTTTTCCTATTCAAAATCTATTTAAATGGTAGGAAAAATGTTCTAAAGCGCAATTATTCGAAATACCAAATTTTCGAACGACTATAATTGTTCGAAAAACAGTTGTACGAAAACAAATTTGTCAGAAATTACAATTGTTCGAATTTTTAGGTCATGTTCTCCGTCATATTCACACCACATATTTGTGAACAATTAATTTATTATTGTCATACAAAAAATTGATTTTCGAACAATTGTGCTTTAGAAAAATTTTCATGTAGGTACCTTACCATTGAAAATATAGTTGATTACTCGATACTTAATCATATTTGGTGGAAATAGAAGACGATATAATAGAAGATCGAAATAACGAAAAAAAAAAAAGAAAAATAGTACAAAGAACAGTAGGTCAGCGGAAAATTCGCGAAAAATTGTAAATCAAGCAGCAAAATAAGAAAATGATAGTACCTACTTACTTTTATAATAATTCGGTGTGTTTTCGGCTTTCACATTTTTTATGATTTAATAAAAATACAAAAAAACGACACTTTAAAAAAATCTATTGAAATTATTACACTCTACTTTTGGCTGTTATTAAATTAAACTAAATTTTAGTTTGTTGTATTCGCGTGGTAGGTATGGGAAGCATGAACTTCTATTTCGTAAGCTTTACGTCAGAGCAACAGGCAGTTACCCAACCAAAGGACGAGATAAAACTGAGCAATCAAGCGAAAACTTATTGAAATCTCATATTTTTAGAATCAGGACAACGAAAGTAGCGCTCGCTGGATGTGCCTACTGCCTACATAGATAGAGACTGGCTGATGATTCCTTTGAACCCGATTGAATCAATTATTTTGTTCAGTGTGGTCTCCAAACCTGCAGTGAATCCTTTCGAAGCAAAGGTATACTTACTTACAATTATTTGCGATAAATGAAAAATAATGCTTACGTAGGTACCTAAACTATATATTTTTAGGTGTTTGAATTGGGTAGGTAGCATTTAAATTTCTCACTGTACAAACTAATTTTAGTGAAATAGTAGGTAAGTACCTACATATCCTTTCAATTCCCAACTCCACCCAGAGGTGGTACCCTTCTTTAAAAGGCATACTAAATTAAGCAACGATATTTTCAACATACTAATCTACATATATAAAGGAAACTGACTGACTGACTGACATACTCACTCATCAACGCACAGCCCAATCGTAGAGTAGTGAAATTTGGAAATCGGGTAGGTTTTAATACAAAACCTTCCACTAAGAAAGGATTTTTGTAAATTACACCCCTACGCTTTCGTGCTCTCCAGAGCTCAAAGCTAGCTCAACACATATTCACCAAAGAGTCAACAATCAGTCAGCACAATCAGAAAAATGATCTAGAAGTTATTAGATAAATGGAAAAGCTAATAATCACGATAAAAGATAATTGTCACGCTGCTGTGCATTTTTAAAGTTCGCTGTAAGTAATAAAAGAGGCGCAGTCACAAGTTTTTCCCAATCTTTTCCACCGAAGCCAACTTTTGTTGTTATTTTTTAAGATGTGTATAGTTGACGGGGAATACCAATCCGGATATAGCCCCGAACGACATATGTTTTAGGAGTACGTGCGTGGACTACCTGAAAATTGTTTTCATAAAAGATAACTAATCATTCATCCATCGTTTTACCATTAAACAATAGTCTATCTATAGTATAGACTCTATAGTATAGGTGAAAACACGTAGAACCCCGATTCCGACCCGCGCAGACCGGCGCAAAGAATGTTGTCCATGGCTTCAATGCATTTAAACAGGCATGCCGGAAAGCGAATTCCTGCTTTTACTGTGCGTATTCTCATTCAAATACATATAAAAATTCATTGTGCGGGTCGGAATCGGCGTTCTACGTGTTTTCACCCAAATGCACCCAGGACTCTTTCATAACGATGTCTTCTATATATAACTTCAACCCACCCATTTAAATCACCCGCAATCAATCTTAATCTTTCGTTATCTCCTCGTTTTTCTATAATATTGCTTACGTTTTCCCAAAACTCATCTTTTCAGTATCAGAAACACCGTCACAATGTGCATATCCTATTACTATAAGAACACTCTCGTATTGCCTATCCTGAAACGGATCCACCTGGACTAAGAAATTTAAAATCTTTCATGAATTCACTCATTCTCTTTGATAAAATAGCCCCACACCTTGTTTCTCATGCTCCGAATCACATAACATTCAACACAATCTTCATTAATTTTAGCATTCACGCATCCCCTGATATTACACACACCGATCCTATACACAGTACACACATCGGCTCTGCTCTATACTTAAATAATATGGAAGACAAATTTTACATACAATTTTGAAGAATTTGACACTATGAAAAATAAGCTACAGATTGTGGTCATCCTGTTTGAAAATTGCCCGAGAAAGCTTGTTTCTTTTATTTTACGACTTATATAGGCTTATTTTTTATATAAACACGTAATAAAAATCCAAATATTTCTATGGAATTAGTTACCGATGAAAACGCCTTGTGAATGGTTGTGTTCCCTGTGACGTCACACTATAGTAAATGACAGTCATCAGCACGTAGCAAAACTCATACGGGTAACCTAGTATGTACGGGGAACCAGATTCGCACCAATAGAATCCTTGCATAAAGTGCGCATGCGCGACACTAACAGTACATATTATAGTTTTTCGACATCACTCGCAAGTCCTCAACGGACGGACGGTTATAGTCGCCGCCGGTCGTATTGATGGTTGTTGGTTCGAATGCCAGTGCGGGCAGTCTTTTTTTTCGTTTTTTTTTTCTATTTATCTGTTTTTTTTTGTGAAAGATGTCTAAAGTGTATTTGTGTTCACTTTGGCTGAGCCCAATTCATAAAAAATTTGGTTCGTTAGCACGCTTTCTACTATTTTCATGACTAACAGTCATGAAAATAGGTTTGGTTAGGTTAAAACATAATTATTTAGGGGGGTTTGGAGGGCAGAGCCCCCATACATCTTCACGCCCCCCCCCCCCCCCCCCCGAATCCATTTTACCCTCTGCAAACCGAATATATTTGAATTTTAGGCGCATTTGAATTTTTGGCGCGAATGATTCCATGTACTGCCCTGTACATACTAGGCTACAAATACTGTTGAGTGACGTAAAGCGCACCACGTGACCAGCGCCATTATACAAGACAGCGTTTTACGCGCGTTTTTTTATATTTAAACATGATTTTCATATAAAAATTTTCTTTCTTCAGAAAATATAAAGAGAATGTGCTTATAATGTATCGTGGAATAATTTAAAACGGTTTCCGGAAATTAGTCAAATACCCTATCTATACTTACTACTATTATAAAGAGGAAAGTTTTGATTGTTTGTTTGACGGGAATAGGGTCCGAAACTACTGAACCGATTTGAAAAATTCTTTCACTGTTGGGAAGCTACACTCTCCCCGCTGAACATAGGCTATATTTTATTTTCATATAGCCTTTGATCCTTTCTAAAACTTCAATAATGTAACCCAAGGTGCAAAAAAATTACCTAAAATATTCTTTACATCGCGTACGCTGCGAAAACTATTGAAGATAGAGTAAAATAATGTACAACGATTTTGTAGATGAGATCATTATTTACAAAAAATGTTGTGACAGCATATGTCTAACTATTATAGTTATGCCACAATAAGCGTTTATTTATTTTAAAAAATTAATTGAAACGCCATTTCATAATTTGAGTACTTAACTGTATCTAACAAGAAAAAACATATTATTTTATTTCAAAAAATATTCTTCGATTGTCATGTAATGAATATAACCAAAGAGACGTAGAAGTTTTTGATATTATTTGCCGAATAAGTATCAAACATTTTTTTTTTTTTTTCAAAAAAAGCGCTTCAATGTTAAAAACGCTTAGTGAATTTTTAAAAATTCTAACCGTTTTCGAGGAATATTTTAAGATAGAAGCATAGATGAAGATTCTTCATTTCGACGTATTTTTGATTCCCTCGCCTGGGAACTATTTCTTGATAGTTGGGTTCTTGACTTTTTGCATGCTTAAAAATATTATATTTTTAATTATTTATGACTACTGAACCGATTTGAAAAATTATTTTTTTTGTAGCTTCCCAAAAGTGCTACACTATCCCCGGTGAACATAGGCTATATTGAATTTTCAAAAATATTTGGGATCCTTACTAAAACTCCAATAATGTAACACAAGGTGTAAAAAAAATTCCTAAAATATTCTTTACATCGCGTGCGCTGTGAAAACTATTGATGATAGAATAAAATAATGTACTACAACTTTGTAGAAGACATAATTATCTACAAAAAGTTTAGCATACGTCTAACTATTATAATAATGCCACAATAAGTGTTGATTTATTAAAAAAAAATATTTGAAATGCGGCAGAGATATAGGCGTCACTGGGATACGAGCCGGACGGGAGGGGACCATTAGAATGCTACATTATTCCAGATTAACATAGCCTATAGAATATTTTGATAAAGTTAGGGATCTATAAAGATCATGAGAAAACTGAATTATTTTTTTAAATACCTATGTACCTACCCGTGCGAAGCAGGGACAGACTGCTAGTATAATAATGTAGAGGCTCCACCATTCATGCATTTCATTACTATTTTTATAATTATTATTGTTGTCCAATGGCCAAACCATCCCCCTTGTGGAAAAAGAAAAAAAAACATGCATAGGAATAAAATCAGCCGACTTCTTGAAAACAAGGTATGTAAATTCAAATTATTTTATTCCATTTATTAACACATTAATAAAAATATAAGACATTTGATTAAAATACAACAAATTGTAATGTATGGAATGAATTTCATTAAAATTATTCCAGTTTAATAATTTGATCACTGATCTCCTTCTTGATCTTGATCTTCTGATCTATTTCATCCATTTCATCAAAGTTAATCGTTATCGTCTTGTTTTTTGGTTCATACGCGCTGTAATATTATGTGATAAATGATTGAACAAATAAACTTTTATCATTTATATTTTCAATAAAATATTGTACATTAATCTTACCGATATGCGACCTTTGCATCTGTAAGCATTCGCTTAGAGGCCTTGACCTCGTCTTTGTGTTTTTTTTTGTCGGACACATATATCACTTCCTTTATTCCTGATTGAATTATTACTTTCGCGCATTCATTACATGGAAACGGCCCAACATATAATTTACAATTCTTCATATCCATTGAATTTTTATTGAGTACTATTGCATTCATTTCTGCGTGACACTCTAAAATACAACAATTCTCATACAGAAACAAAGTAGGTAGGTTAATTATCAATTTGAACAATATCTAATGAATTTGTTGTTTTATATTGGTATGTTAATCTAAGTCATAATTCAAACATTAATAATTAACAGTGGAGCTAATACCATCTTCTCAGATTTTTAAATTAAGGGAACTATGTATGTACTTTTGATTACTCTGTCCTAGAATTTTTGCCCCCTAAAGATGGGTCCTATTAACAGGATTGTTATCTCCCGGTTGCAAAAATTGTTTTTGATTAAGTGACCTTAGGTCCGCTTTGACCACTGAGGTGGAAATAAGCAAATACATCCACCACATCAAGTTGTCTACAGAGGTTCCTGGTGCATCCTCCAGAGCAGGGTCAAAAAGTCCACCTTTATAGAGCTCCTTATGCAAGGCATGAGTTGAATGACTCCTTGTCTTGGAGGTTTTTGAACAGAAAGGTTAACCGTTAACGGCTTCCAGAACGATAGGACTAGGTGAGTATGGATGGGAGGGCTCATAGAAAGCAGGAGTCAGGTGGCTGCATTTCGGACAACTATGCAAGGCATCCCATACTCTTGTTGACCCTAGCATCCACAGAGACTGTTTGTACTTCGGTTTTAGCCTTGGTCAACTTAACAGGGTCAAGGTGAGGGTAGAGCTGAAATGCATTGGCCAAAAAGGCAGAAAATGCTCTTGTATTGCACGTAACATGACCTTGGAATCCTGAACTTGACCATATAGGAACTATTCCATCCTATGCTTTCTTATACCCTCTTACAGTATCGCATTAGCCTCAAAATTCAGAGCCCCTATTCTCTGTTTTATCGGAAAGTAGTCACGGTAGTAAAGTGAGTATTACACGATTTTGTATGGGAAACGTGTATAGCGCCGCCACAGAGATATTTCTAGAAACAAAAGCGATTCTCGCCCTCGATACGTATATGTATAGACGTTTTTCATACAAAATGTATCGTGTAATACTCACTTTACTACTGTGACTACCTTCCGATAAAACAGAATAGGGGTTCAGTACATTATTGTAATAATTAGAAATCGTGAGTTTACTTGAGATCAATGATTCTGGATAATTTCAATTTTTTTAAGTAACTTACCATAAAAATGTTTGTTTTCTAACTTTGGTTTTTTACCCAAAGGGTATTTATTGTCATCACAGCCAATGGGCAATCCATTGTACCTACAATCAGATATGTATCTATACATGGTGACTGGTAATTCGATACCTTATCCTTGAAAGGTGTTATACTAGACCAAATTTGCAACAATTTTGCTCCCATTAATCAGGGGAAAATGTCAGTGGTTTTCGAGTTATTAAACTTTTAATTTTTTTTAAATTTTCCACCTTTTGACTTAAAATTGAAAATTGTGAACAAAGTGCTCCATTCAGGAAAGTACAAATACATTTTTCCAATAGCTGAAGAATAAAGTAATGGTTGAAGTAAAAAACCAAGAAGTTAATTTAAAAAACCTCAGAAATACAACGTTTTAAAATTACAAGTCAGTTTTTTTTTTCATTATTAATTTTGATTTTTCTAAGGGAGTTACTCCAAAAACTACTATATACTTGACTTTTGTTTTTGCCGCAATATTGGAAATTATTAGGTAGAATGGTTACAACAAAGTATTGAAACAACATTTTTCACCATAATAATGAAAAATGAGTAAATATTTTTTTAGACTATCACTTTTAAACGTCACTTTTAACCCTTTAAAGCCCAAGCAATGAAAAAATCAGTTTATCGGTAAAAAAATATTTTGTCTAAGGAGAAAGGGGTTTAAATAAAAATATTTTCTAGTTTTTTTATTTTTTTTATTTTTTTATATATATAAAACAACGACGGGACTTGGAAGTCCCGGTGGGCATTTAGGGGAATTAATATCTGTAAAGTATTTTCTAACATATTTTAACATTATTTCGTGATACTCCTTCATACATTTTTTGTCATTGCAGCAAAGAAATACTTTGCGGTTTGAGCACATAGAGAATGGTCGTGAATCATTTTTTTTTTATGCTGCACCCCTCACATCGTACTCTTTTGCTTGTAAATACTGCCCAATGTACCCCCCTGTTCCCTAAACGATCATCAGTTTTGGAACTGACATTCCACTATTCCTTCTTTTTGTAGGGAAGACTTCCATGGGGTAAACTGATTTTCGTTTCAAAGGCATTTTTTGGGCCATGACCTCTCATGATGGACATTTGTGTTTCTAATACTGAAGATTTAGAAAATATTTTATTGCTAATCACGTACGCGTTTACAAAATAAATATCTAATATACCGAAAAAGAGGCGATGCCACCATTTCCGGGACTTCGGCGATCTATGCAGTATAGTGCACACTGTCGATCCGCCAAGTCTACTCCACCCATGTAATGGTCTACAGCCAAGGGACAAGTAGTGACCTCTTTCTTTTTGACATCAATTGCAGTACGTTTCACAACAGAATCTTCGCTACCATGGTAGTTGGATGCAAGGTAGATCCAGGGGGGGGTTACGGGGGTCACGACCTCCTGGGCAGGACCCAGACCAGGGGGGTCATGACCCCCCTCTGGGCTTGGCCCAGGACTTATAATTTTTGTCTATTTTCAAGTACACTAGGTACTTACATTTATTAATAAAATACTTACTTTTCTATTACGATCATAATAAAATTATAATTTCTTGTGGGCCGTGACCCCCCCCCCCCTGGGTAAAAAGTTTAGTTCCCAGATTCCAATTTTTTTTCATAGGAAAAGTTTAGTTTCCAGATACCAAATTTGGGAAATGACCTTTTTTAGGTAAAGTATAGTTTCCAGATACCAAATTTTGGAAATGACCTTTTTTGCTATGTGACCCCCCCTCCGGCGCCAAAGCTAGATCCACCCTTGGTTGTTCACAATGATTACAATTTTGTTATCCATCCACTTGAAGACGCCGATTTCCAATGATGAAAACAGGTAATCACTTGATCCACATTTCAAGGCTTTGTCGCATTCCATATTTTATGGAAACCCTTTTCCGTTGTCAACATCAGATGGTGCATTTATGTCTGGAATATCTTCCAGAAGAATATTTTCGATATCAGCTTCCGTAAGTATATTCATCTGAAAAATTAAACAACTAATGCGTATTATCAAATCTAAGGAAAATTTCCAAAATAAAAAGTGTCAAATGCCCAACGGGACTTCGGAGTCCCGGTAAGAAAAATTATGATAAAAACAATACATAATATATTTTTTATGAAAAAAAACTTTGTATTAGTTAAAAACATTACTATTAAAAATATTTTATAAAATAAATGGTTTACCGTGAGGAATTGCAAATAAAAAATGGTAATTTCTTTAGCACCATGCGACACACGTATCTAGGTTGGGCGGTTGAATTTGACAGAGCTGTCATTTATCAAATTCTCACTTTAGCGAACTTATTTCTCTATGGTTAATTGCGAGACGGAACCTACAAATCCCTTCCGTCACTAAGTAAACGAAATTGCCCCGTATATATTGAGTAGGCGCATTTTAATTTTCGGGACTTGTGAGTCCCGTTAGGCTATAAAGGGTTAAAAGAGTAAAAACGTTCTGTATTGACCATTATACAACAGTTGTATTGATTGATAACGAAAATATTATATCAACAAACAAACCCAATTCCAACAATTTTATTTTCATCGTTGACAATACAGGCTCCAACTTGTGTGCAAGGGTCTTTACTCCTCTTCGCTGCTAAGAAAGCTGATGCCATAAAATATTCCTCCCATTCCAAGTGTTCTTTGCGTTTATCTTGAGAAGAATCCTCGCTGCAATAAAATGAAATCAGGTTGATGACTTTCAGAAAATCCATAAGAAATTAACTTCGAGGAAGCTTTAAAACAGTTAAATATTTTTTTTTACATTGTTCACAGAAAGTACAGATTATATTTTTGAAAGAAGAAGTTGGTCGGCAACAAGGATTGGAAATTACAGCAACATATAATTATGAATTAGGATATACTACATGGCGAATTGATGAATCTGTGTAAAAATTGATTTTCATATTTTAGTAGGTAAGGTGAAATCTTTACAAAGCCAGACTACATCTTGTTTTATCAAAATGTTTACGTCACTTATAATAAAGGGGATTGGCAAATGAGAAAAGCAACAATTAAAATGTAATATCATCGAAATTACCTTGCCATTTTCAAGTCTTCAACTTTTTGGGCCAGATTCTCCGTATTATCACACCAGGACTCCGGTAACGTATGACTTTTGTGTATTTATACAGAAAATATATATACTCCTTTAGGAGTCGTACCAGTGGCGTACCGTGCGTTTACGCCGCCCGGGGCGGGATTGGGGGTTGCCCACCCCCCCCAAATAAAAATGGCGCCCTCCCCCCTTATATAAGACCCCCCCCCTCCTATATATAAATTGAAAAAAAAACACGAAAATTGAAAAATAATATTTCAAAATAAAAATGTTGGCATATTTATAATTCATATGCTTAAATCACTACAATATAGTACAAAAATTCAATTTTAGGACAGAGTGGGACAGAGCTAGATTCTGACACAGATTTGTCTACCTGCGGGTTCACCGCGAAGTCGTTTATCCGAAACGAAATTAAATGTTATTTTTGGTAAAAATACCTACCTAAAATTTCTGATTTTATCAATCTGTTCGTGTATAATATAGCACAAGTAGATTTTGCCGCCCTCTCAATGGAGGCGCCCGGGGCGGTCCGCCCCCCCCCCCTCGGTACGCCACTGAGTCGTACTACCAATATTAATCCAAAATAAAATTAATAGAATGTTTTTGATAAACGTGTGATTAACATCAATCACCATCAGCTTTCCAAGATTAGTGTTAATATTGATAAAAATAATGCATCAGTTTGCTGTTCCTAGAAATATTTACAATTTTTTTTTTCTAGATTACCGGCGACTTTTCACAATTTTAAGTACCTAATTGTTATTATCACTTTTTTACCTCTATCTTCCTATCACCTAGATTACCATGTATATTAGGTATGTGAAGTGCGATTAACACCCGAATGCAGAGACATTTTTTTCCTAAGGCAAAGGTCATACCTCATAACTTACGTAAAGTCCAATACGTTAGGAAAAAACATCGCATTGCAGAGTCATACCTTACCTAAACCTAATTAGGGGGCGAGGGTAAGGCCGTCTACGCAAACATCTACGCCGTGGTAGGGTGACTGTCGTGCACCTTGAAACACATCATTTTTTTTATAATATTTTTATTTGTACATTTTATACGTTATTTTCAAATTTGATTCACGACGAGTTCATCGAAAATCAATTCATCGAAAACGAGTTCATCGAAAATCAATTCATCGAATCACCAATTCATCGAAAACCATTATTTTGAAGATATTTTAGAGAAATTGTTTATGACCTAATAATTAGGTAAAGCTTCAGTTTGGTCACTCCTATAAATTAAAGATGGCGGCGATTTTGACATACGTTGGAGTATTTTTTTTATTTTATATATTATAATTTTATTTTATATCATAGGTATATGAACAGGTTATTTACAAATTAATTACGGTGTTTTCACTTGGAGAAATGCCCGGCTTTCTTATTGGAATTTTCTGTTTTTTCATACCGAAACCGAGTATTACTGACCCCGGCTTTCTTTTACGACCTCCATTGTTTTTTATATGGAAATATATCTTTATTAGTGCCTCATATAATGGCCGAAAACAGTGTCTGTACCCCTCCCCCCCTCCCCTCGAAGAAGATGTTGGCAGATCTTGTCACGTCCGTCCGTCCGTCTGTCTGTGTGTCTCGTCCGTTTGTTAGTTTATTTATTTGTTTGTTTGTTTGTTTATTTGCGCTGACAACCCAAAATTAAATCGAGAACATAAAGTATACGGAAGGAAGATTTAATACTATTTCTCGTACAATCTCTCCTATTTCTCTTATGCCCCTACCTCACGCTCCGTCTTGCCTACGTAAGCCAGCTTCCACACTCACTTCATCATTATCATTAGTGACAACGGAGCCAAGATATGTGAACTCTTCAACTGTTTCAAAAGTATAATTACCAATATTTATTGTGGGGAGCTTGTGGGGAGGCTAATACCGGGTAGCATTGTGACTGGCATGTACTTTGTTTTTGCTTCAACTCGGAGCCACTCTTTCGGAGGATGACTCCAATGAAATAATGCCTCTCGCAGGGATGATTCTGATCTTGCAATAATGTCTATACAGAGTGACTGCTAATTCGAGACATTCCTTGATAGGGGCAGGGGTTATAGTAGAGCAAATTTTCAACAGTTATGTTCCCATTAAACACTGTTGAGTTTTGTAAATTATATTTTAAAACATTGTGTTTTTGACTCTTTTAGTATGTAACCTTACTTGTCATCCGTTTCCGGTTGTAAACATAGTTATAAACAAAAAAGCCGCGCTCCCGCATACAGTTGTTGTATTAAGTCGTATTATAATAAAGTTATATATTTTCAAGATATACCGCTGTCTTCTTTCATAACCACTACTCTAATAAAGGTTATGGGCCCAGAGGCAGTAATTCGTGCAGTTTAAACGTTTTATAGTGCCGTGATTACGAATATTTCGTGTCAGTGTCAAGATGGCTACCAATACGTTAAACTTTGTGGAAAAGTTACGAGGCCGCGAAAACTACGCCTCATGGAAATTTCACATGAAAGCATTACTCAAACTAGATGATCAATGGGACGTTGTTACGGGAAGCGAGAAAGCGGCTGATGCTACAGATAAAGACCGAAAAGCTTTATCGAAAATATCACTACTCGTGGAATCTGGTTTAATCCATCATATCGAAAAATGTGAGACCGCAAAAGAAGCTTGGGATACTATTCAAACTTTATTTGAAGACTCGGGACTAACAAGAAGAGTTGGATTGCTGCGACAGCTTATTTTAACTCGATTGGATAGTTGTAACTCTATGGAGGATTACGTTAACAAAATAATATCTACCGCTCAGCGTTTACGCGACATTAAGTTCGACATTTCAGAAGAGTGGATCGGCACCCTACTCTTGGCGGGTCTACCAGAGGAATATAAACCTATGATTATGGGCCTTGAAAATTCAGGATCAAAAATTACGGCGGATGCAATTAAAGTAAAATTATTGCAAGAAATAAAATCCAGTAAGAAACTATCTACATCGAATCAAGACACGGCCTTGTACAGCAATCGATTCAAGAATATCGATCGAAATCGATCAAACGATAATGGATTATCCAGCAATGTGAACAACAAACCAAAGTGTTATAAGTGCCAAAAACCGGGACATTTTGCTGTTAATTGTTATTCTAAACGTGTTAACAATGGCGGTCGGGATAAAAAGAATCAGAATAAGAATTCGAATGCATTATTAGCTTGTTTATGTTCGGATGTCAACAAATCCGTGTGGTACCTCGACTCTTGCGCCTCTGTGCATTTAACAAAAAATAAAGACATAAGTGAGTTAACTTCAAAATCTGATATTAAAATATACACTGCTAATCAGCAACCATTGAAAACTGAATCTGTCTCGGACATTGACATATCTCTTGTGATTGGAGATAAGGAAAATATCATCAAAGCCCATGATGTACACTATTCACCAGATATAGCTTTCAATCTTCTATCGGTGAGTAAAATAGCCAGCAAAGGAAATAAGATAGTCTTTAATCAGAACGGAGGAAAAATTTATAATCGTATTGGAGAATTAATTGCCAGCGCAAGATTAAACAATGGCATATATCAATTGGACACCACTTCCGACCAAAATCATGTATTTACTGTCACCTCATCCAAAGATCTGTGGCATCGCAGACTAGGCCACCTCAACAGGAAGAGCATGACTATTTTGAAGACCATAGCAAATGGTACTGACAAACTTGAGATTAGTGACACTGTGTGTGAAATCTGTGCTAAAGGTAAACAGACACGCCTACCTTTCAAAAGTAGCAAGTTCAGAGCTAAAGCTCCACTTGAACTCATCCACTCAGACTTGTGTGGGCCAATGGAAACTCCGTCCATCGGAGGAAACAAATATTTTAGAGTATTTGTTGATGATTACTCACGTTACACCCATGTTTATTTTCTTAAATCAAAAGATGAAGCTTTCAATGCTTTCAAAAAATATTGTGCCCTAGTTGAAAACCAATTGGATAGGAAAATTAAAATAGTACGCACAGATAATGGCAAGGAGTTTATTAATCAAATATTTTCTGACTACTTGAATAATAAAGGGATTCGTCATCAACGTACGGTCCGTTTTACTCCTCAACAAAATTCTGTAGCCGAAAGAGCGAATCGCAAAATTGTGGAAAGGGCTAGATGTCTGCTTCAAGACGCAGGTCTACCAAAACATTTTTGGGCTGAAGCAACATCTACGGCTGTATACCTAAATAACAGATCCCCTACGAAACCCTTGAAAAATATGACACCGTTTGAAGCCTGGTCCGGGAGAAAACCAAACGTTAATTACTTACGAATATTTGGGTGTGAAGCCATGGTTCAAATACCCCAGGAAAAAAGGAAGAAGTGGGACCCTCGATCTGAAAAATTAATTTTCATTGGGTATTGTGATGATACCAAAGGATACCGTTTAATCAACCTTACGACAAAGAAAGTGGTTATTAGCCGAGATGTAATTTTTCTAGAGGATAAATTTTTGTCTAATTGTGAAGTACAAAAAACTAACCATTATGTACCCGTAGAAGAAAATTCTTCTTGCAATGATTTGGAAATATTTGAAGTACCTATGCTAGAAGATGCATCGGAAGAACAAGAAGATCAATTGGAAGAACAAGAAGGTCCATCGGAAGAACAAGAAGATCAATTGGAAGAACAAGAAGGTCCATCGGAAGAACAAAGAGAACCTTTCGAAGAAATAGACGAGGAACCACCATTCTTAGGCTTCGAAGAAGAAGATATAATTCAAGAGGAAGCCTCTAGAGATGTGAGGAAAAGTGCTCGTACTCGTAAATTAAAGAGAGATCCTAATTATGTTTATCTTTCATCCGAGATTGATGAACCACTTTCAACACAAGAAGCATTAAATGGACCACATTCAGAAAAGTGGCAAATTGCCATAAATGAAGAAATAGAATCATTCAAGAAAAATGAAACATTTGAATGGGTTGACCTTCCAGCAAATAGAAAGGCCCTAAGAACAAAATGGGTCTACAAGATTAAAGATTGTGAGAAAGGCACACCTCGTTTCAAGGCTCGCCTTGTAGTGAAAGGATGCACCCAAAGGGAAGGCATCGACTACCAAGAAACTTTCTCGCCTGTGATAAAGTATTCGTCCTTAAGATATCTTTTTGCATTAAGTGTAAAAGAAAATTTAAAGATAACACACTTGGACGTGAAGACTGCTTACCTTCATGGTTATCTCGAAGAAGAGATTTATGTACACCCTCCCGCTGAATTACCCAACAAACCTCCCAACAAAGTGTGGTTACTGAAGAAAGCTATGTATGGTCTGAAGCAGAGCGGAAGGTGCTGGAACCGGCGTTTAGAACAGCCGCTCAAAGAATTGGGGCTTCAACAGTCTCAAGCTGATCCTTGTATTTATTACAAGATTACTAAAAATGCCATCATTATTGTTGCAGTCTACGTAGATGATGTTCTCGTAATATCCAACGATCCAGCGTGGGAAAAACGAACTCAGCTTAGACTACAACAAGAATTTGACATGAAGAACCTAGGAGAAATTAAAGAGTTTCTAGGAATGCGAATCACTAGAGACAAACAAAATGGGAAATTATGGATTGACCAAGAAAAATACATTGATAAAATGCTCTTAAAATTTAAATGACTGATTGTAACCCTGTCGCTACACCAATGGAACCAGGTGTTTGTTTTAGTGCTAATGACAAAAAATCAATCCTGAACAATAAAGAAAGTGTAGATGAGTTTAGTAATAAGGAAATTTATCAACAGGCCATCGGCAGTATTCTATACCTTTCCCAGGTTTCAAGGCCTGACATTTCTTATTCAGTTAATGTGTTAAGTCGTTATAATAATTGTCCTAAATCTTGTCATTGGTCTGCTCTTAAGAGAATACTTAGATATTTAAAGGGTTCCAAACATTTAAAAATTGAATTTGATAAAAATGCTAATCCTAATTTATGTATTTATAGTGACTCTGATTGGGGAAATGAGATCAACGAAAGACATAGCGTCACTGGTAGTTTCTCTAATTTCATGGGGGGTTCTATTTCATGGTTAAGTAAAAAACAGAGAACAATCGCTTTAAGTACAGTAGAGGCAGAGTATATGGCTTTAAGCTTTACTGTGCAGGAAACTTTATGGTTAAGAAAATTAATTAAGGAACTGCAACCAAACAATGAGCTCCAATCATCTACTGTTTATTGTGATAACAAAGGAGCAATAAATTTAGCTAAAAATGAGATTATCAGTCAACGATCAAAGCATATCGATATAAGATATCATTTCTTGAGAGAGTGTGTGAGAGATAAAATCATCAATATTGAATATCTTCCTTCAGAAGAGATGTTGTCTGATATTTTGACTAAACCACTTCCCAGGGAAAGACATAATTATATAGTAAATTTACTAGGGCTTAAATGTTTTTAATTGTGTTCTGTAATATTGAACTTTGTCATCTTTATTGTTTAAATATAATTTAAGGGGAAGTGTTGAGTTTTGTAAATTTAAAGTAATAATTTAAATTTAATTTAAGTTTTTAATTGTGTTCTGTAATATTGAACTTTGTCATTTTTATTGTTTAAATATAATTTAAGGGGAAGTGTTGAGTTTTGTAAATTATATTTTAAAACATTGTGTTTTTGACTCTTTTAGTATGTAACCTTACTTGTCATCCGTTTCCGGTTGTAAACATAGTTATAAACAAAAAAGCCGCGCTCCCGCATACAGTTGTTGTATTAAGTCGTATTATAATAAAGTTATATATTTTCAAGATATACCGCTGTCTTCTTTCATAACCACTACTCTAACAAACACAATCAAATGTCAGCGGTTTTCGAGTTATTTAACTTTTTAGAATTTTTTTTTCTATTTTCCACCTTTTGACCTAAAACTAAAAATTGAGAATAAAGTATTCCATTTTGGAAACTAAAAATACATTTTACTAATAGCTAAAAATCAAAGGAATGATTGAAGTAAAAATCAAGAAGGAATTTTCAAAAAACTCAGAAATACAACGTTTTTAAATCACAAGTCAGTTTTTTTTTTCATTTTTAATTTGAATATTTCTAAGGAAGATTCTCCAAAAAGGTAAAATACACTTGGCGTACAAATCACATGAAAAACTTCCCCAATTAATAAGCTTTCCAAAAACGTATAAATGTTTTCCATTTTAAGTTTTTTTCTGTGGTTTGTACGCCAAATGTATTAATTATACTTTTTTTTAATAACTGCTGACTTTAAAACGTTGTATTTCTGAGGTTTTCGACATTTTCTTCTTAATTTTTTACTTCAACCTTTCCTTTCTTCAGCGATTAGAAAAGTGTATTTTTAGTTTGAAAAATAGAGTACTTTGTTCACAATATTCAGTTTTAGATAATAAAAGTGGAAATTTAAAAAAAATCTTAAAAGTTTAATAACTCGAAAACCACTGGCATTTGACCCATGGTTAATGTGAACAAAATTGTTGCAAATTTGCTCTACTATAGGTCGACAACTATAAAAATACCATTCCATACACTAAAAATGCATTGGGGACTAGCAGTAACGTGCGGGTATTTCAGTTGCCTTCACAACGGGAAGGACGTCTGAGCTGGGGCTTAACGCTTTTTTGTATTTTATCATTTACTAGAGGTCCGCCCCAGCTTCGCACGGGTAGATAGATACTTAAAAATAATTTAGATTTCATACAGATCCCTAACTTTTTCAAAATATTTTATAGCATAATATGTTAATCTGGAATAATTGCATTGCAATGTATCGTGTCACGTCAGTTTACCACCGTGACTACTTTGCGCGGTATTTCTACTAAACTTGACATGACTCCCCTCAGTCCCCGCTCCCGTACGCACTCTGCATCGGATAAGTTGAGATGATAAGAGACTATGCTTTTTTTTCCAATACTCACATTTTTAAACTCGTGATAACTTTCGAATGGAATGTCCGAATTGAATAATTCAAAAAGTTATACAAACATATTGAAGCAGACTTGAACATGAACTAATTTATTTTAATAAGGAGTAATACCAAGATACCAATAAAGAGCCTTTTCTAGAGGTGACATTTTATTGATTTTTTTAAAATAAAAAAACACTTATTGTGGCATAACTATAATAGTTAGACATATGCTGTCGCGATACTTTTTGTAAATAATGATGTCTTCTACAAAATTGTTGTACATTGTTTTATTCTATCATCATTAGTTTTCACAGCGTTCGCGATAAAAAGAATATTTTAGGTAAATTTTTTACACCTTGGGTTACATTATTGAAGTTTTCGTAGGTTACCCAATTTTTTTTGGAAATTAAATATAGCCTATGTTCACCGCCGATATTGTAGCTTCCCAAAAGTGAAAGAATTTTTGAAATCGGTTCAGTAGTTTTGGAGCCTATTCGATGCAAACAAACAAAAAATCAAATCTTTCCTCTTTATATATTAGTATAGATAAAGGTGTCTGCAAACAAGCAAAATAAGAACCGACTTGATGTTCAAACGATTGAATCGTATGGTTCCATTCATTTCAATGCCCGCGAATTATGGCTAGAGACTGAAAAATAGTGGTGTTATTTTTTGTGAATTTTGGTGTTATTTGTTGAGAAATCCGGTGTTATTTTTTGTCTAAAACACGGAAATTCGCATTATTTTTTCAACGTTGGTTTCTTCAAAATTAATGTAGATGTTATAACAAAAAACAAAGAATAAAATCAATTTTTAGAATTTATAGTATAATTAACAATTTTTATAAACATACATTACCAAATGAATGAAAAAATCTGTTCAACGTAAGTATAACAAACTTACAAAAAAATCAAAAAAAAATTAAAATCAATATTCAATTATACAGAAAATTGTGCAATAATTGAAACTAAGCTCCGAAATTAAAAAAAAAAACAGTGTTTTGTTGAAAGATTGTCTTAGTTAAGGTTTTTCCTTTTGATTTGTCAGCACAAATCAGGTCCGACAAGCAGGAAAATTTCCCCTGCGCTCCAATCCTTTTTACTACATACAAAAATGTACTTTTCTTTATTGATTATATTATAATCTTTTGTGATGAACTGACCATACGCTAAATAAATATACATTATTATTCAAAATCACATTTTTCTGTAAATTAGGCATGAAATTCGCATTTTTTTTCTCAAAAAATCACATTATTCGCGCTATTTGCGCTAAATCTTCGAAATTCGCGTTATTTGCACTAAAATCTCAAAACCGCGAAAAAATCGTTTTATCGCGATCGCAAAATTTTCGAGTCCCTATTTATGGCTTATTCCAGTTCAACGTTAAATAGAAGACGTGCCAAAGTATTAAGCCGTTGTAGGATATAAAACTGTCGGACGGTATTTTAATTTGACACATTACTTGGGACATTGTGAGCCTTGTCATCGAACAAACTTAAAGATAGGTTTAATATGAAGTAGATGGTTGCCCAACGGTTACAACGCCGGCTTTCATGCGGAGGTCGTGGGTTCGAACCCAGGTGCCGACCATCATCCTCTTCCACAACACAAGCTTTAAGTAGCTTAGAGTGAAAAATTCAAAGAGTGTATTTGTGTTCACTTTGAGTGAGCACAGATTAATTTTGTTAAAAAAAAAAAAATATATATATATATATATATAATCTATTGACTGGGTTGAATTTTAATTGTAAAGTATGCATCCCAGAACAGACATGTTTTACTATGCCGTCCCTCCAAAAGCTGTAGCCCTAGTATAAGTTTTCGATGATCGAATATCGAAACGATCATCGAAAGAGTTTCGAAAAAATTTCATACTAAAATGATCGAATGATTCGATCGTTTGATTTAAGAACACTATTTGCACGCTAATAAGCGCTTATTTGCGTGCAAATAGCTTGCGATAAAACTCGTACTAGCCCCACTGATCCCGCTACTACATTTCCTTTGGAAATCAAAGCACATTGGTTCTAACCGTGCCTTAACATTCCAATTGTGATAGTAAAGCTCAGTCTTACTCTCTCACTCTATAGCTTTATTTCCCCCATCTTTCAACTGGAGACAATCTTTCAGATACGTATTGGCAACCATCACAAAATTATTTCAGACGATCCCAAGGGTAGTGAGGAATGATAACTCTTGTTATATCAGCAGAAAATTTTGATATTTTTTTACAATTTGAAATAATTTAAGACCAAGAACGCATATAAGACGGCGAAGTTCTCAAAAAACATTTTTTTAGAAACAATATTTGTGTATAAATGCAAAATAATAAATTATATCAATATCACAATAATTATTGTGTTGATAAAATTACAGAATTTCATCCAAATGTATTTATCTATACTAATATAACCATCGATGGTCACCAGGTCTCCCGGGTGGATAAATTCTGGGAGCAACCATTACCACCTCTGGTGACCTCGGGGCTGAGTATCGGTATGGCAAGTGGTGCCTTTAACAACATGACCAAAATTTGGAAAGCGTCGGCGTTTAGTGTCGAGACGAAATGTGAACTGTTTGATGCGGGTGTGTTGCCCATTCTCCTATAGTCCTATATGGGTGTAAGTCCTGGCACCTGACAAAAGCCCAGGGCAAAAAGTCTCAGCTTTTGAAATGAAGTGCCTCAGGAGAATTCTGAGCGTAAGATGGTACCACCGCATCGCTAACGACGCTATACTGAGCCCATCACTGCTACCATTATGGGTATAGGAGATGGACTTGGCTGGGACATGTGTAAAAAGATGCCGAATGACAGTTGGCCGAGGAGAGCGATGTTCTTCCTCCCATCAGGGTCCCGAAGACGAGGAAGACCCTCCCATATTGTGTTCCGCTCCTTCGATGCAGAACCGAGGAATTTGGACATGCATGGTGTGGGAGGAGGTCGTAAACATTGCGCAATGGAGAGCTCTTGTTGCCTCTCCTATGCTCCTAAGTGTGGCGTAAAGGAAGTATGGATTGGAATATGGAAATACTTTGCAAATAGATATGGTGAATTGATAAAAGTCAGAAAATATGAAATATTTTGGTGTCAATTTAGACAGAGGGTTAAATTTTACATCAAATATGAAAAAAGATAAATAAGAAAATTGTTTTTTTAAATGGAATTACGAAAGTTGATTTTTGATGCAATGTTGCCGCTTTTCAGTTACTGTTCCTCGGTTTTATTTTTTAGGTAAAACAGTGTTAAATAAACTACAAGTGAGTCAAAATACGGGAATGAAAGCGGTACTTGCAGCTTGCATGCAATAGATATAGTTCCGCATTTTTTAATTATTCTTCTTATATTTTATCTAAAAAGGTTTAGGAATCTCACGTATATGTGTAAAATTAACCACACTGATAAACCTACAAACATACGTCATACATACATACATACATCCGTGGCGCTACAACCCTGTGTGGGTCTTGGCCTCCTCCAAAAGACACCTCCATGCCACCCTGTCCTCCGCCATGCTCCGCCAATCGTCCACCCCTAGTAGTCCGAGGTCTCTCTCTGCTCCGTCCAGCCATCTCAGTCTGGGTCTTCCAATGCTCCTCCTTCCATCAGGTCTCCCACAGAAAACTTCCTTGAGGACGGACGGTTCGCTCGATCTTTGAACATGGCCCAACCAGCGAAGTCGGCTAAGCTTTATGAATTTTGCGGCGTTCACATCATCATATATTTCATAAAGTTCGCGGTTATAACGAATGCGCCAGTGTTCTCCATCTCTGATTGGTCCGTAGATTCTTCGTAGTATTTTCCGTTCAAAGATGTCAAGCCTTTGCTCGTCACGTTTACTCAGCGGCCAGGTTTCCACATACGTCATACATAATAATTTATTTTTATACAAAATCCTTCATAACTGCAAATTGCAATGTGCCATCAATTTATAATGCTAATAGTTGACATTATCTTTTGTGAAAGCTGTGTGATGAAAAAATATTAGAACTCTTCAAGAGCTTTAGAATTTCTCTTTTGTTATTTTTCCGTAATGAGACACTATTTCGGGATTCAATCTGAGCCATGTTTGAATTTTTCGCGGGTAAATGCGAAAGTGTTGATAGGTGGCGCGCAAGTCGATTATGTATTTTACTTTGGGCGGCAATTCGTGTGCGCGCGCATGACAGCTGACAGTTCAATATGTAATTGTCAATAATGAGCAGCTGCAGAAATAAACCAAAACAAAACATTTTATTTCTCAGTTTTGAGTGAATTTGTGAGATTATGTGGTTTTAAAATCGCCCCTATTTATTTTTTTTATTTTCTAAGTAAGACAAAGTATCATATGAGGCAGTGATTCTTAGAGTAAAACAGATTATAACCTGAACCACTCTTAATGAATTAATTCTTTCTCCCACCCTCGTCTACTGAATATAAATTTAACTATGTCACCCAAACCAACACAAAATGTTGGTAGATCTAAAGCAGAGCGAGTGTTGGAAACAGCAGAGAAAAAGGCAGTTTGTCTCGCAAACGATTCGTCAGTAACAGAAATTCAAGGAGAAGAAATACTCGTCGAGTACAGTCCAGAACCTGGGGCACGAAGTAGAAAGAGGACAAAAGTGATGGAAACAGCAGAGGAAAGAAAAATTAGACTCGCAAAAGATAGAGAGCGTGTTGCTCTACGCCGTTCCTTAGAAACAGAAGAGCAACGAGAAAGAAGACTCTCGCGCAATCGAAAACGCATTGCTCTTAACCGTAAGTTCGAAACAGAAGAACAACGAGAAGCAAGACTAGAAGATGCTCGAATTTGCATGGCTCAAGCACGTTTATTTGAAACAGACGAGCAGCGTAAGAGAAGACTGGAAGCAATTCGAATACGTTCTGCCCAAGCGCGTTTATTTGAAACAGAAGAAGAGCATCAAAAAAGACTGGAAAGAATTCGAATACAGGCTGCTCAAAAACGGTTATTTGAAACAGATGAGCAGCGTAAAAAAAGACTTGAAGCAAAACGAATGCGGGCTGCTCGAAGACGTTTGAATAAAATCAAGCAACTCGAAGCTGATTAAATAGGCTCTAAAGCTTTTTGTGTACTAACTGTAGAGGAGCATTCAACCCAAGACAGCGGGAAACAAGAGTATGTTTTGAAATGGTTATTGGAAAAATAGACCAATCATAATCAGTGGCGGATTTAACGGTACGCGGACTAAGCGGCCGCAGGGGGCCCCGAGCTTGTGAGGGGCCCCAAATCGATGACCTCAATTATATGAAATGATTCTAGAGCCTTATAGTATATGGTTTTATTCAGAGATCAAAAGAACAAAAATAGAAATCAATAAACACATTAAAGAATATTTACAGAAGTGACATTTGACATAGCTATCTGCGAAGATGGGTTTTCGTTGTATGTGGACTGTGGACGAAAATAAGGATACCATGAAAACTATTTCCAAGTGTTATTAAAAATGTTTAGAACTATTCCCTTATCTAATGCATCAGGAGAAAGATGATTTTCGGTCTTGAAAGGTGTAAAAACTATTTATGAAATAATTTGGGGGAAGATAGATTAAACGATATGGCAATATGTCTATTGTAATAAAAATTCTAAATCAAATTAATACCTACAGATAATAGGTAGATAAATTTGCAAAAATTAAATTAAGACGAAAGTTTTTTTAAATTAATAGAATTTTTTTTTTAAATTAATTTCCCAGTTTGGGAAAATGTTCCATTACGAAATAATTTTTAATATAAAAACATCTTATTAATAATTATGATTTTATTAAAAAGTGCCAAAAGTTGAATAACTATATTTTACAAAATTTCGTTTTACTTGTATTAGAAACCTGGAGACTATTGTTTTATACAGTTTTTAAAATAATGTGTAAATTAAATTTGCCCCCCCCCCCTTTTATTTCCGCCATTGATCATAATATATGCATTACTTGTTAGAACTGCATTCATCACCTGCAAACAGTGGTGTGGAACTCAGTATCAGAATTACCTGGCAGCTTGTGAGTTTATATGTAAACTTTTTACCATTCCCCAGCACCCTTTACAATTTCTTCAAATTCATTTTGTGAACAAATTTAGTGGTACGGAAGTCACAGCTAGGGATTGCAATCCCGCAATGCGGGATCCGCGCGTTTTTAGAGCCTGCGGGATCCCGCAACAGCGCAAGTGCGGATCCGCAAGCATCCAATTGCGTAAATTCATTAAAAGAAATGAAAAAAAAAATTAACATCGAGTCATAAAGAAGACTCTCAAAATGTACAACTTGTAGTTCCAGACGATGTTAATGCAGAAAACAATTTATTAACTATCAAATCAACAAATATGGAGTCAGAAATTGCCTTTTCGGTCGTTGGCTACATATTAGTTCCATAGTAAGTAGGTTGGGAAATAACACCGATGATGCTATTTGTTTTTTACAATCATATTTTCAGAAGGAGAAGTGACTTTTTATTTGTTCTTTTAAAATTTGATACTTTATCCTTGATTGATTATTTATTTATTTAGCGTATGACCATTTCATCACAGTTTATATAATTCAATTAATAAGCACATTTTTGTTTATCTTGATAAATTGTCAATATAATAAAAATGATTAGAGCTTGATTGATTAATTGGTAAGAAAAAAAGACTATTTGCATAGTAGGTAATATGATAAAGAATACTGATGGTTATAATTACCTAAAATAAAGATTACAAATAATATTTTTAGTTAATTAACTAGGTGATAAAAATTGGTGTTATATGCGCTGACTTCTAACCACGAGGTCACGGGTTTAATTTCTGGTTGGGTGTTTGTTCTATCAAATATTTAAAATCTTTGTGTGTTTTTAATCGTTTTTCACGTGAAAAAAACCAAGGCTGGCCTGTTTCAGATTGGACGGAACCAGTTGACTAAAAAAATTTCCTCGGGCAATATACCTACCTACTCTACCGGCTATAATACTGACACCTTTGTATATACAATTTATTTCAAAGAACTCACTATCAAATATTTATCAAAGAACTTACTACCAAATATATTCATATTGCTATTGTTTTTGGATTTTTTTTATTAAATAAGTAGACGAGAAGTCAAGTTTTATAATATTTATTCAATTATGTACATTGAGGTGTTTTAAATTTATTCAATTTTTGCAATTTTCAATAAATATTCGCTTATTACATACCATAGAAAAGGTTTTTTTTTTCAATTCTATCTAACCGTGCGGGATCCCGCGGGATCCTGCGGGATTGGTGTCAATCCCACAAAATTCCCGCGGGATGCAATCCCTAGTCACAGCTAACAAGTAAATATGAAAACAGGACTTCCCCTTCTCTGAAACTGGATATGAGATTTGCTATTGTATTTCATGTTTCTACCATGCTTACTTCCCACAGCTTCTGTTGAAGTTTTTTTTCAACAGAACCCGTAAATCCTTTATGGCAAGTATTTATGTAAGCGAACGTTGTTAACGTATAGTGATCACACTAAGCCAGCCTTCGAAACAACAGTAGAAGACGGTTGTAAGCCCGTGGTGGTTTTTCCATTCAAAAATCGAACATCAGTAATGAATTTTTAGTCATTAGTTGTAAGAGAATTGTTTATGTAAGCATTTTTATTTGCATGACAAGAGATCTGATTTTTTTTTAGTTTACTTGTCTCATATTTGTAACTGTTTTACAATTAAATAAAAAATTATGAATAACGTTGTCAGGTCAAGATAGTCCACCTAAAGCCTTCCAGACTAACACCAAGTGTCTAGTTATCTTTTTCTGTCTGGCCCCAAAAATATAACTACGTCTTAACTGCATTTTTGGAATGTATGATTGTGTGCAAGTGTCCACAAAAACATACAATCAAAATTGAAAGAGTCAAAATTGAAAAATAGTAAAGCAAATTTTTCTTTATAGACGAACTGCAATTTGTAGAAATCAATCTCTTATGTAAGACTGTGTCCTATAGTCTCTCAGACAGACAGATATCATCCTTGATACTCTAGCCAAGAGGTCAGCAGGAGCAGCTCTTTGTTAAGACATTTGACTAACCTCGACATATTATTATGTTAATGACAGATATACAACTATTTGATTTTCCGTTTACAATGTGCCGACCCCTACCCAAGGCTAGCTGGCTGCTCACAGCGATTATAATCTTCGACAGATGTGCATAAATAACATTTACCTCGATCGATCTAATTTGGTGGAATATGCTGCAGCTCAGAATAATTTAGAAGTTGAATCTTTGAAATATTTTACTAGATTTGGTAAAATTAAAAACATAATAGAATCATGCAGTCCAGAGCAGAAATGTTTTAATTTATTTTATCTTCCCTCCAAAAGCCAATAATTTATAGGCAACTTACCTTTGGGATTAAAAAGCAGCGTGTCCATCTATTACTGTGCCAACTAAGCAGTAGCCTAGCCATCGGTCAACAGTCCACAGCATACCGAGGTACATTTTTAGGACACAAGCTTTGCTCAGCATGATAGCACAGGTTCTCAACCTTATTTTGTCCACCGCTCACTTTAAGATCAATCACAACTAACAAGTATTGCCATAATCAATCCCTATTCCCTTCTATAAAGCAAAGATCTCTCCTACGCAGCTCTCCTCAGATGAAGTTACTCAACAAATTCCTCCAATGAAACTGGGAAACCATTAAACATTGGCTCTGTATTCTGATTATGAAGTATATTTATACTGTCTAAGGTGTTCTGTGCTTAAAACTCAACAAGTCAGAGGGGGCACATGAAAATAAGCCTCCCTGTGATCAAAAACATTGCGCAATGGAGAGCTCTTGCTGCCTCCTTATGCCCCTAGGAGGGGTTTAAAGGGAGAATGAATGGAGCTCTCTTCCTCCCTAGCACCACTGTTAGAGACAGTGTTACCACCTTTGTAAAATTTTTGAGCCGTAGACAAACTTAAAAAGGTCATTGTGAAAATTTGGTATACGGAAAGGGGAAAGTTTGCCAAAAAAAGGTCAATCTGTTAATTCGGTACTTATATGGAAACATGAAAGTTTGCTAAAAAAAGTTCATTAAACACAGTTAAGACCCGGACAAATGTCGCAATACCCAGACTGTCCGGGTCGAACCCGGACAGGTGGCAAAACTGTATAGAGACGATGTGGAGGATATAATGGTCACATCAGTGGTATTGGGCAAGATGATGGTAGCCTACCAGTTGAGTTGTTGACTTTCGTTCTGAAAGTCATAAGTTTGGTCTCCAGTGCCACAACCATCTTCCTCTTTCATAACACAAGCTTTGCTTGCTGTAAAAAGTGTCAAGAGTGTATTCGGCTGAGCTCAATTTTTATTTTAAAATAATTCAGAAGATTTTAGTAGTGAGGAAAGACAATATTTTTCAGATAATAATTATATTTGTGTGCTCAGGCATGTGCAGGATGTGTGGGGAATCACTTGAGACCCCAATGCACCTCCTATGCGAATGCCTACCAATGATGTATAACAGACACAAAAATCTGGGCAAATTTCTAATGTGCCCAGATGACATAAAGAGTTGAACGCCAACAAAATCCTGCGCTTCCTCCAGGAGGCCGGGTTGAGCGATGAACTCTAGATCCAGGGCCAGTCACAAAAGTTCCATTATGGGACGCAGTGACGGCGGCCTCCATGGAGGCTGCAGGCTAGTATTCAAATAATAATAATATATTTGTGTGTTGAAAAATTTAAAAAACTTCATACAATGGAAGCATTAGCCATAAGAGGGGAATATAAACTTGTGTGCCCTTTTTTGGAGAAATGTTCATAATCTATGGTAAAAAAATCAATTCGATATCTCAACAATAGAGGGCAGGGCAAACAATAATGCGTGACTAATTTAACATTTTTTTAAATATTTGGTGCAGTTTTGGCAGATTTTCTGTTGTTTCCTTATTATTGTGTGCGTTGTATAGAAGATTGTACATTCACCCATATCAGAGATGCCAAATAAAATTACTTTTTACGTTCTCTGTAAAAAAGACATTTTTCATACAAAATACAATGAAAATTAGCAACCACATTGATTGAATTGGATTTAAAAAGAATAATTCTTTCATTTTTACAACTTTATTCTTCTGAAATGAATAAAATATATTCACACAAAATTGGCATTTATGTGCCCTTTTCCGCCTCAATTATATTTATCAAAAGGTGAAATTACAGAGAGAATAAAGAAAACTATGTGATTAACTCAAATTCATAATTTATTATGAACACATGATAAGAGAATGAAAAAGCACTGAAATACACTCACTTCATACAACTATTACGTAACAAATAAATAGCATGTGTTTTAAAAAAAAAATATAGTACAGTAAAAGTTACAATAAACAGTTCCCCATGTTCCTGAAATTTACATTTATGTTTAAAAAAATTAAAACATTGATGAATTAATCAGATTTTGACATTGGGTCATAAAATAGTTTAATATGGACACTTCAAATTGGCTTTTATAAAATAGACACAATGTATAACTCGTGGTTTCAAATGCCGTCCACAAATGACGGAAGGTGATTTTCACAATTAAATTGTATTTCATATTTATTTACATAATAAAATCGTATTTTATAAAAGGTTATTTTAATTCCTATAATACAGTCTTCAAATACTTATACAACAATTAGCTAATATTATTATCAAGAATTATTCAGTCATGTAGTACAGCAGTGAAGCGGTGCCACCAAAACACTACAACATTTCTTCTTTAATTGGATGCTGTTCCTCAACCTCAATTTCATCATAGATGAGTTCACTTTCTATCCCTCTCAGTGATACACAGGAGCCAAGCTTTATACCCAGACAGTTGTCCGAATCTTCTACTACAGAATCGTGAATGGAATTTGTCATGGCATTATCATCAATGATGGTGATATCTTCAGTAACTGAACAACTGGAGATTAAAGTCTCCTCGCAATCATCGTTTGTTTTCTCGCTGTCATCTTCCACTATAATCTCCGGCTGCAGCAAAGTATTCTCACCTTCAGAAATGGCACATTCCGTCTCTGCTGGATCATCTCTGACCAAGGTAATTATTTCTTCAGCCTCATTAATTGGATTTTCAACTAATGACAGAGTTTCCGTAGCGGTTATCGTCAGAATGGAAACGTCTTTATTCTCATTTTTGTTATCTTTGATTTGGCTCGATCCTATAGGAAAAATAATAAATTATTACTCCAACTTTAGACGGCTTAAGGATGTTGTGTACTGCATTATAATGTTAGACATTTACGTTAAAGTAGAAAAATAAAAACAGACTTCTAATCAATCAAGTGAAGAGAGGAAAAACTGTTGTGTGGTTGAGAGGCAGACCCAAGAACGAGATTTATGTGAGTATGACTAAAGTGGTAAATGTAGAATTGGGGCTTTTATTGATAAATTTCAGGACACTGCCAGTGTGGGTTGGTTTTGGAGTATTTTTTTGCACTTTTTTCCTTCTACGAATCATAATTTAGACTTGATCGCTATTGCCAGATTTTCTGATTGATGGTTATGCAATATCTCATTAATTAGTCTTTATGGGATGAGGCATATATTTATGAGGAATACTCTTTTTTTTTAATTTTTATCATTTATATATAGTATCTTGTCTAGAAATAATAGTATTTTATTTCTTTTATAAAAGTGTACCATAATCAATTTGTTCTGAATTGCAGTTGGGGAGCGTTCAAGTATTACGTAACGCAATATGGGGGGCAGGGGGGGTTATTCTTGTAAGACGTTACTATTGTATTACCGGCACGGCAGTAAAGGTATTTAGTGACTTTCCAGTAATAATTGTGATTTGAGGTATACATAGTTGTAATATGTGCGTTAGGCATTGTTTAGAGAATGGGAAGAGGGGTAACAAAGAGCGTTACGATGCATCTCGGGGGGGGGGGGGGGGGGGTCAATAATGTTTAAAAAATGCGTTATGTAATACTTGAACAGTCCCTTATATAATATGAAAAAATGTAAAAAGTATCAATAAGATTAGTGAAATATTATCAGGTTAACTTTAACAAAAAAAAGTTACCTGAATCATTGACATTTTCAATAACCGTTTTATTTTGTTCCCCAAAATTATCATCACTGTCGTTCATTTCCAAACTTGAGCTGTCTTCTTTGAGCAAACTCATTCCTGACAGCACAGAGCTGGGTCGGACTTTTTTGAGTCTTTGAAAGTTTTCCTTCTGCTTGGTGTCTTCTGTCTGTCCCTCTCCTGCACTGTTACAGCTGTCGCGAGAATCAGAGGAAATCAGTTCCACTAGAGACACACCACTATTGCTGTTTTCTTCCTGCTCTATTTTTTTGCTACAATTTTCTTTCAAAACATTTGATAAGTTATTTTCTATTTTATCGGAAGCGTCTTTTTGAACAGATGACTCTTTAACTTCCACAACATCGACGACTTTTTTCTGGCTATCATCTGGTTTATCTGAAACTTCACGAGGTTTTTCAGTGACGTCCACATCTGTCTTATCGTCTTTTGATACGTGAGTAACTTCACAGGGCAACACTGTGGGATTCGTTTTTTCATTTTCTACCGAATTTTCAGCCTCCGTAACTGCGGTTTCTTTAGAAGAGACTACTTCTTCCTCACTGTTGTCATCTGAAGAGTCTGATTTGTCAGCATCAACGTCTTCTACATCCTCAGGGACCAAATTTAAATTGTACTGCTTATCCACAAACCTGGTATAATAAATTAAAAATAATTATTAGAACCTGGCCACAACAACACTATAATGGAATATGCCTGGCATGACAAAAGACAATTGGATCACTCTTATGCCTTTCAGTTTTCTAATGTGATGTACCCTACTAAGAGCTAGCTGCCAAATCAGTAAAGGTGTGCTATGGTGTTCACCGGCCTTATAGTCTGTCTTATAGAAATACATACCTACTAAAAATATTCTTCCCTCATTTGTACTGATAAAACTATGGTGGGTACAGGTTTATACCCATTTTTTATGAAAATGTGTATGATATGTTATCAATGACAACATGAAATGGAAATTTATAGCTACCATAAGTGGATACATACTTGTTGATAACTTCCATTTCCCTATTCTTGGCAATTTCCTTGTTCTTTTCAAGAGCCTCTGCCAATTTGGGATCTTCTTCTGCCGGATCAACACTGGTGCCCATCATACAAGCAAAATCCTCATATTCCGCCTCACGTCTCTTTTGTTGAAGCAAAGTACCAATTTCAACAAAAGCATCCCTTGCTGAAACACAACACAATACATTGGAATGAAAAAAAAAAAAATTTTTTAGGTCTAAATTTGTCAAAAAACTGTAGGTTCATTTGACTGCTAGTCTTTGTTTGAGGGTATGCCTTTTAAAGGCTTGTACATTATTTCCCCTTCCTTTTTGGAGTTTGTGTGATTATGAAGTATTTTGATTAGGCCAGTGTTATTATTTGCCAGGCCTGGGTAGTGAGTACGTAACTTTTGCTATAGCACGACTAACCACACTTCAATCTAACTACACATAACCACGACTTAACTACATTAGTAGTTAGCGCGAGTACGTAACGCGATAACGCAATGTAGTTAAGTTTTACGCCGGAAATAGTAAGGTTTTCCAATATCTGACACAAAAAAATGTTTTTTTCATTGTAATTTTGAAAGTTCACCGCGATTTGCCGATAATTTGGAACATCGCTCGGAAGAAAGAGTAGTGAACGGACACTGCCGAATATTTTAAAGTCGCGCGGAGAGAGAAAAACGCTTGGGGCGGCCATTATTCTTTGACATTTTTCATCAAATATATAAAAAAACAATTATGATTTGTGGAAATTTATTCATTTTAAGCAGTAAATACACTTGATAATTTCTGATACTCTGTGAATACTCTTTTATTTTCTCTATAGATTTTTTATGTTAATTATTATTTTTGTATGTCTTTATTGTTTGTAAAATATTTGCGTGCGAGAAATATAGAAAGATTTTATTTATTTATTGTTTAATAACTTCCATAAAATGTTCAAAATCATGTATTGTTTTCCCTTTCGTCTGATTCTTTTTTTACAAACTTGAGTTGTTCCAATCGGCTGACTTCAAAAAAAAAAATATCTTGGCAATATCTCGGGAGATAATAAATCCCAAATAAAAAAAATATTAACCTAGTCTTATAAGTATTACGCTATTAGTATTTTATTTAAAAATATTTAATTTGGGAAAAAAAATAATAAAATTAGTAAAAAAAGTCTTGATGCTTTTTTTCAGTAAATTAAATGTTTAAAACAAAGGATACAAAAATAATAACAAAGTACGCAACTTTTGACAGCTCTAAACCACATATAAACAGCCTAACTACTGCTAACTACACTGGAACGCGACCCGACAGATGCTGTTATAATAACCACGTTGAAACACACATCTAACTACATTTGTAGTTAAGTCGGACGTTACATACTCGCGCTAACTACACTACGCAGTAGTTAGTTGTGCTATAGCCCTTACATACTCACCCCCCCGGTACCTCCTAAGAGGTTGCAGTCCCTGCGTCCCATTAAGGGACTAATGTGAATGACCTTACATTTAGAGTTGGTTGCAAACTCCAGTCTCCTGGAAGAGTTGGTGTTCAACTCTTAGATTCATCCATGAAGGCTCATGGGTAACACAATGCAGAATTACCTATTTCTTGTTGCCTGAGGAGTTCTGCACATTCTTACAGCCATGCACCAGACTCAAGTTGGTCGAGGCCGATGCCAGAGCCTAAAGGCTATGTGAATTTACCACTTGGAAAACACCTATGTGGGTGGGCTCATGCGGGTGGAAGTTGGCAGCCACCCGAATGGCTGCCAACTTCCACCCGCATGAGCACTGGGTGTCTTCCAAGTAAACGAACATGTGGTAACTAGGAGACATGATGGACTATAGGCGCTAAGCAAGCCACCTGTCAGTGCAGTCTTGGTCTAAAGGATTTGACACTAACTAAAAAATGGAGGTGTAAAGCGAATACTGCAAGTCATAGAAAAAATAATAGAAACCTTCTCTTTGCAGATCTTCCTGACGCAGGGATAGACCTTGTTCTTTGGCACACTGCTCCACACAGTTGAGTACGTCCGTATAATCAGGAAACCAATGAGGTCTTGACTTGGCTGCTGCTTTGACAGCAACCGCTAAATTGGGGAATCTACCTCCACATAATTGAAGACGGCCGAGTCCTTTAAGAGCATGTGACCTCCTTCTTGATGAGTGAACCCTTTCCCCTGTCAACTCACACAGCTTCTCATATATACGCAGCAAACGTACTTTATATCTGCAAAGTTATTTCCATAAAAACATTTTTTATGATATAATAACACTGCCAACACATTCCCTCTTGATAGACACAGATGAGGATTATATTTCAAAATAGCATCAATATCAGCTGTCAGATGACAAGCATAGTACAAAGGGCTACTAGATAAAAATCCTATCAATCTTTAGAGTGGCTATCTTTCTTTCTTGAAACGATATAGTATTAACCACACACATTATTTTTATTTTAACACCTTAGGTACTGGTTTATGATTTTATGCTACCACTAATAATTATTGATAGCGGTAAAATTTTAATTTGAGAAATAAAATATGTCATAAATTAACCTGTCTTCCAAGAGATACGCGGAAGATTCATCATCACAGTCAACCTCTTTTTCTTGTAAACGTTTTATAGCTCGGTTGAGTTTTCTCAAGGCCCTCTCCAGTTTTCTAATTTTGTTCTTCAACGCTCTGTCTTCTTCATCATCCAAGTCACTAATGTCCGTGTCCTCACTGCTAATCTCGTCAGAAAGTTGTTCTGGAATGTAGGGAAATTTTCAAATAGTTTTTCTCTATTCTAAACTACGAGGGTGGCTGGATAAGTCTGGTTAAAATTACTGAAGGGATGAATGAAGCGGTTATACAAATATAAAAGGGACATCTTGATACTGATTCCAAGCCTATACAATTAGGATACCGAGCTCGGCAATGATATTTCTATATTTTATAATTCTTCTTCTAGTTCTTGTGTTTTTTTTCTGTTGATTTTATTTCTACCTTTTTTGTACCTTAAACTCTGAACGTTAAAGTATTTTGTTTAAGCGTAAATAATGAATATGATGTCGATGGAGTAAGCCTGGTTTAGTTATTATGAGATAAGCTAATTAATTGATTTAATGCTACGTGAACTAAAAAGTGTAAAATATGAAATTCCAAAGAAATAAAAATAGTATTAGACGGTTGCTGATGACGTACCTACCTATTTTTTTTATCAATATCTTTTTAATTATGGATTATTTTGATATGGTTTCTTGGAAGAATATGATAATCATGACAAGACTCACAAAGTTCCTTATCAAAAAAATAAATTAAGTACCGAGGCCAAAAAACCGCACCACTGACTACTTCCGACACCACCTATATAATAAGGCCTGAGCGCTGGTGGCCATTTTGATTGTAACGTCACACCCGAAGTCCCAGGCTGCCGATGCTGTATGACTACTTCTCTATGAATCTAGTACAAGTACTTGTTCAGTATATTATATAGAGCATTAAAGGAGGACGTCATCTGACTTTAGGCGGGCGGCACAATGGAGGCACACACACACTACACATACACAAACCATAGAAATGGGTAACAAATCACTTTGCATAGCGACCCGAAACGCCCGAATCAATAGTCATCAGAATCAGTTATCCGATTCACTTTGGTCAGTTTTGAAATACCTTCCACCAATACAACACAATGATAATACTTATATTATTTTTCTAGTAAAATACAGAAATTTTAGATTGTTCCTATTGATTATTAGTTACGCAATAATATTTTTGTGAAGTGTTAGCCAAAATAAAAAGTTAATATATATCAGTGCTTTTTTCTAATTTTTGACATAATTGGTATATAAAGGTAGCTATACAGATCATTACGCGCAATAAACTAAGTTCCCGCAACATGGCCTCTTGATTTTGGGAGATTTTAATTTACCAGATGCAAAATGGAAATCTGAACTCGACGGGCGCACTGCGCAGAGCGATGGTGATGACTGTGTTGGAGAATTAGCAGAGACCACTGAATACCTGAATATGTTTCAGTTGAATGGGGTTTTGAACCATCATCATAGGGTGTTAGATTTGGTCTTCTCGAATCTCAACCAGGTCGAAGTGGATAGAAGCCTTGATGAATTATTACCTGTAGATGACTATCACCCTCCACTCGACATCAAGGTGGCATCTTATCATGAGAAGGTGGACCAAAAGTCATCCGTGATACTAAAATACGACAGGTGCGACTTCGAGGGAGCGATGGACTATCTCTTCAGGAAAGACTGGACATTCTTACAGGAGAATGATGTTGAAAATATCACCCAGAAATTTTATGAAATCTTATATGACGCGATTAATAGATTTGTGCCAAAAGTAAACAGTGGGGTCTCATCCTACCCTAGATGGTTTTCAAATGAACTTATTGAACTGATTCAAAGAAAAAAAGCATTGCACCGGATATTTAAGGAAACCTCAAATGCAGGACACTACAGTGAATTTGCAAGGGTCAGAGCAGAATGCGTGAATCTAAGACGTACCTGTTTTGAGTCTTTCATAAGGAAAGCCGAGTCTACTACAGTTGACATGAAGGGCTTGTGGAGCTTGAAGCGTTCATTGGGTGATGCGGATCGTGGTTTGCCTCGAGAAATGTATCTTAAAAATAAACGAGTTTGTGGTACTGGTGAGGTGGCGGACCTATTCGCCGAACAGTTTGGAGGAGTGTACGAGAATCCAATTGGGGTTACGGGTTTGCGCGTCTCTGGGATACCTGACATCCTCAGCCTGCCTGTGGTGGGGCTGGATCTGCATGAGGTGAGTCGTGCATTGTCAGTACTCGACGTGAGAAAATCAGCGGGTCCAGATGGGATACCTGCATCATTCCTTAAGGGCTGTCGCGAGGCACTGGCAGTGCCCCTCACCTTTATTTACAATAAATCTTTACAGCAGGGATACTTTCCTAATATATGGAAAACGGGCTATATAACCCCTATACATAAAAAAGGCGACAAACAGGATGTGGGTAACTACAGGCCGATTTGTCTACAGTCTTCCATCCCAAAGGTCTTCGAATCATTGGTGTTGGAGAAGCTTTTGCCATCCGTCATTTCCATAATCTCTTCTCGGCAGCACGGGTTTGTTCCCGGGAGGTCGACTCTGACTAACCTTGCTATCTATGAGACCTTTATAGCGGAGAGCCTTGCTAAAGGACACCAGGTGGACAGTATCTATACTGATTTTAGCAAGGCTTTTGACAAGATCTCCCACGAGGTCCTTCTACATAAGTTCGAGTTCCTGGGAATGAGAGACCCGTTGCTGAGCTGGATGAGGGGATACCTGTCTGGCCGTACTCTGTCTGTGCGGATAGGGGAGCATACCTCCACAAGCTTTAGTGCCACGAGTGGATTACCCCAGGGTAGTCACCTGGGGCCTATTTGCTTTCTTATTTTCATCAACGATATTGTTGATGTTTTGGAGGGGGTGGAGGTTTTGCTTTTTGCAGATGACCTGAAGATATATAGGGAGGTTGAATCTGTCCATGATTGTCTTCTGATCCAAAAGAACTTGGATAATTTGAATGCTTGGTGTCATGCAAACAATTTGTTTTTAAATATCGAAAAATGTCAGTATATACAATTTGGAAGGGGAAAAAGGAAATTGGCTTTTAAATACAAGATTGACGGAGTTGAGATTGAGGGGCTGCATCACATTCGCGACTTGGGTGTCATATTTGATGACCAGCTATCCTTTGTACCTCACATATCAGACATTAAAAGTAAAGCTCTAAGAACATTGGGGTTTGTATTGAGAACAGTAAGCTGCTTCAATAATGTTTATGCCATAAAATTGTTGTTTACTTCCCTTGTGCGTAGTATACTTGAGTACAATTCACCCATTTGGTCACCGTACTACAACGTACACATCGAGGGCATTGAAAAAATTCAAAGGAGGCTCCTAAGATTTGTAAACTATAAACTGGGGATCCCGATGGAGCAGATTGATTACAATTTTCTATACAGTTCAACGGACCTGATGAGATTGAAGGACAGAAGAACTATTAACGATCTTGTTTTCATTTATAAAATACTCAACTCTTACTTCGATTCCCCTGACTTGTTGGGCAAGATTACATTACGTGTTCCACAGCGCTGCACACGCTCCCAGGAACTATTTGATTGCGCTAATAGCTCTAACACCAACTACCTCCGAAATGCAGTCATTCCGCGAATCTTACGCTTGGGTAACGAGTACCTCGATTGTGATGACGATATCTTTTATATGACTTTGCATGGGTTTAAGACTTCTATGAATGCTAAGTTTGGAATTTAAGGGGCAACTATTAGTTTGGGATATTGTCAAAAGTTTTAAAAGTTTGAATTATTATTTCTCGAATTTGAATTGAATTTATCGAACTACTATCTAAACCAATCTTATTTATCTACTATATATTGTTTGTTATTGTCTATTGTTATTTTTTTTTTTTTTTTTTAATGTATATTGTTTGTTTTTTGTTATTGTATGTATATATAAATATATATATATATATTTTTTTTTTTTCTTTATTATTATTATATTTTAAATGACATTTAATACTACGATTATTTCAAGGCTGTATTTTAAGGGCACTTAATTTGTTTCTTATGATTTTATTGTGTATTTAATATATTTGTTTATGCTTTTACTATTATCGGTTCTTAATAATTTTTATCTGTCCCTAACGTTAATGATTTGAAGATTCATATAATGTTGTGGCCTGCCATGGCTTTTGTTGTTCTGTTTATATTTTGGTATTTTTTTATTATTGTGAATTGTTCCTTTTCTGTAGTTTGATTTTCTCATTATGTAAGCAGATGTTTATTTTAAGTGCTATATTTTTGTTATGATATATTACTGTTAAAGGCAATATGCCGTATATAATGAATAAATAAATAAATAAATACTGCTCATACTCTAATTGTATCGTAACATCTGTAGATTCACTTTATTCGTGACCCGATAAACACACTCATACCCTCTATACTGCCCCGCTAGCGTCAAAATCCACGTGGCCATTAATGGTATATTAGCTATGTACCATTACTATGACAGAAATCATAGAGTATAGTAATATACAGACAGATAGATATAGGTAAATATATATTGGGCTACAATGTGACGTCACAGTCCCAGCGCTACGGCCTTCTTATATAGGTGGTGTTGCTATGTTCCTTCAAAACGGCCTCCTGCTTACAGGTTAATCAAATAAATGCATGTGACTGTAGAGAGTCAACGCAGACTATCGCACATATTGTGTAGGAGTGCCCTCAAAGAGCTTTTAATGGCTCATTTATGGACATTAACACTGCTTCCCCACAGGCTCTGCAATGGCTCAACCTGTAGCTGTAATGTGAACCTTTTTAAACTTTTTCTCTGTTGACGCTGCTGACTAGCAGTTGATTTTCAATGCCATAAGATAATAATAATAATCAAATAAAAGTTAAAATAACAAACCTTTCTGGACAAAAGGCAGAGGTCCATCCTGATGCTTGACTCGTCGAACTTTCAGTTCGTCTACCACATCCTTTACGTAGAGAAAAAGTCTTGATGGGTTCTCAGTCATATCCTTAACTTTACCTTCAACAAACTTTATAAAACTCTTGGATTCTGTGAAGCTGGGGTGTACGCACAGGTAGTAGCCTCTTACTTTCTTTTCCACTATCTTCTTCATGTCGCTGGATGAATCCAACTTGAAACATACATCTATGAAACGTTGGTATGTGCTATTTATGGGACGGGACTCACTTGTACATTTTCCTGGTTTATCAAGTTTGTCCAGCTGAAATGGAACCACCCTTTTCTTCCCGCGTTCATTTTCAAACTGTTCCACTTTCTTTTTGTCATCCGGTGTCAATTGCACTTTGACTTCAACTGGCACAGCTTTGACTTCAGTAACAATGTTCTCCATTACACCGGATATTTTATCCAAATTTTTCACAATATTCTTTGAAATTTCCTTATTCAAGTCACCATCGGTTTTAACTTTTTGAGGAGTTTCTAATGATTTTTTTGGAGTATAAAAGTCACACTTTGATAAGACGGGAACATTGTCGGGTTGAGGATCTTCATCAAAATCTTTATCTTCAATCTCTAGAGGAGCTGAAATTGTTAAGGTTGGTTGTGAAGAAACTTTACTAGGAGGTTCAACAATTCCTTCAAGATTTGAATGACTAGGTTTCTCCGGCAATTTCGAATTATCACCATCATCTGAATCAATAGATATTTCAGCTTGACTTACAGAAATGATATGGGATTCAGTGGTTTCTTTTACAGGTGAATCAGTTAAAATATCCAAAGGATCTTGGAGTGGTGTTTGCGAGACATCCAGTTCATGGTTTTCTTTAGAACTGTCTGGCTCATACTCTATAGGCAATTCCACATTACCACTCAAGACTGTAGAGACGTCATCATCATCTGAATCAATTTCAACAATTGGAATATTGGAAGGTGCCTTACTCACAACTGTCAAATCAATATTTTGCAACTTTGCCACACTATGCACCAGATTGTCCAAGGTTTTCTTGAAATTTGCAGGGACTGTTTTCTGCTTCTTTTGTGAAGGCAATGTTATGTTTCCACCGAGTCTTTTATTAGGCTGAAGCACCTTACCACATGTTATCGTAACTTCGGGTGTAATTTTTTTGTTTATACTATTTATCGGAGTGTTAGTTATATTCCGTATTACGGGTTTTTCCACCAGCCCTATGGATCTGGATGATTTATTTTTAGAACTATTTGTTTTAGAGTTGTTTGGAACAAATGTGGAATTTATTTTAATAGGCAAATGTTGACTAGGCAGATTGTGAACCTGTGAACTCTTAAATGAAGATTGCGAGGCACCATTACTTATCTTATTCAATCTAGGTTTCAATCCTCCGGTAGAATTATTTGAAACAGATTTCTTGTTGGTTTTATCGGAAGGCTTGATATGTGTTTGACCAACAATTGAAATAGATTTGATAGGAAGTACAGTAGTGGAACTGGAAGACAAACTTTTAGTTGGAACTGACTGTTTTTGACCAAGGGGTTGCTTATTTCCCTTTATAGATCTAATGTTCAACTGCGAACATTTTCGTAGAATCTTTTCTGCCACAGAGTTCTGAAATCATTAATCATTTTGCTTTAGTTATGTCTAATTAATAATTTTGTAACTTCATAGTAGGTATATTTATTTTCAATGTGATATGAAATGATATTACGGTGCTGAAATCAATATCTTCAGGTAATTATTTGGCTTCTTCGATGTTTCATGATTTTTTATATCAAATTTATATGCAGATTGGTATGGAGTGATTTGATAACATTTGGAGTATTTTATCAACCAATTTTAAGTAAAAATCGATTTTAAAAGTTGCAATTTTCTCATACACACTTTTTTTTCATGGAGTGACATTTTATTTTTTGATTCTAAAATTGGTGTTTTTGTCTGAAAAATTAAGATATTGTTGGTCATTGTCGTTTTAAGTGAATTTGGATAGATTATTTGATAACATCCTCGAATGATAACACTACGATTTGAATAGGTTAGGTTAAGGTTGGAACATAGTTTTTAAGGGGGGTTTGACCCCCGATACCTCTTCAGTAACCTCCCCAAATGATAACACTGCACTCTGTTAGGTTGAAACATATTCATTTAGAAGGGTTTTGTCAAAAATCGAAGAAGCCCGCGAAGAAAATAATTACCAAAGATCAATTCTTGTATTGGTAGCAAATAAATGTTTCCTCATTCCTTTTTGCACGGGATAAATTTCGGTTAGGCAAAATATTTATAACTTGAGATTTTCATTGCAATATTCAATCAGTAAAAAAAAATGGGAAAATTTACTCAAATTACATGAGCCCGTATTTTCTAATGTATAATTTTTTTCTTATAGCAGCCAAATAGGCTTTAAATAATTGTATAAAATACTTTTTACATAAAATATGACATCAATGCAAACCTTAATGAACGGAGAACTAGACTCATCTTCTGACGAGTCTAGGTTGATAACGTCGTCGGACATTTTATTTAAAAAATAGTTTTAAACAAAACTACTAATTTAAATTAAACATCTAATCATATTAAAAATGGAAATAAAGGCTAAAAATATTTAAAATTCGAAACCTAGCCACACAAACTATATCAACTACTGATCGTCTTTATGCCAAAAAATACTTCTATGCTTTATGACAAGACAAGCATTTCCCGCTGAACTTTCGATATCAACACACCATAGATAACCACGACAACCAGTTCGGAAAATAATTGTTGTCAATATTAAAGGCGTACCCCCAAACACGTTTTTTTTTTTACCTTTCAGTCTGGAGCTGACTTTTTTCGGCGATGTTGCGTTTGTTTTCTTTTAAAATTATATATTTTATTGGTCTAACGAGAGCATTTTGGAGTTTTAGAACTCCTTTTTTAGATTTGAAGTTAGCTGTTTAGACATTCCTATAAAATTTTATGGCTTATTAGTAGGAGACACGACACAACACTAGTATGGCCGCAGCATTGGTTAGCATTTGAAACTACATATATATGAATGAAGTAACAAAAGGACGCATTATATTTATTTATATTACGCATTGCGGTTGAATAAAAAATGGCCATTTAAAGACATAATTATTATTAATAACTAGGTGGTTTATTGTTGTATCAAAATGGTAGCTTGTGTCGATATTTTATTTATATAGCCAAGACATTATTTAGTACTTGCAATACCAAGATATATTTCCACCCACAATAACGAAAAATTTTCTATTTCTTTAGTTTCTATGCAATTCCAGTCGGCCATGTTTGTAGTTATGGTGTGCGTGTTAAGTGTTGTGCTATCAAGGAATAAAATAATATAAATCGACAAAAATTTTGAAGAGTTAACGGTGAATTTTCATGTGTGTGAACAGTGGTTAGTGTCTAGTGCTCGGTGTTTTGTGTGTGAATCTTTCAAAATGAGTTGGGGAACAGAATTATGGGTAAGTGTCGAAATATGTAAAGATATAATATATAAATATTCGCATAATAATAACATACACATTCCCAACCTTGATTCTCAACTGACTTGTCTGGCCTGTTTTAAATGCAATACATCTGCGAACATTCTTATTATTTTTCGTTAGTCCTTAATATAAAAGAACATTTCGGTTGTATTTATCAAAATGTTTTGTATTTCCAATGTGTGCATTAAAAAATAACTAATATGTTGCCGACTGAAGTTTTCATTTTTATATTACGATTTTCAGTTTCATTCATTTTCCAACCTAGGTATATGCATCTAATGTGTGACTCATTAGTTTAGGTCTTCCTATGCACTTGTTTCCCCATTTTTATACGACATTCGACTTGCACTAACAATAATTATTAATTGATACCTATCACTTAGCTTTTTACGATGTGAAAATTACCTTCAACTCCACGTAATTTAAGGTGTTCGGTATCGGAACTGAAGCATACTTAATTATTAAAATTTAAAAATTAGATTAATCATTATGAAATGCATCCAAAAAATATTGATTTTTGATGTTCAGCTTAAAAAACTGAAGTTATTTTTTTTACCCATCACGCCGTTTCCCGAAAGGGGTAGGCAGAGTACGGATTTCCATTCTGTTCTATCCAAACACACCTCTTTCGCTTCTTCCAAACGCATAACATTCCGCATACATGCTCTTCTATTCCTTTTGCTCCTGACTTGGCCCTCCTCTAAGACTGAACCGATATGATCGGACCATGTCATTCGAGGTCAGCCTCGTCTGCGTGCACCCATTCTTTCAGATTTATATATCCTTTTTGTCATTCTCTCTACATGCCCAAACCACCTTCATTTATTAACTTTCATTCTAGTCTCACTTTCATTCTAGTATAAGGTTTCATTCTAGCCAAAGTTATTCTTTATTAAAAAATGGACATCTAAATAAGACAATGTCATCGAAAATTCTGGCTGACTTATACTTCTTATCAATCAAGCTGATAAAATTTCGAAATATATGCAGATTTCGATTTCGGGAAGTGGATTTCCATTTCATTAAAGAGTATAAGGTATCTTCTTGTTTTGGTGAATCAAGAAACCGACCTGTCATTGTCAGATGCATTATTCACTGGTTACGCAAAGTATTTTTTTTTTGACATAACGTATGAATTAAAGTGTGATTGGTATGCAGATTATTGCAGTATAAAATAGCATAGATATTTGTATTACTTATGAATCTACAACAGAGAGTTGGTATGTGTAACGTCCGCTCTAGATTGTTATCTCAATAACATACGTTTAGTACTGACTTGTATGGTGGGCTTGTCTACTTGCACCATTACTTTATTTCCAAATAAGAACTGCTCCACTGATCTCGTATTGATCCGAAAGATTGCTCACTTACTTTATTGGCGATGTTTACTTGCTTATTTACAAGAGTATTTAAGTATTTTGTTGGATTGTGTCGTGTTTGAGGGCATGACACATCGGAAGAACCGTTGTGGTGGATGGAGTTTCCGTAAATTGCCATCCGCTTAACACCTGTTACTGGAACACTGCTAGCTTAATTTGTTTTGGAGGTATTAATTTCGAATTCAACCTGGTTAAATATTTAAATATCGTATTTTGATTGTAAAAATTTATTAAATTTTTATATTGATAAGTTTATTTCTTTGGAGAGTGGATTGCCACATTGGAAGGAAGAAGAACAAGTTTATTTCTTACGAAAATACTAAAAAACAGACCCAAGTTTATCGTGACAAAACTAAGTTCAAATTTTTAAACCACCCATACACAATGTTGACAATATATCCAGTAGAACTTTTCCAGCCAATCGGCCTCGTTCAATCTGCGAGAGTGGCAATCCTGGATATGGATATTTTGAAAGAAAACAGCAAAATCTGCCCAAACCAGGGCTGCAATAAGATCTGGCGCTTCAAGAAATAAATTTAATAGCGACTATGAGAGCGGCAATCGAATGATGAAAATGTCTCATAAAAGTTAGATGTGTTTTGATGCTAGGAGTATATAGAACTAGGTATCTACTTAATACAGTTTTGCTGTAAGTTATTTTCCTAATCAAAATAAGAGTTTGCGCCGTTAAGGTATTTTTCCATTACGATAATAGCTGGTGCAGCCTACTCCGTTTAAAACCCGGACGTCGCGTCAGATTGAGCATTTTTGTCCTATAAAGAGCCTATCTGTATAATAATATACCACATATCAGTTTGGTTCATACAAAATGTGAGTCATGTGTGTATTTTAGTCCACTTAAGTATAAATTTACGTGCGCTTTACCTTGCACATGCCTCGTATTATTGTAGACGTCATATTATTGTATTTTCTCCGCACGGCTGACTGGTGTACCGCGGCCACTTTCACTGATAAACTTGGGTGTAGTCGCCGACAACATACCGATGTGTTATTACCTTTAAATGTATTTTTATCGTTTCCATATCCAAACTTCCTAAATTTCGAGACAAAGCCGCTTCACTACGCTATCAATCAATAATGATTCGGCATTCTTCAAAGTTGTGCCCCGATTCCGAAGAGTCTTCAAGTGGTCATTGAAGTAATTTTATGAGTCACATCGGCAACTTTGGTCCTTTCTCTAATACATTCATTCCGCTTCCTGTCTCTCAGACTAATGTGTAACATCCTTCTCTCCATCGCTCGTTGTGTTATTTGGAGTTTTTGTATTGACCGTTTCTTAAAGGATGCACATACTTTACCAGGTGGTTTGCGAATCTTTTGTGGTCTTGAATTTGAGCATTGTGATCTTGATAATTTATAAGGAATCAATGTCAAATTAGCCTGGCTTTGAGTAAGGATTGGTGACCGTATTGTAGACCGTCACCTATTGACATTGGTATACCCGAGTTATTGTTGTTCTTTTCATACACAAAACTACTCCACGTAAGGTTCCACTTGAGATGGTAGAGAGAGAAAAAACAACCCCTATCTATCACGCTTGATCATGCACATTGTTAATTACCTATATATCCAGAGATTTGAAGTGTTTGACCCTTTTACAGGATACTCGAAAACCTTCTTCGGTAACCACATGGGGATATTATTCTCAAAACATAACCATCACGCCATATCTCTTAAAGTAGTAGGTAAATAGAGAAAACAGTCCTCATATTCCACTCTATCTATGTACACCTCGTTTGCAAATTTATATTACTAGATCAGTGGTTCCCAAAGTAGACTGGGTTTCGACCCGTCAGCAAAAATTTCCAATCTCTGGACCCAATTTTAGTTGCCTTAAAAAGAACATAAATATTGGTAACGCTCAGAATTTCTTATTGCCTTATTTCAAAACTATCATACTTGCGATTATCAGTGCAACATGACAACCAACTACTCTCAGAATTAATGCATCTTATAAACCCCCATCCAGCCTTTTGTCAAATAAAATATAAATGAATTGGTGGATCTCTAATATTCTCTGACCCAATGTTTGGGAAACTCTGTACTAGAGAAAAACCATGACCTCTTGTGTAGGTACTTGTGATGCTATCATAAGAAGTCGTTTGCACAAAAAAAAACATTATTATTAATATCGTTTGGCATTAGAAATCAGCTGCCAGTTAGCAGCGTCATCGAAGGATAAAAAAGTACAAATTAATTTCAAGATGTAAAAAAGTTAAAAATAAGGTTCACATTACAACTCCAGGAGATCACAAAGCAATATCCAATTCGTTGAACCATTGCAGAGCCTGTGGGGTAGTATTGTGAATGTCCATAAATGAGCCATTAAAAGCTCTTCGAGGACACTCCACAATATGTGCGATAGTCTGCGTTGAAATCGGGCACCTGAGAACCCACCTCTTGTACCAAACCCCGAGAATCTCCACCAAAACTACTCCACTCCTCTTCCCACTGAAACCAGTCTCCGCCAGACGGAAGGCCGTCTTAACAATAACAAAAATTCGTTATGGAAATGCAATCATATGCACTTGCTTTGAATGAATGAACTCAGTTGAATGACTTGTTACCTTGCTCAATACGATACAGTATTGTGAATGCAGCATTAGGTACATTGTGTGGTCCTGCCCACAACTCACTCCCGACTCAGGTAACTAAACAATTTAGTAACCCTCCCCTTTTGTTTCGTTTTTCCTGTTCATATTATTATTACTATTAAACATTCCTGCCGTCTGCCATCTATCTTCTAACATAATTCCTTTAAAACTTGAATAATAAGTACCTATAATATAATTATCGATCTAAAGTTTTTGTTATAAACTGGAGATAGCGTGATAAAGTCCTTCATATCACCACTCCTGTTTTTTTTTTTCATTTATTTTATGTAACATAATAATTCGGTAAACTTTGGATGTAATGGAGTCTATTCTTGCAACAAGATAATATGTACAATAACGTACCATGTTTCTACATGTGACTTATTTCCTACTACAACGCCATCTCTTGGAATTTTTTTAAAAAGTTACCCAACTATGTCTAACCACTCTAACCTGTCGAACTTCACCCCGCATCCGAATCAACAATAATTATTACATAATGCAATAACTTTTTAGCTAATTGAATTCAGTTTTAATGTCGTAAACATGTAATATGTCAAAATTATTTTTTTTTGTTCATTTTGGGTTACGTCGAAATTGAGCGATGAGCTCTAATGTAAGGCTAGTCACAATAGTTCCACTATTGACGCAGTGACAGCAAGCCTATAAATAAACAATAATAATACGTGGAAGTTCGATGGGCGGGTCAGCTAGTTAGGGTCAGCATATTTCTATAAACAGTTAAATAGACTGGGGCAAGCATGTCCAGAGGTATTGACTTTTGTATTTCGGCAGATCAAAGCTGTGCAGTATAAAACTGACATACCTAACATTATGCATTTATACGTTATGGCATGCCAATAAAACAATAATAGATACTTTAAAACACAATAATTCGCAGATCTCAGACCGTTTTTATACAAAATATTGTAGGTATCTCGATTACGTGAATTGTGTTGGTGAAAATATCACCTCAAGAGAAATCTAATCAATATAATATAAAATTCAACCAAGGCAATAAAAAAAACAAGGGCCATTGACATAAAATTATGTTCATATTTTGAATAGAAAATTGGAAATTCCACGCTAGTCTGCCGATTCATTTTGATTTGAATATCTCCACTTCTTCTTCGATGGCGCTACAGCTCAAATCGATCTTTGGCCTCCAATAGACAACGCCACCTTTCTTTCACTGCGGCTCGCCAATCTGCTTCATGCAGAAGTTGAAGAGTCATCGAATCAGTCTGAAATCTAGAATCATTGGTTTACTGTTGTAAAAACAGCGAATTTTAATCGAAAAGCTATTGAGATGCTAAGAGCTAGAATCCAATACTTATTCTGAGAAAGAACAATCTTAAACTTCACAGTCTAGACACGTTTGCTGTATTCCATTGTGTGTCTTACTTCACCGACCGTTATCTACCTGAGAAAATAGAAAATAATACTTTCTGTTTTAAAGGTACTCGTCTCTCAAAAGAAACAAAAAAAAAAGATTTAGTAAAAGGATAAACTGCTTGCACAATGGAAATCTAAGAATTTCTAGTTTTTCGGGAAGCATTTTATCAATGTTTACTTACTTTGCGAGCAAAACTTGTTAATTTTATGTTAAGGGCCGAAATTATAAAAGTCCGTTAGTTTAAGTTACAAAAAATTGGTCCAAAATTTGATATAACTACTCGTTTTTCAGAATTATAAACATCCGTTAGTAATATTTCGGTAAAATGTTACCATCGGCTTTAACTGACGGCCAGACCACCGATTAAGCGACAGTAACTTCATTGCCGTCTCACTCTTTCATCTAAGAGAGAAAGAAATAGCAATAGGCCGTGGCTGTCAGGCTGTCATTTCATTCTTTTAAATTCGTTGTGCGTATTTTGTGGTGTTTTTGTTGCGCGTTGTTTTGCTATTTTAAAATGTTTTCCAGCAGTGATAGCCTTTAGCCTTTATTAACTATTTCAACACCGAGAGAATAGTTATAAAAAAATGAAAATAATACAATGTCCCTATTTCGCTAAAACAATATAATCAATCCTGTCTCGCAAAGTTAATTTCACTTATGATTAAAATAAAGAGTCCTGTCTCACAAAGTTGATTTCACTTACAAAATATTATAAAAGATAAACAACACAAATTACGCACACCAAATTACAACGCTTTTGCGCGGTTTTTTTACTGATTTCGTTTGTTTTGACATGGTTTTGACATAAGAGTCGGTAAAATTCCATAGAAGCTTTCGAAAACCATAGACAAATATACGGATAGTTAATTTTGGTTTATAATATGGTCGTTGGTAAACTTTACTAACGAGTCGCCGTTCGTTGGTAACTTTGACATTTACTGACGAAAATATGGTCCAGTCTTTATAATTTCGGCCCTAAGTGTGCGTTGGAACGATGCATTCGGCTTACCTATTTAAAAAAAATTTCCGAATAAATTAGCTAGCTGCCTTGGTCACTGTGGAACCAAACGACCTCCTAATGGCCAACACTGAGATACACAGAGGAGTTTGCCTATTAACTGTATAGTGTTAGTCGTTGGTAAATGTTAGATTCACACGCCTCATACAATAGTGCATTCTATGTTATTATGTATACTCGCACAACAAACAATAATATAATACAGTACTTACCTCGGAAATGCTTTGACTTTTTTTCATTATTTAATCTTCGTGTAAACACTTAAATATTCGTGTACAAATTTTCTTAGCAATTGTGTACGAGCATGTCGTTTATGTAGAAACAAACCGGCGACGAATTAGTGAACTTAGTGTTGCGATGTCGTCCACTGCGTTGTTTCATCAACATTTTTTTCTTTTCCAGGATATAGCAACTACGAAATTTTACCACCCAATAATGTACCTGGTTTACCAATCGTAATCATGAACATAATATGTGTTTACAATGGTGCTGAATTTCGGTGATCACAAATTATTTTTCGCATCCAAGTATCATTAACATTGGGGCTAGTTGCTCGCCCTCTGTATGTTGATCTGTGATGTCTTTGTTATGTTAAGTTTTTATGTGTTTCTCTACCAATGCACAGTAAAGTATGAATAAAATAAAATAAAAATTAATTATTCCATACTTGTGCTCCTAAAAAAATATGGAGTAGGTAAGTATAAAAAAAAAAGAAAAAAAAAAAGAAGTTTATCACCTTGTGGTTCGCTTTTCGTTTTTTAGCCTACCTTATAACTAAATGAACAATAACATAAATTTTTGTTCGGGATAAAACATAAGTAGAGAACCTATGCGAGGCACTTCGCGGCCAGATCCAAACACAAGCGGGAGGAAACCATTTCTTCCAGATTGTTGTTATGAGGAAGAGGTGTGTCTGCTTATTAATAACAGTCTTCCTTCTGGTTGGCATTTTACACATGTCCTCCTTGTACGAGGCGCCTCGACGCGTGAATTAGTGCCCATATGTTCACACAATTAAAGTAATTGATATCAACACTAGATGCTGCTACTTATCTGAATACTTATTCTATGGACGAAGATTTGAGTGTTGTTATTATTATAATGTCCTCATTCTATCATTACGTCGCCGAAAATTTGAGCAAGTATTTATTCGGGAGTATTAAGTCCCACAACGACTGTTCATTATGGAAGCGAACGTGATTCTGTTGGTGTCATTTATTTTGTCTCTGGGATGTTTTATTTTGTTGACTGTGTGCGGTTGTAGGACCCAGTTGGACATGGGCCAACTTGATACATTTCTCTATCCATCGCTCAGCTAGGCAAAGCTTTCACAATACATTAGAATTACGAGTATAAAATTCTACTATTCTATCGACTAAGTAAACTGGTGAACACGGGGAAATAAACCATTTTTCATGACCTTTCGATCCTTACAAAGAGGCATACTTAGTAATGCTAACTCCAGTAGTGTAAGGGAATGAATTGATACGACTTAGCCGCCATCATTCAGTGAAGGGGTTAGGCTAGGGATCCTTTAAAATTTATGACATCGTTCGCCAGTTAATTTAGTCGGCAGATTAGCGGTCATATTGTTACTTTTGCATTTGAGACTTATACCAGGAAATTCCGATGGCGGTTTTACCCTGTAGTTGAGCTTAATATCCGTGATATCCCGAGCATACCCCTCAACTAGGACACGCGTCTTCTTTATTGAGATAGATAAACTAATTAAACACACTTTGTTGGGTATATAAATCCCCATTGTGTGTTTTATTTATTAATTTTCCTGATATCTTCTGCGTTCATAATATAATGGACGAGTAAATATTTTGCAGTGTTCTTCCGATTGTGCCCTATCATTTCAACTAGAAGTTCTAGCGATTAATTTTGCACAAAAACTCGGGGTTCTGTGCCGTCTTAAACAGATTATCCACTGAAATCGTAAGAACGTGTTATGGCTTAACGATATCCAAATCATTGAAAATCGATCTAAATATATTAGGTACGAGAGGGGCCTGGTACCTACTCATCATCTTAAAGAAGACACGAGAAGTGTTGCTTAAATTGGATTATGTTAGTTTATGTTTTTACGACTTTTTAATTGTTATGCTCTTATGATTATCTCACATTAGATTGTATCATTTCGTTTAGGGGAACCTACTCGATTAGTCGAAATACTTTTCAAAATGTTATTGAAATAAATCAAGTCCAAAATAAACACGAATGTGGGTACTATCAGGTGCGTTGGTGCTACAGGTAGATCACTATGAGGTAATTGTGGGCAGTATGTTAACAAATAGCTCAGTCATCAGCTGATTATTGCGAGGGCGAACATATTACGGATGAAGGTTAAATATGACCTTTACCATATGGCATCTCTCTCGAGGTCATTGAGATTGTGCACTGAGGTTTTCCGTTTTATAGTCTTTAGTTGTCTTCATATATGACCAGGAGTCTCCGAAGAAAAAAAATATACAAAAATGTCCACGTTGATTAAAGTCAAATAAAGAATATTCATCAGGCAACAGTCGCCTTCAACAAAAGATCAAACATATTTGAATAGTACCTATAGAGTGTACCGCTTTGTGGCAGCAAAACATCGACCCTCTGCTAGGGATTCATTGGTCGAATTATACTACAAATAATGACGAAGTACTGATAGAACCGGCGAAACAGGGCAACTCACTCCTGAAAAGTTGCCCAAAAACGTGCTGAATGGGTAGGGTACCCAGGTCTGTGGGAATGATGAATGATAGTGACAGAGGGAAGCTATCTAGCATGCTTGATGCAGACCAATCCTTACATTGTAATCAGAAAGGAGAAATCAGATAGATTACCTAACTTAATGCGTCATATATAAATTTTCAGCCTTCGACTAGGATAATTAAAAATGAAAGAAACGGTTCACCGAAGAGGCTATTGTTATGTATCACCACATTCGTGTCCTGGATAATCTGTAAATCCCTAAAATACTTACAATCAGCTCTTCTTCGATAACTTGTGGTTGGTAAATTCGGAAAATATTACACTTACTTATGAATAAAAACAGGATATAACATATATTTCTAGTATGTAGTTGATATTGTACACTTCATTGGTAATTTTTTCCCCAGTCAATGTTCTAAGAATTGATTTTATGTCAAATATAGATCCGATTTTTATCATATTAAAATTTGGGGTCATGACCTGTTTGGAAAAAGGAATATGTAATTTCGTAAGTCCTGAATACGAAAGATGAATGGAAAATTCTTAAGTATGTTTTCATGTAATTTTCGGAAATTTATCCTATTAAGGTTGACTTTTTATTTGCCCAGTTTTCCTATTCATTGGTAAGACAATAGTGAGTGAGGAAAAAACAAAAAACATCCACAGGAGTAATAAAACTAACTAAATGCTTATTGATTTTATCGTTGACTTTTGCTCTTTCCGTGTATGAAAATTGAACCACGCATAATATTTATTACGTACCTAATCGTTTATTTGCAACAAATTGGTAAAACTGGCGATTTATTAATAATTTTACTTTTTGACAGAAAATATCTTCTTTGTAATTAAAGTTCTTCTTCTTCTCAACCTATGTCCGTCCACTTCTGGACAAAGGCCTCCTCCATCTAAATTTTGCCAGCGTAAAAATATTTTTTGTTAAAAATATGAGTGTTTTTTTATCAACGCATTCTTTGAAGAAATAATCAAGTAACTCTTGTCTTCTGAGGTAACCTTGTTCCGATCAATCCCTAATAACTATCTTCGTATTGTTATGATAATTGTTATTTTTTGTTCGTTTATTCATGTTATATTGAGTTAAAAATTATGAAAAACATTGATGGGTATTGTTTTTAGATTGTATTGGTTTTACGTGCCTGAAATAAGTAAGACAGCGAAAGGAATGAGTCATTCTATTTTACGTGTTTCTTCATATCTATAGGTACTATAAATGTAAGCATATTATTGTATTTTATAATAAACAAATTATTGTTATACAAGCGAATTTCTTATTTCCATATAATATTGTGTACTTTGTCAAAAGTACGTGCGCAACCTCATAACAAGTAAATAAATGTTCTAATAGTATAAATAGGTGTTGCTGAGTTTCGTATTTGAAGAATGCGAACACGTGAATACTCTTTTAACTAGAATTGCTAAATGATATTCAGTATTTTGTCATCTATTCGGTTAGCATCCAACGACCTCGCAGGAAATACCTACGACTCTGGCTTTCGCATGCCTGTGATAAAATTTAGTCTACATAGAACAGAATTTAACTTGAATGAGCCGGTTTCGGTCATGGATCAATGCACGCTGCATTCAGTTAAATTCAGCCTGAACAGGTCCAAATATTTATCCACAGGGAATCGTGTGGATAAATATGCAATAGTTACGGTACAGTCAGTATAAACTGTTTGTTTTAATGGATGAGGTGTGTTTATCCATCTAACCGTGCAACGTTCCACATAGCGATACATGCTCGCTAATGAGGTAAATGTTCTTACCAAACTTTCGCCCCTCGGGGCTCGGCTAGTACAAGCACCCGTCAACAGTTTAAGCGGAAACCGAGTTTGGCCATTTTTCTGTGACCCTGACCTCAAATATGTGATAAGACGCATTTTTTTAACCCATACCGTACTGAGAACTTTTAGCTGTAATATTCTGAGACCATATGACACTAACTCTTCATCTCCATCAAATTAATTCTAAAATCTTTTTATTTTTATTAGAATACGCTTCTTAAAGCTTGTGTCGTGAAAGAGGAAGATGGTCGGCACCTGGGATCGAACCCACGACCTCCAGTAGGATAGCAGGCGTCTTAGCCGCCAGGCTACCAACTACCACTTTCTCACGATAGCATTACACCGTGATGAATATATCATGTCGAATAAGACTAATATAATATGTATTTTTAGGTATAATGATGTAAACTTTTCATACTTTGTTAATATTTAAATTATTTGAATAATAATTATTGTATAATATCTACAATTTTCCTTAACATGACTCACCTTTATTGGAGTCTTATGACGATTCCTCGAAATAATGGAAATATTATGATTCTCACCACAACCAGAGCGCGCATCTTTCCCACAAAGTTTGTTGAAGAAAGTTGTTGGCTGTGCACGACTTAAAAGATTATCATCATCGGGCCTAACTGGGTCTGTAGGACTCGGGAATTGCGATACAATTACACCCCATTATTGTACAAACATGTATGAAACATTGATATTCTGGTATAGCCGCACTTTTGTATTTACTTAGTTTCTATTTACATTTAACGATAATTTTACGTTATCGGACATTTGTGACTTATCTGTTCAGCTCTCTATATTATTTACCTTGACTCAGTGTGACTGGAATGACGCGTAAATAATCTCGCCAAACCAATGTTGTCTGTTCAATAAATGTAATAACTTGCACTAAATTATTCTGTTATACAATATGCCTGTGTCGCCTGCCAGGACTCAACGTACAACCAACTGTTCAAAGCACACATAGCTATCAATTGATATCACAACAAGTAATCTAATCCCGGAAAACTAAAGGCAAAAATATAGATAGGTAATTTTCTCATTTTTTTAATCATTGCTTTATGTTTCTGACCAATAACACTTCACAGTGAAGGTCATAAAGGAGTTGATGTGTATCGTGTCGTTTGACCAAGTGGTTAGCGTCTTTTATTGGAACGGCTTAGGATAAGATGGGATTTTTCGTAATGTTGAACAAGTCGGTGGAATGGCGGAGATTTCCAAATTTGACCTTAATAGTAGGAGTTGTCTACTTAAATTGATCGTACTTTGGGTGACAAAAAAATACCACATAATTAATTAAAATTGATTATGATTTAATTAATGTAACATTTGCAGTCGTCAAAGAGATACCTGGAATTCCTCTAGAAAATAATTTGAATAGCCGTTAGTGTACGTGCAGGTAGGTACCACCTACTATTACAGGTGGTGCGTGGAATGCATACGAATAGAGTCAGCATGCCTCTGGATGCGCGTCCTCACTCATGCGTTCACAGTGCGTCGTTGTCGTTATAGCACTGCTCAGCTGCTGCTGTGTTTAGTCGCGCACATTGTTTGCAATTATGACGCCAACTATGTATAATACCTACCACCGTGCGTCGTTCTTCCAAGATAACATTATCATTATTCATGTACATTCATCTACTTTACTGACGATGCTTCTGGTGGTGGTTCGTCCTGTCCTCAAATCCCAGTATCGACAAATTGGAATCGGAAAATCGTTTATAAATAAACAATATTTGTTGTTTTTTGAATGACCCCTCCCGCAGATACAAGTAATCGTTCTACCTACTTCATCAAGTAGTGATACAAATAGCGGCCACGTCATTCCGACAAGTCAATAAAACTATGATCTCATCGGACATGCACACGAATAATGATTTATTTATTAATAATCGAATCCTCTGGTGCATTAGGGTGATCCCGCGCACTATCGCACGTCATTGTCACCCGTCGGTACTTCGTGAGCACGGACTTGGTGATGGAGAGAGGACCTGCCCATCTCTAAAGGAGTCGAAAGTTTTGTTGATTTCACTTTTCCGTGGGCCGCCTTGGCGCGTGACTCTGCGGCTCGCGTGATTAGAATAACATTGGGATCTGCGCAGCTTTAAATAGCTTCCATACTCGATGAATCGATTAAACCTAACTGGATACATATTATTATTATTCATATCAGCTATTGACTACTGCGGTGTTTTATTTTAATTTATGATCAAGAAATAAAATGTTACGTTCTTGAGATATTTGATTGGTGAACTAACTCTTTTTGTCTGTCTATGATCTCGCCTACCAAGACACAAATATAGAATCAGTGTTTTTCCCACTTCTCTTCCAGAAACTACATCTTATTGTTATTAAACTTACTGTCTCTGACTGGAGAGAACTAGCCGAAAATAATTTAATAAATGATTGTATACATACCGCGTTTATATTACCTGTATGTAGAGGAAATTATTTACTACCCTTAAATACCGGGATCATTATATTAACTCTTTATGTGGGGCATACAACTGCCATTAGTTGGTGTCCATGCTGTAGACAGGAAATGATTTCGAGTAACCAACCTTTGTGGTTAGGGAGGAGTGGCGTGAACATGAGGATGCCTATGTCATGCACTGCAGTGGACGATCTCGGATATTATATAACCATCCTCAGTGGATAGTTTTGACCCGACCAACATTGAAGGAGGTCCTCACCAATCCGCTTGGTAATCGTGTCGTTGTGACCCTATTTACCTCTCGCATAGATTACGTCCAGCTCAGAATATTATATTGTTTAGTCGTGATGGAAAGTGTGAAAAAGAAATCGAACGTAGGAAAGTTGCTGGTCGCAGGGTGGGCGGTGCATTAAGACCTATAATGAGAAACAACAACGTCTCACTACAAGCAAAGAAACTAGTGCATAACGCAATCCTGCTACCATCGATGATGTATGGTTGTGAAACGTGGACATGGACGAAAAAAGAAGAATGTAGTATAAATGCAGTAGAGATGAAATCTCTACGAAGAATATGTGGAAAAACTTTATGGGATATGGAAAGGAATGAAAATATTAGGAAAGAATGTGGTATGGAAGTAAGTGTTGTGACAAAGATGAAAGTTAATAAGTTGAGATGGTTTGGGCATGTGGAAAGAATGGATGCAAACAGAATGACAAAGAAAATTCATAAGGCTGAAAGGAATGGTGTAAGAAAGCGTGGGCGACCGAGAATGACGTGGATCGAACACATCGATTCCGTCCTCAAGGAAGGCCAGGTAAGAAGTAAGAGAAATAGGAGAAGCTGTATGAGAAATGGTATGTCGGTGGAAGAAGCGAAAGAAGTATGCTTGGATAGAAAAGAGTGGAGGTCCGTTCTCTCTGCCTACCCCTTACGGGACACGGCGTGATGGGTAAAAAAAAAAAAAAAAAAAAATATTATATACCAGAGAGGCCATCATCCAACAATGGATGCTTATAGCTCTCGAAGAAGAACACCAATAAGTTTTCTCATCGTAATGACTAAATGGGAGTATTATTTTTTTTCGTTTGAAAACTTCGTGTTGTGTTCGATTTTTAAGACTCGTCTCTCAAATGGTTCGATACTAAAAGATATTGTTTAAGGTAGAGACTGTCAGGTAAACCACGCATTCTGTAATTACTAATTCTGTGATATCAACAAATATATTTTTTATTATGGACCTCCTTTCTATGCACATCTGTACAACTAGTGAGTACAGTGTTCACACATCCACACGAGATAGTGCACGGGCTACTTGCGTATTAAACCTGTTTCGTGTCCGCACTCGGAGGCACATGGGAGTGTGTGTGTGTTGGATGTTTCCTCTGGTCCGGGGGCACCGCATTGCTTCACAAGGTTTGGAGGCCCGGTGCACGGCATCCAAGCACATCTGGTGCGGACGTTTCTGTGATTTAAATCAACTGGTTTGTCTGCAAGTCCACAGCATACCGGAAACGGGACGACCGATGTGCCAGAACAAATGGCAAACATAACGATACTCAATAGTAATTAGACGTACTTGAAAGAATGAACGTGATTTAATATTCAGTGGATAAAGATTCCCATCACACCTCGTGACAGCACATATAGACCTGCGTCATAATCTTAAGTACAGCGATGTAATGGATGGTTCTGAAGAGGCTCTCGCGGTGTTGATCATCAGGTGTTGTGGCGAGGTGGGGAGCCAGACGGCTCGACTGGCTGTTGAGACAAAATAAAAGAGACGAACGTACGTTGTGTCTGTCGTGTATGCAGGGAATCAGAATGCGTCGTAGATGTTGTTGTTTCTCTGCAGATTATAGCCGGTGATGCTCCGCGCCCGTTAGCCTCGCTGGCTTTTCTTTTATTTTGAAAATGACCAAACGAGGGAAATTGATATTACCTTAACTTTTAATTTGGCTGCGAATCTTTAGTTATTTATTTCGTTTTCTTTTTTGCTTTTAAATTGTGTACTCAATGTAAAAGCAAAAAATGAAAATCATTCGGATTGTTTTGCAAAGTAATTAGTACCTACGATAGGTATATGGATGTGGTTGGTCGCCGAAGGTCGTTGGTTCGATCCCCGTCTTCCTCTTTAACAACACCAACTCCCTCTGCGAAAGATGTCTAAAGTCTATTAGTGTTCACACTTTTATGAACAAATTCGTTTTTATTAAAAAAATACGTGTACTCGGTTTGTTCGCGTAATCTTTCATGTTTCATTGGTTGTTTTTAATTGCATATTGTTTTCGAACAAAATATCAACTTGTATAATATGTTATGTGGCTATAATCCTTCTTAACTCATGTAGAACACGTCGTTCATGGGTGGAATGCATAAAAATTACAATTACATAAAATAACCTGATGCGCTTGGTCATTCATTTCCCGTGTTGGGTTGACGCGTCGCGCGGTAACGTGACACATACCTAAAAGTTATTAAGAGGTGTGAAGTGTCCTCGTCAGGTGATTCTCTCCGCTAATTAGTATATTACTATGCGTTTCTCTGCTGTTGTGAACTTCAGCAAACTCTCTCCAACTCTAATGACGATAATTATTTTATTGGCTTCCGATGTTGTATTAGTCTTCGGTCATTTTCTTTTTATGTATATGTATTTACATATCTGTCTATTATATATGTAATTATTTATACTGGCAGCCAATCAACATCTGAAAAAGCATCGGGTAAATTCATTAGTCTGTTTCGAATAATCGCATACATTTTCTTTTTTGATGTTTGTTTTCAATCGCTTTAACATTGACTTGAGATAAAGGATCCCGATAGGTACTACATAAACGAAACATTTTTCCAATGCTCGCTTTAATTCTCATAAATATAATAGGTATGTATATTTCGGAACAAAATTTTTGCCTTAGGCCCACTCCACATGTACGCTCTATTGAGCTCTTAAATAGGTATGTTGAAATGTATAAAAAATAAAGTTTTCAGCCCTTAAGTTAGTAGACGTATGATTTATATCAAACAAACATAGAGCCAGAGCTGGTAAATAGAGTGTGTTTTCTTGAGCGTTGATATTGGACACAATGGAATCGACTAATTAATTGGCGATGACAGTTCTTTCTCGTTCTTATTTCCTTGGTGACCATATCTACGGTCAAGAAAATAATGTACTCTCATATGGAGCTCTGGTTCGTTTGGTATAAACGCACCCTAACAATTAGCTGTTTTTGTATTTGAAACACTCTTCGGTGTACTTACATGTACAACTCAAAATCATTAATTGGTTCAAATCATTTGTTTACATTATTTTGTTTTACTACTCCCATCAGCTCGTTCTATACAGGGTGACTGGTAATTCGATACATTCCTTGAAAGAGGTTATACTAGAGCAAATTTGCAACAATTTTGTTCCCATTAACCAGAGGTCAAATACCAGTGGTTTTCGAGTTATTTAACTTTTTAGAGATTTTTTCAATTTGTCACCCTTTGACCTAAAATTGAAAATTGTGAACAAAGTAATCCATTTAGGAAAGTCAAAATACATTTTTCTAATATCTAAAGAATACAGGAATGCTTGAAGTAAAAAGTCAAGAATAACATTTCAAAATCCTCAGAAATACAACGTTTTAAAATCACAAGTCAGTTTTTTTCATTTTTAATTTCTGATTTGTGACATTAAAACGTCGTATTTCTAAGGTTTTTGAAATCTTATTCTTGATTTTCTACTTCAACAGTTTCTTTATTCTTCAGCTATAAGAAAAAAAATGTATTACTTTGTTCACAATTTTCAGTTTTAGGTCCAAAGGTGGTAATTTGAAAAAAAAATCTAAAAAGTTAAATAACTCGAAAACCACTGCCATTTGACCCCTGGTTAATGGGAACAAAATTATTGCATATTTGCTCTAGTATAACCCCGTTCAAGGAATGTATCGAATTACCAGTCACCCTGTATACAATGATTCAAAATTTTCGATTAAATGCATTGTAGTAATTTGATTAGCACTACAAATCCATTTCCATTTTTGTGTTTAATCAGCGGTGTTTTGTCAACTTTGTAGTTTCATGTTATGTGTTCTACGTATGTATTTGTAGGTATTATGGAATTTAGCGTGTCAGCAGCTTGCACAATTCTGTCCGTCCCATCGGCGGAAGAATTCTGATAACGTGCAATATGGTAATGATTCGTGAAAATCTCCCGGCGGCGCATTGGCTTCGTACTTATCGAATTATACCACGGTTTGATGTGGGCATGGGTGCGATAGCCATCTAGTTCTGCAAGAACTACTTTCACTCTTGATAACGTATTCTCGTCTTGTCACTCCGTGGGCTGTGATGAAAATTCAGGAATCACTCTCCGTATCGCTTTCGTAATAATGTTTTTCACTTTTCATTTCGATTAACGACGAGGTCAATGTCTCACAGTATAATTGAAAAAAAAAATACAAATCGCAATATAACAGCATTTATTTAAGCTTTTAATAGTCAGTCTCGTATGTATACATACTAGCTTTCCCGACAGACCTTGTCTGTAGTCCTTACTACGAATATTGATTTCAAATTTGTAATTTATACAAAAAAATATGTTTAACTGTTAAAAAAATTATTTCTGAAAGCTTGAAAGAAATTCTCTCGATAATCTGCGTGCTAGTGGTTTGAAACTCTTTCAGCAATAAATTCCTTCCATATTAACTTTAATATTATATTTTATTTCTTATCCATTTTTTCCACATTTTTATTACGTTATTCTGTTATCAGGAGCGGAGGAGAATCCAATAAATCAAACATCGGAAGTATCTGTTCTGCCGATCTCGAGTTATAAGTGTTCGCATTACCCGACTTTATTTTATATTATAAGATATGGATCCCTATTTTTGATTTTAAATTATTGGTGTTTTACGCAACTGCCAGTTGTTTGTTAGATGTTGTGATTCACAGAATGTTCCCTGTAATTTTTAATTTATCGTACAAAGTCGTATTCAATATTCGAAGTTAGGAATGCAGGACAACGTCTGTCGGGAAGGCTGGTATTTAATTATAATCCAGTCACCAGTGTTAAGTGAGAGTTCAGTGTTCTTTGAATCGATTGCTGAGTTAATTTAGCAAACGAATCTCCATATCGCACTTTGCCAACAAGTCTTTTCAGCCCCATGTTATGTCGTTTTTTTTTTTGCTTTTCGTCATTTCAACCACAAGGGTGGCTTAGCCATTTATGTCGTTTCTTTTACTACAAAAATCACCGCACCATTATGAAACAAAATAACAGGTCATAGGTGGGGGAAGCCATTATATTATGATTAGGAAAAAAGTATGACTTTTGGCTACCCACAATAATCCGGGTATGTTTCTTAATCCGGATATGCGTAGACTCTCATAGGACACTCAACAGCTACAGGCTGTGAAATAGGTCACCTCAAGTCTCGTGCAAATTGTAATATCTGTTCTAGAGCGGTAATCGCATTACCTCGCCGAGACAATGCCACTCTACGACCTAGCTGCGTTCCTTTAGTAATTATGTAATGTGAAATGCTAACCATACAGTAAGTCAGGCAGGTATACGTACCTACTAAATATCTAACAAACAGCCTTTTTTCTGCATGCGTGAGTGTTTCATTTGAATCATATCTATATTAGGATAGCCTAGACCCCTGACCGAAAGATCGACTAACGCCGCCTATCCAACGATTCCCCGCAGCCACTCACACTATGTATTAACGCTTGAGTATTCTTGTTTGAAGATACACACCAACATACACCCTATACAGGTGCCAAGACAATTTTGTGTAGACATGCATTAATGGTTTGTAACCACCCTGGCAACGGTAGCTTGAATTGTATATAGGACCAACGCCCTGGTGACAGAATCATGCAGAGGAACGACATAACCGAAGACTTCCCTAACACAAAACAGGTGAGAAAAAACTAATGAAATGCATTTTTTCACACAAATGAAGTACATCCGATGGATGTGCAATCACTTTCGAAATAGAACATGTCCAATTCGAAATTATATACCTATTCCCTGTTTTCTACATTAAACAGTAAACATCTGGAAAGAAAAGAAATCTAACTACACATACACTAACAACTTAATATTTACATAATATGTAGTGGCATGCGGCGAACAAATATATTCACTTGAAAAGGCTACTTGTCTTGTATTCCTGAATTAACGCTTGTAAATTATACGTTAATATCCAGTGAGATTGAAACACTTGTGTATGTTTACAATCGAATCAAGAATGTATTTTCAAGACCAATTACTCGCTATAAAAATATAGCTCGCTTTAGATTATGTCGTATCGTGGTTCCGCTCTATTAGCGGGGTTTTGAAGGCGGGTGAAGTCACACCGGGACAGCTTGATTGTCGGTATGACACTCTTAGATTTACAGCAGTAAATAAAAACCTCAGAGACCTATGCCTTACGTGGCGAAGAATTTTTTTTTTTTTTTATATATATAAATGTATCTGTGCTAACTCAAAGTGAACACAAATACACTCTTTGACTCTTTCACAGTAAGCTACTTAAAGCTTGTGTCGTGAAAGAGGAAGATGGTCGGCACCTGGAACCCACGACCTCCAAACGAAACAGTACGAAAGCCGGCGTCGTAACCGCCAGTCTACCAACCACTTCAAATATTGTACCAAACTTTATATAATATGCCTTCCCCATAAGTTTGTTTGAATTCTTTTACAATGGAATGATCGACATGTGATTGTCTCACAATTAAAGAGAGGGCAATGGTATAACAATAACAAGACATTATTATTTGTGATGAAAATGTACAAGGCACGCATCATAATAATGCGAGCCCGTTCAATGTTTGCTTTCCCGAGGTGCGTCAGAGATTCATCAGATTGCGCAGGAAGGAAATAAAATAACACATGTGTGTTGGTTTTGGATTATGTGTGTATGACTAAGAATTTTGCGGGTCTATCTCGTTAATTTATTATTTCTTTTATACCATTCGTCTAAGGAAATGGCATTTGCGAGACTATTCACGCGCGACCGTGAATGCTTTCTGATGGATGTCAATTATTATTGTTGTCCCTGGTTCCTTGTTGGCCGGACATTGTCTGCAAATGTTTGCGTCCGAGACGGGCGGGTCGTTGCTCCGTCACGTAAGGAGGGAATGTTACCTACTCGCTCACCTAATGACTGCACGTACATTCGAGTTGTGAGCGATGAGAATAAGGCATTCACCACATGGCGGGCGGGAACGGAGTGATTCGGCAGCGGACAATGATCTTATCTCCGCCCTAGCCGAGGAGATGTTGCAGCTCTCGGTGTCAATCGGTGTTTGATGTCAGACGTCTCGAATGGGATGAGATATTATTTTGGCAAACTCCTGTCTTCTCCCACTGCTAGACGCCGGTTCTCTAACAGCGCATTCACCTTGATGTAATGTGGATGTCCTGCAGGATAAGTAGGCGCGGTGACACCAACATCAAGTGAATATATGCGACTGTAAGTTGTGCAATCTAGATGTATTATAATGCATTTTTCTCCGGAAATTTTACATTGTAATTACCTAATTACGATGATCGAACTTTATAAGACAAAACTTAAACTACGGAAGGCTATCAATATTGAAAATACTTAGGTAGATTATAAGCAGACGTAAATATTGCAGATATTCACGTACGTTGCTATTTTGAAATATGCTTAAATAATGCAACCTTTTGTTCCTTTGCCGAACAATGGGGTACGGTTGTCTTTGTGCAAGAAGCCAGCGGATTTCTGTTGTGATTCATAATACCACCAAGATTCTACGCTTTATTTACGTTCTTCTTCGATTCAGCCTCGAGTAATGCAAGGTTTTTACAGTTTAGAAAATTTAGTAACGTCGATGTGTCATTCATTTCTCTCACAGCAAACTCCTAATCATCCGTCATACCTCGGATCTCAGGATATATTTTAGAAATTCTTGATGTCTTTAAACCATTTCTATTTTTTGTTTCCCATATCCTTATAAGATGCCTTAAATTGTATATGATTTCACGATTATTTTTAAACTGCCCTTTGTTTTTACGTAAGATAGTAGGTAAAGAATATTCCAGCTTGAATTGAATATCTTCGACGGGACAACCTCGTCCCATTCAGATCTTTCTGCTATCGAAGTCCCGACGCATGTTTTAACCGATCGTTAGCCGCTACTTCTTAGAAATTATCTGAAGCATTTCTCTACATTGCTACGACGGTAACGAATAATTTTACTCGCATAGGTGTTACTGGGATTTTACTATCCGAAACCTTGGCTCTCATTTCAACATGTTGTTAGCAACAAGTATTTAACATTATCGACATATTGGTATTGTATTGTGTTATTGTTAAAGCCTTGGCTCTAAAAATTTTCGAAAATAAAAGTAGCTATAGGTAGGTATTTAATTAACAATGTTTTTTTTTTTCATTAATCTGGGTTCGCTGGTTCTTCTTTCGTTAATTTTGTTACATTGAATATAGCTTTTTTTAACCCTGTGTAAACCCTGTGTTGTTGGAAAGGAAAAATGGTGGGCGTCGGTACCAGGGTTGCCAGGTCGAAAAAAACCGAACCCGTGTTCCCACTTGGTTATCCGGAAAGATGAAATTTCACATAAAAAAAGTCATTCCCAACCCTGTTTGGTACTCGTACCTCTGATGTTATTAGCTACAAAACTGCACCGCGGTCTGAAAAGCATTATAGTTTACTATGAGCTAGCTTAGGTTTATTTATTCATGGGTGTCGCCTTCTCGTTAATTTTCTATTACAATGTTATCCCTTCGCAGATAGCACGTCCATTTTTCCGCTTTGTATCCTGTAAGTATTTTAACTACTAACTACAAAACAAACTTTAATTGTACGAAAGAATCTAGTGGCAGTAAATATAACGTGGTATGCGAATAGGGAAAGGATTCATGGAGTCGAAGGTAAACTGCTCGTGTAGCTACAAGAACGACAAACTATTTGAAAGCCCGTATTTTTAAACAAACACCGCGAACACTTGCGTAATAATTCAAATAGGCAGATATCTACCTGTTTGTTAACGTTGGAGTCCTTTATTTTATTCAAATCTAGCGCACCCAACAGACGTTGTCATTATTTAACCAGTATAATTTCCAACGAAGCATCTGTTTTAAACGATGTTTACAGGCACATTCTGACAATCCTACCAAGTTGTCGAACATCAAATTAGAATAAAAAATAATGACAGTTTGTGTTTTTGAAAATACTTTGAACGTACAGACCTACGGTTTTTTGCTTAATTTTCTAATGTACCACAAAACTTGCTTAATTTTATCTTGTATAAGAACCTCCCTCCAATAACAGGAAATACAACAAAAAAAGAATCAGCTAAATCTGTCCATGCGTTCACGCGTGATGCGATGACCAAGAGGTGATGAAGGATGATATGACTCCATTATTACATACTAGCTTATACCCGTCTTGCTTTAAGTTTTTGATTCCGATTGTCAGGCTTGGTCAGTAATATTATAACAAATCAATCTCCAATTATTTTATTACATTTTCATACGGTAATACCAAGATTCCATTCAACGTTTACATGAGTATTTTGTTTCCAAAAGATGGCTTACTGTCTTTTTTGAAAAATTTGTATGAATAAAATCCTAAAAAATTGAGTTTTTTAAATAGCTCTAAATATATTAAAGTTAATGCAGCAAATTGTATTTAAGAACCTTCTCCGGCATTTTGCACGGCTCTGCGCAGATTCATATCTGACGTAGCATTTGCATTTTGAGCGTGATGCTCCGACATACGATAAAAAGCAAACATACAAACATTTCTGAATTATTATGTAGAAGATAGAGATAATAGTTCAATTTTTTTTTCAAATTATCAAATTTTTATTCCTTGATGATTTTATTCCCCCATGGCAGTATATAGTTTCCTTTTCCTATTTCATTAATTTGATGGCTGATATAAGGTAGGTGTTCCTTTCAATGGTGTCACAAACGTATCTAATTAATGGTCTCTGTTAGTATTTTTCTAACTGTTATATGGAGCTTACGAATTAACTAATTCTTGTTAAGCTATTGCAGTGTGCCTGCTAGAGAATAAAACTTTATAGTGACTTAATCAATAAACTTTTATCTCGCATTTTGAGTTGTTTGTAGACTTCAGGAAACTATATGCAGTGTGTTATTCACTGGAAATGAATTATTGTAAACGAGAATAAGGATTGTTTTTATACGGCTGTAGCTAACAACGAAATGGTGTAGTAAAGCAAACATTCAGACTGAAGACGAACGGTGAGCAGGTTGTGAAAACATTAATGTGAAGCTGTCAGGAGTTCAATCCAATCTTGGAACTTTTAACACCGATCGTTAGTGACTCGGAACATAACGCAACGTATCCATCTTACCTATAGCGGGTAATTGTTTTATTTTTAGACCGACAGTCAAATCTTGGGCACGTGGAACCGCACGGTACCGCTATTCTTTCAATCCACATCTGGTCCGGAGCTAGAGGAGGCAGATCCGGTCTAAACCTATACTTTCTTGATCGGCGGACCAACGATCATTCCATGGGCGATAGTTAAGGGTGCATTTAAACCAAATGAACATTGCGTCAGAGCTGGAAGTAGAGTATACTTTCTTTTATCGTTACGTTGGACACCATGGAAACAACTTATTAATGGGGATGACAGTTCTTTCTCGTTGTTATATCCTTGGTGACCATATCAACGATCAAGAAAATATCCAATACGAATCCAACGCCCCACTTAGGGGAAAAGGGAGGCAACAAGAGCTCTCCATTGCGCTCGATCTTGCGCAATGTTTATGTATATTATGACATTGTAAGAAAATATACCTACTCAATTTTCCAGCTCTGGTTATATGTTTGTTTGGTACCTATAAACGGGTGAAAAATTTTCTGGGCTTATAAATCTCAGGGTACTACGACACCGATTGAATTCCAGAGAGTTGTTCCGGGATACAAGATTGGAATCTGAACAAAAAAATCGTTACGGATAATCCTAATTGTATTAGAGTCAAGGGGGTAATAACACTCGAGTCTCGACTGTTTTCTGATTTTAACACGATTGCAGATAACGGCGTTCTAATACCGAGCACTTGACAAGAATGTACTTCATGGCGGCGACTCCTCAGAGGCAGGTCAGATAACTCACCTTAGTCACGAGCCCTTTATCTCTCGTGTCGTATATTTTCGACGATTACAAAGTGAGGAAATTTCTACTTATTTGCTCGCCTCACTTTTCGTTTTATTTATATACAAAAAAATACACAACGTTATCGTACGAAAAAGATTGTCCATTTACATACGTACAAGTGCGTGCCTTTGTCTTGATACGCCCACGACAGGACTCTCGTAATACCTAATAATATTTTGGCAACCGTGTTATATCTGGTGGCCTTCAATCATTGCGTAGGTTCAACGCTCCCATACTAGTCCTTGCGGGGAAGTGCGGAATCTCGTTATATGGGAGACGACAACTCAAAAAAGGTTCATCAGACGCCTCCTTTTAATCTAGCATTTTTTTTTATTCAAATGCACGATAAAGAAGCACACCATAAAGTTGTATGTATATGTTATATTCTTACTTCCCCATTAGAGCAGAAATACCAGCACCAACGATGATGAATAATACAGTTTTATAATACCTAAATGAATCTGTGCTCACTCAAAGAGAACACAAATACACTCTTTGACTCTTTCACAGTAAGCTACTTAAAGCTTTTATCTTGAAAGAGGAAGATGATCAGTGGGGTTATTCTCGTAGCGCTTGAATTGCAATCTAGTTGAAAAGATATCTTAAAGGGCGGCTCGGATAAGGATCGGACCAATCAGAGAGAAAGAGGGAGTGTCTACAATACGATGTAGCCAATCGTGGAACGATCATGACACTCCCCCTTTCTCTCTGATTGGTCCGATCCTTTCCGAGCCGCCCTTTAAGATATCTTTTCAACTAGATTGCAATTCAAGCGCTACGAGAATTACCCTGCAGCAGCTAGAATCGAGCCCACGATCTCCAGTACGAAAGCCGGCGTCGTAACCACTAGGTTACCACCCACTTGTAATTGTGATTTAGTTCTATTGCTTCTCAGGCATAATGAATGCCAGTAATAAGAAGAAATTACGGGTCCGACCTCGATGGTCAAAGAGGATAAACACCGACTTCTGATCAAGAAGTCCTGGGTTTGATTCCCGGTAGATTCCAATTTTCCCACGTGTTTTTTTGCAATTAATTTCTGCTTGGGTCAGGAATCCCGTCTCAGATTCACCAGAACCGGTTAACTACTATGCTGCCCGGGGGCTTTCAAATAATGTATAATGTCATCGAACGGACTTAAATAATTTACCGATCTAGTTTTATTTCTCTACGGGTGGATTCTGTACTTTGTCAAAGTGTCGATAAGTGTATTTGAACCAATGAGTGTTTTGAAGTAGGTACAATTTGATCAAACAGCACCTATGCAGATAGATAATAATCTTATCTATCGAGTTGTATGAAAGAACATACCGTGATAAAGAAGCCACACAAACTGTCTCCGCTGGCGATGCTTCATATTGACACTGGTACAATATGATAATTATTTGATCAATCGATTGAATATTACGTATGAACACACATTATTAGCCTCTATTTCTATTAGTCGAGCTAGCTGCCGGCTGTTAGGCCGTACGCATGTGGGTGCGAGCTATGAATCATAATTCTGGAATTTTATTTTTTTGTTTATCAATAAACAAATCGAACATGCTCGTTGCGCTTGTTTTGGGCAACCGAAATAGGTACATAACTCGCACAATAGAACTAAATTACTTATCCACATTGGTTTCTCTTGGGCCAAGCACGTGTTCTAAAGAAGTTGAATAAAATAGTATATCATATTTTTATGCACACAAAATTAAGTGTACCTACATTTTACGTTGTGGATGCAATCAATTTGTAGAGCAACACAATTAAATTTGACGTTTCCGTTTTTGAATTTTCTTTATTGCCGACATCTCTTTCATTTCAGGGATCGTTGCGTTATACGATCTTCAATTCTCCATTTTATTTTTACCAGTACTCGAAATTCGAACATAACTAATTTAGATTATAAGTTTGAACATCATGGGGTTACCTGTTAGAGACCACAACTTCGTTGTGGTAAGCTCGCTTTCTGTATGTTGATTCTGTGATGTCTTTGCTATGTTAAGTTTTTATGTGTTACTCTACCAATGTACAGGAAAATATAAATAAATTATTAAGATTCCTTTGTGAAAGACTGAGCGAGCGCTATTTCACATTTTTTTTTTAAATAATCACATGGATACATAAAATTTGAAATGTTAATATGTTCAAAGATTTTATATGTTTATTAAAAAGAAAAATATTAATATATTCTCACTTTGACCACAGATAAACAAAAGATCTGTGTCAAATACATCAAAGTGTGTGTGAGTATGAAATACATAACATTACAGTAGTGTGCGTAGTGTTTTTTTATGGATTTAATCTATATTTATGCATAATTTTAAGAAAATAATCTCCTCTACATAAACTATAAAGTGCGAAATATTATACTCATCCGTCCACGCATTTTTTATAAAAATATTCACAAAGTTTTTCCTTCACGTATTAATATATAGATAATGACTATTATTCTGAAATGAAAAACAGACGATTGAGTTGCGTCGTATCCAATTTTTTTGAGACTTTTGACATTTCTGTATTCTGAAAATAATATTTTATCCAATACATCAGTTACGTAACTACTGGCAACCGATTAAGTTCTAAGCAAGAGCTTCTTGCGTTGAGTTGGAACGTGAATTTGAGAATACCAGTCATTAACTTGAAATTTTCTATGCAATTCAATCCCAATTTGGGAATCACGATTAAAATAATTTTCGTTAAGTAACTACTATAGAAATGTCTTTTTTTTTTCAACGTATTATTATGTATCTTTTAAAATAAATGTTACCAAAACTTTTATTTTCTTCTCACTATTGATAGTTTTCAAGTTTTTCATTTTGAAGTGATTGGTAGCCCTGCGGCTCTGTCGACGGCTTTCATACTGAAGGCCGTGGGTTTGGATACCGGTGCCGACTCTTTCCACTTTCACAACACAGGTTTGTTTTCTGCGAAAGAATATGTCGAAAGTGTATTGGTGTTCACTTCGGGTGAGCCCAGGTAAATAATTTTACTTTAAAAAATATATTTTATCTGGTTTTTGTTGTATGTTTAATAATTTTCTGTTAATAATTGACACAATTTCAAGTTGACATCTGAAGTAGTTAGTAGCCTAGCAGTTAAGGTTAAGACACCGGCTTTCGTACTGTATCGTTCGGAGGTCGTGGGTTCGGTCCCAGGTGCCGACCATCTTCCTCTTTCACGACACAAGCTTTAAGTAGCTTACTGTGAAAAGGTTCAAATAGTATATTTGTGTATTCATTTAAAAAATAATTTTTGATCATGTATGGTGAATTCCATTCCTTTTTCTTTGTTGACATTATTATATACCTCTATAAAATCTATAGGTATCTATAAAAAACACACACACAAAATGTACACTCAATTAAATTGAATGAAACTTGTCATTGATTGTAGTAATACATAAATGTATTCCTACTTAACTAGGTAAAAAATTATCGATGTGACTTTTTGACTTTTCCACTCCAACTAGGTATGTGACCTCACGGATACGAGGCGCCGCCAAGTGGCCGTTAGTCTCTCGTCTCGTCTGTGCGCTCCATTTCTTAGGAGAATTATTCCCCCGTCTCCTCTACTCCAGATACCATACATTATTATTTTCGAGACAGTCATACGGAATATTTTGATGACCACTAACTTGTTCTACGACGCGATAAAAGTTTCACATAGTTAAGTCGAATACGGGAGAGTGTTGGATGTGAGGCGTGAATAGGAAATCCTCAAATGGAGTAAAGTGGCTGATAAAAGAGAGGGCGGGCCCCCGGGAAATAACTCCGTCTAACAACGAGCTGCCATGCATTATATCAATCCTAGCGAAGTTTACATGATGCGGTGTCTAGAATACATTATGAGAGGAGATTGTTGGAGAGGGTGAAATGTAATGGTGGCAGTAAGAGAGAGAATGTGAATTGAGTACTTATACGAAATTATTTGTGAAAGAATGAATAAAAAGAAGTAACTCGTAGCCTACCAGATTTTTGCAGATTTTCTCATATCCTATTGAAGGATGTATGTATACGTCATGTTAATGTACAGGGTTGCCTGATGGTGTCGACCCTCTTTCATGGAACATGCTTTGTTTAGTGTGAAAGATGTCGAATATGTGTTTATTTTCTTTAAAAAAAAAAAGATTTTAGTAAAGAAAACTCGTGCGGTCAAAAAAATGATTTGTTCTTAAAAGGATTATTACAACTTCACACTTCATCCAAATGTGGATATTGTGGTATTGGAAGGAAATGAAAATTAGGTAATATGAGTATTTTATGAATAGAATAAAAAATATAATAAAATATCAATTTCTTTTGGTAAAAGGTCAAAATATTGTATGAAAATGGTGTATTACAGTTTTGTTGTTAGAAGCGAGTAAACTGTCTGGCTTATTGTTCTTTATACCAAGCCAAGCCAATTTTTGTGAGGGTTTTACCGGGTGTAAGATTTCTCTCTGCTGTGCCAACTTGTATCCAGCAACTTCCGGTATTTCTTCCAAGTGTTCGCTTATAATACATATAATGTATTTTTATACATGTAAAATACACCACAGCAGATGTTTTTTTCTCTGCAATGTGGACTACCAACGTCCTTGGTAGTCCACATTGCAGAGCATTTTGTCCTTGGGTCTGTACATTTATTCTGATTGATATTCTTCAAATTTTCCGTTTCGCCACTATCTTATAAATTGAAGTAAAAGTACCCTATTTTTGTATTGTCTGGAAAACTTCTTAAAAGATGATACTCAATATGTAAGCATATGGGTGTTCTGTGAACCGAAAAACTCGGGTTAAACGCCTCTGCGTGATTTCAAATAAAGGATCAAAGTATTGAACTGGTCCCTAGCGGGTGATTCTCGTTCTTATACCACCGTAGGCAACAAGTAAGTATCGAACACCCCAACGCTAAGGGATGATTGTGGGGCCGCGGCACTTCAGCGGGGAGAATCCGTATGAGTCATCCGACTGTCGCCCGCCCACTCCATCCACCACATGACGTCATCCAGGGTGACGTCATGTTGATACACGTTTTCCGTGTTTTCATATTATTTAGAGAAAATACCTTCTACTCTATTGGTTTTAGCTCTCTCCCCTAGATGCACGGGCGCACCTGCATAATTTATATCAAAACTGCAGTTAGCGTTGTTGTGGAAAGGCGAAGCATGAGTCACCCTGATGTTTCATCCGGCATACCCACGAACGAATGGACCATCATCTTTTGATTCGAGCATTGTTATCATTATTGCGTCACCTCTGAATGTCTTCGTATTTTTACGATCCTTGTTGATTCTTTAGTAATCCGCTACTATAATAATGATTTATTTTGTGCCCTCTAAATGGCTTAGACATCCGATGAATACATTGGTATTCCAGCAGTAAAAATGATTGCACCTCGTCGTCAAACTTGTGTATTGTTTCTGGCTATACGGGTCACTCACTAACCGTATACCTTTATAGCCTACTTGAAAGATCGTGTAATTATGTACAAGAGGTAGATGGATACACCTTCGTTGTATTGACACACTTTTATTTCAACGAAAGGTTAGGTCACTTACAGATATTTAGAAACGCGTACACTATAATATGTGTTGTACGTACCGCTAAGCATTCTGCCAATTTGTTATTTTTAGTTCGGGTTGCGTAATACCTAATGTATCGAATCAGTTTCGTTATTGAATCAACAATCAACATCGTAGGTACCAACCAGCAACCAATAATACACGGCTATTGTAGTATATACGGTACTCGCTGTACTCGGATACTTGGAAAGAAAGAAACCATTCTTGATTCCGACGGTCTAGCGCACATGATCATTGCCGATTTCGTATAAGAGTTGGGTGTAGAGGTCACCGGGGTCATGTGGCCGAAGAGAATCCGCGTGATAACAACACAATGGTGAGATTATCAAATAATGCGGTGGACTGTGAGTGAGTGTCCGTTGACCATGCGATAGCTCCCCAATGGACAGGATGCTCGCCGGGCAACTCAAGTCCGCCCACGAACACCACACCCGCCTACTACCACTGCGTCGAGAGCCTGGCGATTTGCATTATCTTTACATCCTCTGCAACTCGGCGATTCGATATCACTCCCAACAGAACTCCTTTATTACTTTCCCTATAGGTATACCGTTGGTATAACAAGAAGTATCTACTTGAAGAATTTTCTCCCGCACACTCGTTTTTATCCGATTTGATTTTGGATTCTAATCATGAGTAAAAATTGCAAGCATTAAACCTCTAATCCAAAAGGCGGGTAGCCTAGGGGTTCAGTCGCCGACATTCGATCTGTAGGTCGTGGGTTCGATCTCCGGTGCCGACCTTCTTGCTCTTCACGACACACCCTTTGCTTAGTGTGAAGTGAAAGATCTCAAAGGTGTATATTATGTAAAGCCCAGATTCATGTTAACCCATATTCTATATTTTTCTTTTTACGCCAATAAATTCCATATCGGCTTTTTTGCGAATAGAAAATTAGGAGCTATATTTTTTTAACCTACATATTGATTAGAGTGCTATGAATTATTTGGATGGGTTTACAATGAATTTCGAAAGTTTTAAAGTACCTACTTACTGAATTAAAATATGAATCGTAATCTATATTTTTGATGAATTAACAAAACCTACCGAGAGAGATTTTAATCTAATTCGAAGTTACATACATACATAGATACTCTCTTTATAATCCCGCTTAGGGGCATAAGAAGGCAACAAGAGCCCTCCAATGCACTACATCTCTAATTTTCTGAGTTTAATAAGCTAAGATTATTTTTTTTATGCAATTGCTGATTTTTTTTTGTTTATTTTTGTTTCAGGATCAATACGACAGTCTTTCCATACACACGCAAAAGGGCATCGATTTCTTAGAGAAGTACAGTCACTTCATAAAGGACAGGTGCGCGATAGAAACGGAATATGCCGGGAAGTTGAGGTAATTCTAACGTGATTCATCCACCACAAATATATTTACACTACATTTTATTATTTAACAAAGATACATTTTGAATGTCAAAGAGGTAAAATGCATGCATGCTCACAGGCCACAAAAAAATGACCTAAGTACTATCTGAAGTGTTGCATGCCAGCTGGTTTGAAGTTATTGTTTTCTTCTATTGTGTTTTAGTAGGTAGCAAAAATATGGTAAATGTTTGCATGTGTTGTAAACTGAAGGTTAAAGAAATTCCTTTTATATTTGGCTTATGATAAGGTGACTTCCAACAAGAGATTTGTCGTCATTTAAAAGTTGTATGTATTGATAGTAAATAAATAAACACTTTATTTTATGAAAATAATAATCAAAAAATTGGCAGGCCTTGTGCAATTTCTTCAAAATAATTGGAATTCAATATTATATAGGAAGGAATGTGGTATGAATGTTAGTGTTGTTATAAAGATGAATAAGTCGAGATGCTTTGGGCATGTGGAAAAAAAGGATACAAATAGATTAACCAAGAGTATTTATAAGGCTGAAAGGAAAGGTGTACGAAGGCATGGTTGACTGAGAATAAACTTCGATTGAAAACATCGCTTCCATCCTCAAGGAAGGCCAGAAGTAAGAGAAATGGAAAAGGTTGTATGAGAAATGGTAGAGGTGTTTTGAGTAATGGAAAATATCAGTTGAATAAGCGAAAGAAGTATGCTTGGATAGAAAAGAGTGGAGGTCCGTTCTCTCTGCCTAACCCTTGTGGGACATGGAAAAATAAAATTTCTTCCAACCAACAAATTATATTATTGATTGTTCTTAAAAGTTTGTACCTCAAAATGATATTCTAGCATTGTTCTGTTGACCAGATCATGTCATTCATTTTGAGATATATGAGAAGGCTATTTATTTATTCAAATTATGTCAAACAAAATACAGGACTTAGGGGGAAAATTTGTTTCAAATCAACTAATTTGCTGTTTGTGTTTGTTAGTATTCTGAGAGCATGTGTGCATTACAATACTACTACTTCAAACCCACTGCAGTCCCCTCAGATCTCTATGGTATTACAAAAAATGTGTCTGTATTGAGAAATAAAGCTGCCAATCACAAGCATATTATTATTATTCACATTAATCCACCACTATAGGTTGTTTCTTACCACACATTCCAATCACAAGTAATCAATCGTATCTACCTTGAAATCTTTCATCCAAAAATAAATGGAAACTCCTAACAGCAAAATAAAAACTAGAATTGAAATGGTGGTTCGAGAAAGTAGAATTGAATATAGAATATTTTTTCATGAAATTCATTTGTTTTTGCTCGGACGTTATCAATCACTGAACAAGTGCATTTTACCATTAAAAAGATTTTATCATCCTATTTGAAGAATTTGTTTATTGTTATGACGTAATTTAAGTTCAGTAAATCTTCAATATAAGGGACAAAAAAAAATTGTCAATCGTAAAAAAATAAAAACGTCCTGTAAATATTATGCAATATGTTTAAATTCAAGTGTCACTGCACGCAAATAATTTTTGGTGACCATCTAGTTCTAGAATTTGAGATAAAATATCTTCCTCGACTGCGCAATAGTTCATTCTGCAAATTATGTTAGGAGATTCTCTATTTGTTTTTCATTTGTTTTAAGGCTATTTGTAATGGACTTGCCCATCCCCTAACTGTCCATTATACCAAGGTAAAACTTAATTAACTTAATATGTGATCATTGATCTAAAACATTCAATAACAAAAATTTGATTTTGTCTCCAACGTAGAGATTTAACCAAGTATTTACCAACAGTATTTTTTTTCTTTTATAGGAGATTAGTAAAGAACTATCAACCAAAAAAGAAAGAAGAAGATGACTACCAGTAAGTACTTTGAACTTTTCTCAATATTCATATTAAGGATGGTTTTCAATAACTGTTAAATATTATCTGGCAATCAACCACAGTTACTTCTCTATTGTTACCCGCTTGTTACCCACATTTCAATAAACATAGATAGCCCCATTGAAGATTGATAAGATTCATATCTGGTAGCCTTCCGAATTGACCTTAGAAATTATATTTTGTTTGTGAATTGTGTATGAATATATCTCAGAGATTTATGCACTCCGATTCTCTGTTAGTTACGCTAAAGCTTAGGATTCCCTATGAGATCTGCTAAAGCTTGGAATCCGCTTAAAAAATATATGAAAAAAGTATATTTTAACTGACTATCACCCCTATTACGTAACAGATCCTCTAAAATTTAGTTGCCGATAAAAAAATAGAGGCCGCTTAATTATAAAAGCTTATTCCATAACTGACAGTTCCTCTAAAATTAAGAGGAAGTCCGCTTAAATGACCTACTAAAATTTAACTGCCGCCAAAAAAATAGAGGGCTCTATTTTTAAAAAAGCTTATTCCGTAACTGACATTTTCGCTAAAATTAGCGGAAATCCTCTTAAATGACCCGCTAATTGATTTAATTTTGGCGGCTGGCAAGAAGGTCTTGCTAAAATATTAGAGGATGTTTTTTCATACAGTTGGTTATGTCGTTGCTTTAAATGTCAGATTGAGGCGTCATACGACTGTGTTTTTGTATTCGCGCGCTTTTGACATCGTCTCGAGTTTTATGTTCAAAATTGTTGATATGTTGTGTGATAATAAAGAAATAGTCATTTTAACAGAATAAAATATTGGTGTATAGTTATTTTCAGCGATTACATAAGGGTTCTGTGTGAAATTTGGATTTTAGAAGTGCGTCTATTTTACATTGATCACTAACCAACCAAGTTGGTTTGAAGCTTTACTAAAATTGACAAATAAGTAAGTGAATTATTAATATTGATTTTAAGAGTATGAATTTATGTTTTTTCTGATATATTAAATCTATATTTCAATATTAATAGGCGTATATGTCGCTAATATGCTATTTTTTCTTCTATTAAACTAACCTAACATTGTTGTTTGTAATTATTACAGGTTTTTGTTTGTTGTGTACCTGGAAGTAAATTAAAAAAATATAGGTATACCACTCTATTCCTTGTGATTCGGAACATAAAAACAAATAGCTGAGATGAATTCCTAAACCTCAAATATTGTTTGTGGGAAGCGTTTAATAAATTGACGATGTCATCAGGGCAAAAAATTACAGGTGAGTTTTTTGTATAAAATTAATTGTATTATTTATAGAATGTTTAATTAGTTTCATGACTCTTACAAAATTTGTCAAATCAGGAAACTTTTACACACAGCCGGACTTCATAGTGAAGAAAAGCTTTACTTATGCAATGTGTGCAATAAAAAGTTTTCAAACTCAAGAATCACACGCGAACTCATAGTGGAGAAAAGCCATACGAATGCAACCATTGCGATAAAAAGTTTAATCAATCAAATCATGATAAATGCCATTTAAATGCAAAGTTTCTTATAAAAAGTTCAAGTTTTTTTTTATTTTCATAGAGTTCTATTATCAAGTGCTTTAAAGTCTGACATATGAATTCGGCTACAAGAAAACAAAGTTTGCATGAAGAAGTTTACCAAATCACGAATCTTTAATCCACACACATGACATTATAGCGGAGAAAAACCATACGAATGCCATGTTTTCAATAAAAAGTTTACACACTAAAGTAATTTTTTAAAGATTCTCATATGAATTCATAGCGTAGAAAAGCCATACATATGCAATGTTTGCAATAAAAAGTTTACACACTAAAGTATTTTTTTAAAATTCTCATGTGAATTAAAAGCGTAGAGAAGCCATATAAATGCAAAGTTTGCATGCAAAAGTTTAATCAATCAAATGGTTAAAAAATACATACACGCTAAAAGCTATTTGAATGTAAAGTTTGCAATCAAAAGTTTCACATGTGAATTCAGCTATGAGAAAGCAAAATTTGCAGGAAAAGGCCATAGGTCGGCGCCACGGGCGCCTTTAAAACACTAGTTTGTACATAAAAGTCGAAATAAATAATTAATATCCATTGAAAATATGCTTTAATTTCAGATGAATTGATTGTGATACTACATGAGAAGTTGAACCTGAAAGAAGATGCTGTTCCATGTCTGGTTTCCCCATTAAATTTTTAACAAAATGATTAACCACCACCTCAAAGGGAGTCTTCAGAGAGAACTGCATTCTACATTCAAAGAGTAAATGATTATCAAATGTAATGGATTCACTCAGATGAATTGGGAAGCTTGATATTTCAAAACTACAATTAAAATATCATGTAGATAATAATTGGTTTTACAACTAATTTCTCGGAAAGATTAATTTATACTACATGGAATATAGCGTAGGTTTTGTGTTATCCATTAGGCTCATGAAGCTTTTCATTCACCTTTCACATTTTAGCAGTCCCACAGATAGTACCTTGTTCGATCAACTGCATTATTTTGACTCCAATAAGTGCCCATATTGGGAAATAAAATTATTGTTATTATATACCTATTTGTTTCTCTTTTATAATTTAGTTTTTCCTAACCAAAATATGTATTTGTTTAATAAATAAAATTATCATGATGTTCGATTTAGACGAGATGGTGCAATTGGGCTTGCGAGGAAATGGCAGTAGCATTGCGGGGGACCCTGCACCTAGTAGCGATTAGCGAACCAGGAGCTCTGGGGCAGGCTGGTGAGTTGGTGTGTGATGTTGCTCACAATGCTTAGCATTGAGGGACAGATAAAGTTTTATCTATATATTGCTAGTATATTTTGGATGAGTACTCGTAAACTCTTGTCGATGTCTGTTAGCCATCATAATTTTTTTTAAATCCTATGTGCTGAAGATTGAGAATGGTTTGTATCTACGATATCTAATTAGAAATTTACTCCTCAAGAACCAGATCTTGATTTTATTCAACATTGATAATAATATATCTGATCAAATGACATACAGTGAGCAAATGCCCACTCTATTTACATTCAGGGGATGGTCTCGGGTTTGAACCCCAGCCGAGATAATATGTGGAATTTGTACTAGAGCTGTTTTTTTTTGCCATGAAGTGCAAAAACAATTTGTTAGTTATCTCTGAAGGCAAAAATACAAATTTCAAGATTATCAATGCATGAAGAAATATCAGTTCCATAACATTTATGGAGCAATGAAAGGCCTATTTATCATTTTGAAAAAGTATGGAGCTGAGTTAACAGTGAAGGATATAATTTGAAAAAAATATTACAAATAAGAAGGTACATATTACTTACTATTGCATGTTCTGAGATTAATTTCAATATACAACACTATCAACTTGAATTTAACACTACGGCCTGTTAGAGGGAATAATAATTTACTAGCGGTATCGGTTAAATCAACGACTGCAGAAGCTTCTTACCATTTTGGGCAGATGGCGGTGTACAATTGAAAACTGGGGTAAGATTGAAAACCATTAATTAACAATAATACTTTATTACAAAAAATACATACCTATACAAAAGTATAACTAGTAATAAAATAGAGTATTTTATATTCATACATAATTAACACAAGTTGGCAGGCTTATTGCCTCAAGAAATTTCTTACAAACTGAAGTATGCATATTATATATTAGTAGGCATATTTTTACAAGGTGAAACATATAATAATCTAAATTTAATGTTTTTTCTACAACTTTTAAAATAAAATTTTGCAATGTCACTTAATTTAGAATATTTTATAATGCCAAAATATTTTCATACTGTAAAACGGTCATCCTCAGTGACCGAACTCAATCTGCCAATCCAATGTTTCTTATCCTAATTCTGGTACTTCTGGAAATCCAGTTATAACTGTTTGAGAGGTTTTATGGTAGGCGCACCATTCGCAGTTCCATGAATGATAAATAGAATCTCTGGCTCTTCGTTATATTTTTGTATTCATCTCACCAAAACTCTGAAAAAAATATTTTGATAGAGAACATAAAAATTATCTTACAAAGTTATACTTTGTACAAATTCTTCATAAACATACTTTTATGAATCAATATTGAAAAATTATATCCTTTTACAATTACCTACAATTTTTAGTTTACAATAAGTAAGTAATAACACATTGAAATATTAATTGATACTCACATCTTTCCATGACTTGAGATGGGCCATTTGACTCAATAAAATGACACATTCCTCCCACTTTTTGTCAACTGTGCTTACAATATTGCCTTTATTTCTGCATTTTCGTCATCCTTTGTGACCCCAACATAATTATTAATAATTGTCCTTAAAACGTTTTTAAAATAAAAATGAGCGATCAATTTTCTTGTAAAAATAATGATTGAATTTGGCGGATGACCGACAAAATTGACACTTGAACCTTAGAAATGGCTGCGGTTACGTCATATATCCATAATTTTACTTGAAATCACACGACCTGCAGCTATGTTCACATCTATGATTTTAGAGGGTGTTATAATCATAGATTTTGGCGGGTCCGCTAATATTGGATGTTACGGAATAACATTTTTGAATTAAGCTTTTAGAGGACCCGCTTAATTTCAAATTTTAGAAGGTGCTAAATTTTAGAGGATCTGTTACGTAATAGGGGCCTATGCCACTTTAATTATTATAATTCCTCTAAAATGACCCGCTATTCGATCAATTTAAGCGGCACCTTAGAAAGACCCACCAAAATTTTAGAGGAACCGCTTATATTATGTCAAAACTACTCATGTAGTTTTTTTTTTTCACAGATACGTACCTCTCTTATGACAAGAGTCAACACAAAAATTTTATTTATTTTCAGTAAGAATTTTATTTGGCACTTGTTTTCATCATAAATAATTTAACAGTGTTATATTTCTTGATCAAGATGAATTTGTTTGAGAAAAGGCAAATTTACTGGTCATTATGAGAATATCGACATTTGGAAATCATTAGCTTGAAATCACTTGCAGCATTCACTGCGATCGATTTCTTATGCAAAATCGTTCGAGTAGGTTGAAACCACTTGACATTACCCGCAAAATTCCAAAGTTTAAATTTTAGCAGAACCGATACAGAATTGGGTCAATAGTCTTTTATAATAAAAAAGATAAGAGATAGCTGTTAGTGCTCTTGCACTATTTGCCTTTAGTGTATGGTTTGCCACACTATATTAGTTTCAAAACTGCCAAAAGTCGATGATGGCAATAAATCATAGTATGAAAGAGAAAATCTTTTCTTCTTATATGCACCCATGTCTTTTATGGGACACAACAGTAACACTGATCATGATGGACAGCAATTCATCGAAAAAAAGTCTATACATTTGACTTTTTTATGAAATAAATTGAAGTATTGTGTGTTACCTGTGTGACATTTTATGACGATCTTTGACGTAAGGCGACGACTTTAGATCTTCATTAAACCCTAAACAATGTCATTTCTAAAATAAGTGAACAGAGAAACTGGCATTATATGATTAATATAAAATTTGTTTACGCTGTGATAACATTGATATGTCTGAGATTAACGATAGGTTTTACTTTCAGATACACACCATGCAAAGCCTTCAGACTTATGATGAACGAAATCAATGATCTGGCCGGACAACACGAAGTCATAGCGGAGAATTTACAGGCCAGTGTTATCAGAGATTTGACGCTACTCACAAAGGAGATTAAAGATGAGAGAAAAGTTAGTACATTAAACTATCATAATTTTCCTTCATTTTATTATGATTCAAACCTTTTCAAGCCTGTAGAACTGCGCCTTAAATTGAAACTCTGATCCAATGCTAATCATTCATGCACGTATTGACAGATAATTAAAAGGGGTTATCAGCAACTTAATTCTTTTTATTTGTTTCAAATCAGTTATTGGAAAATCCCTCAACAGTTTATCAAAGATGAGTATTTATTAAAATGGATGGAATTCCCCTTTTAGAGTTACATGATAAGATTATTAGTAACATCCTGCCTCCATGTTAGATCTTATTTCTAAGACGTCTTTATTGTCTGGTTATTTTTATTTACCAACTAACTTTCCCGACAAATTTTGTACTGTCCTCATATTGAATCGGAATTTAACCAGTGTAATTCCTACCGATGCATCTGTTTTAAACGATTTTCACTGGGCACATTCTGACAATCGCAATCTTTGACCGATGTCAAATGTCATTAAAATATATAAATGTTTGTATTTTCAAAAGCACTAAGAACGTTCACCTACCTGCGATTCTGCGCAACTTTCTTAATTTTTTCTTCAATAAGAACCTTTTCCTAACTAGAACAAACACAACAACAAAAAGAATTAGTGATATTAGTCTAGCCGGTCATGCTTGATGTTATACCTAATCAATGGAAATAGGGCTCCATTTTTATATATAGAGATAATATTTACTTTCTTTTTTTATTTCATACTCTTTATGCTTTGTAAAAGAAATCTTTATCACTTGTTTCTGTCCAATGCTGGCTCCCCCTTCTCCTTCCAATCTTCCCTGTCCTGAGCCTCCCTCATCCATGTGCGGTGATGTCCTCCGTCCATCTGGCCTGGGGCCTGCAGACATTTCTTCTTCTTTCTCTAGGCTGCCACTCCACCACTCTTTTGGTTCATCTGCTGTCTTTGAATCTGGTCACATGGGCCGCCCATCCCCACTTCAGGGTGACAACCATCTCCACCACATCGAGTAGGTATTAGAAAAAAATATTTAAAAGAAATTTCTCGACTTACAGAAACAATTAAACGAAGGTGCCAAAATGGCTGCAAATCTTCAAGCACAAGAAGTGACTCTAGAAAGAACGAAAAGGAATTATGAAAAAGCATTTAGGGAAGCGGAGAGGGCTTTGGAGAATTATCAAAGAGCTGATGCTGATTTCCATCTTAGTAGGGCAGAGGTAATCTAACTTTTTTTTTATCTTTACCCGTATTTTGTCATGAACATCTAACAACATCATTCTCATAATTATTTTTTTCGTAAACAGGTTGAAAAACAAAGAACTAACATGTCGATAAAATCTCAGCAGTGCGAGGACGCCAAATCAGAATACGCTAATCAATTACAGAAGACAAACGATCTCAGAAGATCACACTACGCAATATCACTACCCGAAGTATTTAGACAATTACAGGTCTGGATATAATATAATTCATATTTTTTTCACCATCTCATTGCACTTTTGTATTGTTCTGTTAACCATAAAAATGACTAGAATAATCATTGATATCTGACCAATGGTAGAATGCAGTTTCATCTAGAGAGGATGTGGTATCGGTGATTACATTGTTATTATTACCATCTTTCCCGACATGTATATCGTCCTGTCCTAACAATCTATATTGAATTCGAATTTCCATAATGATAAATTCATTACTTACCTATTTAACCAATATGATTCCGATCAATCTCATCTTTTTTAACGGTAATTGCAGGGCACATTCTGTCGATGATAAGAATTATCAAACAACTGACAGTTATATCAAACGCCAATCGAAAATCAAAAAAAATTATAATATCAAAAGCACTAAGAAAGTTACTTTAAACTTTATTAAATTTAATTTTTTAATGTTCCGTTCAACTCAGTAATTTTTTTCTTTTATAAGAACCTTCATTTTGAAATAATAAAGTTTTATTTATTTATTTATTTTAACCCAACACCACCTATATAAGAAGGCCTTAGTGCTGGCGGCCATTTTTGTCACGGCCGCTGGCGTGTAGACAGATATCATAGTGTACAGGTAAGTACATACAGATATAGACAAGCGAACGGTGGGCCTCACGATGTGACGCAGCACTAAGGCCTTCTTATATAGGTGGTGTTGATTTTAACCTTCTCCTGTGACAATAGAAAACATAGCAAAAATCAAATTAGTGAAATTGATGGGAGAGACGTATTTGCACTTTGTCATAAACCATGCTATTCGATTAATAATGAATGCAATATCTTTTACAGGAATTGGACGAGAAGAGAATAAAAAACATAAAAAATTTCATACACAGTTCTGTGACAATAGAAAGAAACGTTTTTCCAATTATATCTAAGTGTTTAGACGGAATAGACAAAGCTGCCGATTTCATCAACGAAAAGGAGGTACTTATATGTTTTGTGCTTTTCAATTTTCTTATTTGAATTCATATTTCATGTATCTTTTGCTTAACACTCTTGTTTGATTTCAGGATACATTAATGGTGATAGAACGATATAAATCTGGCTTTCTACCACCCGGCGATCATCCCTTCGAAGACCTCAGTAAGATGACGCACCACGGAGGTAATGGACACAGTGCTGGCAATGGTAACGGTCACGACGGAGTCGATGGTTCCAAACTGAACAACTCCGATCCTACGCCTAGGAGAACTTCAGCTATGACTGCTAGGGGCACAGTGGGGGCGAGCAAACTTAAGAAGAGAGTTGGATTGTTTGGAATTTTCAGTAGTAACAAAGTTAGCCACTTTTCTTTTAGCAATCTCGTTCTTTCAACATTTTTAAATATTATTTGTTTTCATTAATAGTGACTTATTTACATTTTTTCCTATTCTTCAATGAATATTATTAATTGAATTTTTCTTTATCACACTGTCATTCAATAACTCCACCATGTGCTTCTCGTATCAATGCATTTGGTGATGGAACTTCTTTGCTGTTGAATATGTCTGTCGTCGAAACGACTCATACATTCTTCTCTCGTTAAATTACGTGTAAGTAATGCTGATTTCGTACCAAAATTATGGGTGTTAACACAAAAAATAAACAAAATGTATAACACGTGTGTGTATGTGTTAGTGTTAACTCCACTAATACTCTTGACACTGCTTTTAATTTTGCCACTGGGGATCTTTATGTGCGCCACCTATCGCGGGGCTTCTCTTGAACAGTGTGTATTGATATTGGACACTGCCTGCACGTAGGTTTTGATGTATGAACAATTTGTCTACATAGTCACAAGATCAATCTAGACTTAGTATTAATATTTATCGAATAATACATGATACACAACGTGGTTAAAAAGCACTTAACTATGAAAATACAGCGTTAAGTTTCTTTAGGTTAAGCTCTTGTTGACTCTGAATTCTGGTATGAATTTCTTATTTTTCCGTAACCAAGCATGTAAATAGAATGGGGTGTAATCGAAACAGTTGAAAATATAAAATAAATGAAAAGTAGCAAAAAAAAAATAGTTTTGCATGATTCATGACACCTATCATCTTTCTTTTTAAAGTTGAATGCAAAATTATAAATAATGCTTATTTAGGTTCAAAGAATTTCATAAAATTGAAGGCCTTTTAGCAATAAGATGACAAGCCACAATTTTAACAAAAATGACTTATAAAACTTAACATATTTGCCTATGGACCACCCAAAAGTAATGTGAAAAATTGGTTACAATAATTTTAAAAACATTGTATTGCTCTGAGAGAATTTTAATTTTTTTTTTTGTGAAGAATGTTACAAGCCCCTTTCAAACCAATTTAAAACTTCTTTTGTTTGAGTAAAAATGTTATTATATCCTTTTAAATTACAAAATTCCTGTGTTACATTACATAAAACATCAATACAATGTAATTGCTTGTGAAAAATTCAAAAGCCACAAAAACTGGTGGTGATATAAAAACAAAATTAAAATTTAGTGTAAATGTTAATTTTATTCTGTTTATTGGCATTGATAAAGATAAACAATATTTTGAAGTATTAGTTTCTTGTTACATAATATATAAAAAAATAACACAAAATAATAATTATAGAATGTTTTGAAATCTTCATTTCGCTCTCCTGTAAAATAATGTATTTTGTGGCTTGTCATTTTATTGCTCCAAGGCCTTCATAGGAATGGTTGGTAGTCCAGTGGTATCAATCGGCGACTTTCATACGTTCAGCGTATTAGGATGTCGTAGGTTCGAATCCCGGCTGTGCCGACCATTTCCGCTTTCAGGACACAAGCATTTGTTTAGTGTGAAAGATGTCAAAAATGTATTTGTGTTCACTTTGAGTGAGCACAGATTCATTTAAAAAAAAAGTTAAAAATTTGTATAATTTTAATAAAGGAACTATGATCTAAAACTATATGTGAGGTAGACTTGTAATATGTATAAAACTGTTTCTACTAGTTTAGTTCTGTGTATTTCCCATCCTCAAACGATCCAAAATAATTGGGGTCAAAATCACAACATAACCAACCTGGATATAAAAAAAGTGACTCATGTAATAAAAAGCTTAATATTATATTGTTTTGAATACGGCTGAATATTGTTTTGGCTTACCTAGGAAGCTTTTTTTTTATTTTGCTTTTATTTGTTTTGTTTTTCCTACATGCTTGCACTACCACATGTTATATAATATGCGTGTGTGGACTTACTTTTAGAAGTTGTTAGAGGCATGTCAGTCGCTCAAGGTAAGATGATCTACGCCAGTTATTGCTGTATACAGGTCAAATCTCAGTATAACGAACTTCACGGGACCATAAAAAATATTTCGTTTAAATATAAATAAATATAACACTTTTCTATACAAAGGTGTCAGTATAACCGGCGGAACTTATTGCCTGAGGCAATTTTTTCCAGTCAACCGGTCTCTTCCATCTGAGACAGGCCAACCCCGGGTAGAATTTTCAAGTGAAAACACTCAGAAAAACTCTGACCCGACCGGGAATCGAACCCGGGACCTGGGATCTGAAGTCCACGCCAGTACAACTAGGCTACCGAGGTCGGTATAATGAAATTTCGTTAACATGGATATATACGAAATGATACATTTTTTATTTTTTTGTCTCCAGATTATACCCACTGATGTCCAATAAACTATTATTTGAGACATTTATGATGAATACAGCAAAACACAAAGTCATTAATCTCGTCTCATCATGACTATTTTTGTACAAGAAACACATAAATTTAGTGTTTCTGAAAAAAGTTTAAGAATCGTTGGGGACACAAAGTTTAACAGAACACAGTAGGTACATTACTTTTTTTGTGAGAATAAAAACAAATTTCAAGGATTTATCAATCACGTGATGGAAATATGTTTGGCAAACACCTGCGAACTTGCCAATGCCAAGGACAAACTGAAGTCGGAGAAATTTTATTGCCTAATTAAAATTTTAAAACAAAAAAGTTCGCTATACTGAAATTGACTTCGTTATAATGAATTTTGGTTCAGTACCTACATTTTATATGGAAGATTTTCGGGGACAAATTGACGATTCGTTATACTGGAAATTTCGTTACTTCGGTATTCGCTATAAAGAGATTTGACCTGTATTACTTTTTATTTTTCTTTAGTTTCTTTTGCTCTGCTTTAGGCAATTAGAAATGTGTTTTTTTTTAATATTTTTGATGACTACTATTCTATTGCTAATATGGAAAGTATTGATACAGCCAACGTCTTCGTCTTCCATAATACTTTCACTAAGCTTCATTGAAACAGCAATAAAAGATACATAAAAATACTTCATGTTGCTTTAAATCCATAGCTTTAATAATTTCGTCTTATCCTTAAATGATTTGCATTTGTTTTTTTTTTTCTTGTTTAAAAATTTCCACTCGAGATCAGATGATTTTGATTCGCATTTGTTTTTAAATTTGAAGTATTTTGTGTTGGGCCTTTATAAAAAGTCTAACCTGCTATATATTTCAGTTCCGTTTTTGGTACTTTCTGCTTGAGACAAAACGGATAGCAATTTGGCCAAATACGAGATATTCATCCGCCGATTATCTGGCTGAACGTTGCTATGGGTGGACTCGGTCCAATTCAGGTCTTTTCGTTGATATACAAAGCCAATTTTTAAGTAGTGTGTAAAGCGAAAGACTTTTCTGAAGCTGGCCTTATTAAAGTAGACATGTTAAATTGCTTTCTGCCTCTTAATGCAGAGAAATTATATTCATTCTCCATAGTTTGCCCTTAATGCAGTATGAGTATTTTTTAAGTCATACTAACCAAATAAAGAAATTAATTACCTAAATTATATTTTTTCAAATCCGGAAATCAGGCGGATAGGAGCTAGTTATCGGTTGAATAGTATTGCGCTAGTTATCGGTTGGATAGTATTACACCAGATACATGAAATATGTCAGATAACCGTTTCATCTCTACTTTATACATTATTTTTGTTCACAAGAACTTTTTTACATTCTCAATGATTACATCCTACTTATATGGATGAGGTAAAATTGTGTCTACAACTTAATATGCGTTATCTTAAACTGGATTTAAAAATTCTTTTAGTGACTATTATTTACTTTTTATAGTTTTGGTATTGTGGTTAGCCACAATTGATTGAAAAAATTTATTGAAAGTTACTATGGCTCAGCGTAGGGAAAATTTAGTGGGTTACTCCCAGAATCGGTAAAATACCAGAGACAAATTTCTCAGTTAGTAGTCTATTGACTTTTATTCTGCATTAATTTATATAAAATAAAAACACAATTTAAATACAGACAAATATAGTTAAAAGGATTATCATCACGATATACATACAAGCTACCTCCCGAAAATGAGTTAAAACTTGTGTTTTGGGAATCGTTGTTGGGCTGATGTAATTATATGGTTATGTTTTATATGTTTATAATATATAAATTGGACATACTTATTTATTTTTTATATATTTTTTTGTTTAGAATAATATATCAATGGATGGCAAGGAGGACTTTGGGGACCTACCTCCTAACCAAAGGCGGAAAAGGCTTGCAGCTAAGGTTCAAGAACTCAAAAAACAAGTAAGTCTTTACATCTCTCGAATACTTATCCTGATTTTCCCTGAGGTATATCTCTAAACAGACATTTTCAACTTTCTGTCCTATCTATGTATTAAATGACTCTTTCTTTTTCCATGACAGGTCAATCAAGAACAAGCGGCCATGGATGGCTTGATGAAAATGAAAGGTGTCTACGAAGCTAATCCAGCGTTAGGGGATCCAATGACCGTAGAAGGTATTGAACAAAATTAATCATTATGGTGTCTTTCTCATTTTTTCTATACCGTATCCCGCAGTTTTCTCATGATCTGCTACTCAAGAGTGTTCAAAACATATGTTCGGCTCCTACTAGAATATGGTTGCCAACTGTGGAACCCTTATTTTGAAAAAGATATCTAGATGCGTGAAAGGGAGCAACGACAGTTTACCAAGAATTATTGGCTTGAAAAATGTTGAATGTGATGAGAGGCTCTGAATTTTTTGGATTTAGGATTTTGTTAAACAAAAGGAGGAGAGGTGACGTGATAGAGACTTACAAAATATTCCATGGCCACTATAACTGTCTAGAATTGAATGCAATGATCAAGTACAACCAGAATGTTCACCTGAGAGGTCATGGATATAAATTGGATGGCTACAGGTTCAAGCAGAATGTATTGAAGCATTGTTTGTATTATAGAATAGTCCAAGGTTTGCCATCAAAAATTTGTATGACTCGTTGAGGTTGTGATGATTTTGCAGTGGTTAACAGTTGTTGTTGTGACAGTAGTGTTGAGATCAGACATATCACAGCTTAGCTGCATGTCTGATAAACCAACTATAATTTTTTTTTTTTTTTTTTAATTTTTTGGCATATCATCCGCAAGGGGGATGTTTTGGCCAAACTATAATTATAATAATAAATATTATTTAATTGATATATTATTATTATTATTCGTATGGCTTCGGCTTTTTTTTTAATATCAATTTGTATATTTTTATCTCTGTTGAGTCTGTCAACCACCGCACCGCCCCCGGTGTTGACTTGTGGATGTCAATCCAATCCCCAGGGTACTCCGCAAAGGGCATTCTTCCACCATATGCTGCACTGTCTGTACGGCAGCTCCACATTCGCACTCAGGAGAGTCTCTTTTACCCCACTTCCACATCAGATTTGATTGAAATTGTCTTTACATACATAATTTTATAATAACTAACTATAATATTTTTCATTGTTTCAGGGCAATTAAATGAATGCAGCCACAAATTGGAAAAGCTACGGGCTGAACTAGTGAAATACACAGAGTGGTTAGAGGCTGCCTCTAGTGACATATCCCAGGGACACGCCACTCTGAACGGCAGTAACAATCTGAGTGTTGGTGGACACAGGCATTCCATTGGCAGTAATGAGGAGTCACTCTCCAGATCAGCTTCGGACAGTAGTGTGGGACAAGCCAAACACTCGGCGCCACACACACCTCAGCTGCATCATGGGTATTCATTATTTTTTTTATGATCCTATTATGAGATATGAGGTGTTATTTGTGAGACAAGGACATGGATGGCTTATTATATGCATTTATAATTCTAATCTTGCCAAGCAAGAACATCTTTCAGGCAGAGAGAACGGACCTCCACTCTTTTCTTTCCAACCACACTTCTTTTGCTTCTTCAACTGACCAACCATTTCGCATTCAACTTCTCCTATTTTTTTTGCTTCTGACCTGGGCTTCCTTGATGATGGAATTGATGTGTTGGATCAACATTGCTCTCAGTCGGCGACGCCTTCTCACACCTTTTCTTTCAGCCTTATAAATTCTCTTTGTCATTGTTTTTGCCTCCATTCTTTCCACTTGTCCAAGCCATCACAACTTTTAACTTTAATTTTTGTCATAACACTAACTTACATAACACATTCCTTCCTAAGGGTGAAAACACAAAAAACACCAATCCTGGCCGGCGCCGCTCAGCCAAAGCAGGATACCCATTCAAATGCATTGAAACCATAGAAAACATTCTTTGCAGCGATCGGTGCCGGTCGGAATCAGCATTCTTTGTATTTTCACACTAATATTCTCATTCCTTTCCATGTACCACAGAGACATCCACACATAATTGATGATAATAGGATTGCATTATCCTCTAGTTTTTAAGCTTGGCCCGACTCAATATACAAATTAGTAACGTAAGATTCAAGGTCAAAAAACTGTGTCCAGCTGGACATGTGTGCGTGTGCATGGTAACAAATAACTGAAACCCTGTAGCTGGCAAAAATATAACGACCAAATAAAGGTTCTTTAAATGTGCAACATGACAAACACTGACAAGTTGATGTCATTAGTGATTGGGTCGGGAAGAGCAAGTCTCCCAGATATTTAAAGGCGTAAACACTTGCTAGTCACTTATACTTCTTATACAAAGTCATGGATTTTCATAAACTATCAGAGGAAAGTGAATCAATAAAAAAATTTGAATGTTTGTTTGGAGAAACGATTTTGATCTCTCTTGTTCTCAATAATTTCCAACTTTTAGCTCTAGATTTTGATCTTACTCACACTTTCTTCCATAATACATAAGTCTTTGTGTGAAATATAATCTACAATATGGTTGCCGCTTATTAGAATCAAAACACAAGAAACGAACATAGTCACAATATAGGGTACCTACTGTTCTTGACTGAAACCACCAGTTGTAAAAAGCTTCCGAACTCATTCTAATGATGTAATTTTTCAGATCCAGTGGGAGTCCAGAATCGGGCCTAGGCACTTCGCATAATAGTTTGGGGGCCGGACATAATACCAATGGTGTATTGGGAAGTGGCAACCCGTTGCCTGCCATAATGGGCAGTGGAGGAGACTTGGAGACTGGCGAAGGTGTTGGTGATGTGGACGATGAGTTTTATGAAACTGAACCCCTGCAACCCCTGGGAACGTGCAGGGCCCTCTATCCTTTTGAAGGTGAGAACATTCATACTGGATTAATTAGCTTTAAGTACTGCTTAAGATGTGTTATTTCGGCATTTTTCAAACTAATTGTGCGGATAAAAGAGACAAATTTGTGAAAAGTTCTTCTTCTTTTATAGAACCACTTTTTGAAATTGTCAAAATTCATATCCTGTGTTCTTATTTATTTTCTCTTCAACTAAGTGACCAATTTTCTTCAAATTGTTCTGATTTGAAAGCCAGTAAGTTTTCCCATCTAAATGAATAAAAAAAGTAATCAAACGGCAACTTAGTAAAAAATTATATTTGATTGGAAATTTGAGAAATAATATTATTTATTTTTTGGGTCATGGTCTTTAACTTGTAAATTAGGTCGTTGAGGTACACTTTTTTAAATGTTTCATTAAATTTCATAGTTTATTTTAAAATGAAAATAGATTGGAGCAATTAGATGACAAGCCACAAATTACATTTTTTACAGGATAGCGAAATAAAGATTTTAAAACATTCTAAAATTATTATTTTGTGTTATATATCTGTAACGAGAAACTAAAAATTCAAAACATTTAATAAAAGAAAATAAAGAATAATTCTCTGAGCAATACGATGTTTTCCAAATTATTGTAACCAATACGTAAAAATTTGATTTTTTGACATTGTTTTTGGGTGGTCCATAGGCAAATACCTACGCTAAGTTTTACTTATCATTCATTTTTGTAAAAATTGTTGCTTGTCATCTTATTGCTCCAAGGCCTTCGTTTGTTGAAAATAATGTATCTAAAAATGATTTATTATATTTTTATTTTCAGCTACCTCTGAAGGATCTATGGGTATGAAGGAAGGTGAAGAGCTACTGCTTGTGGAGTTGGACCAGGGTGACGGCTGGACTAGAGTCAGGAGGACGGATCTCAGGCAAGAAGGATTTGTGCCCACAACCTACATACAGTGCACTTTATACACTTAGTCACACGGCTGCTTTGGAAGAACACACTTTCCCTGTGTTATATTTTGAACTGGATCAGTGTTGCAACTCATTGTTGTGTAAGGTATTGTGAAGGTAGACTTTGTCGCGAGAAAATGAAATCAGGAGATGAGACGGAATAGTTTTGGATGGATTGCAATATTACCATGATAATTTGTAAGGCATAATTTAAAAGAAAACTTAGATATTTTGTTGTTTGTTATAAACGAATTATGAAAATGTGAATTAATTGTAATGTTGGTGAATATGTGATATTTTATGATGAACATTTAGTTAGAAATATACTTATATTATTATTATAGATTAACATATTTTGTAACATAGATGTGTTGTATTATTATTTATTATTAGATTACTCCATTTTATTTTATGGAACTGGATGCCGTGATATAGTAAACCTTCCAATTTCGGGCTACTTTTTTAAATTAACCCATCTCATTGGAAATATTATATAAATGATAACATTATATTCTTTTTTTTTCCTTTTTTTCTTGTTTTATTCTGTGATCTATATATATATATATATATATATATATATATATCCGTTTACTTTTTACTGTCATAATATTATCTCAAAATTATTCTTATTCTTTGTTGTTAAGAATGAACGAATCTGCAATTAGTGAAATAGTTAAAAACGATAAATACAAGCGAATAGATGACCTAATTGTTTGTGAAATAAATTGATGGTTTTGCTCAATTTTATTTAGTTTAAATTGTTGTTATTGAGAATGTTCCAGCTGATATGATACGGCCACATTACAGAAGATTGCTGGTATTTACCTCCTAGTTTCGTCAATCTTTAAAAATAGTATCATAAGTCACAATAATAGAAAACCCATTTATTTTATTTCTAACAAATCTCAAATAATAATAATATATTTTTGTGCTACTATGACTATGAAACTTGTCAAATTTCGACAAATTGGCGTTTAGGATGTTTACAATAACATATTAGGTTCGCTTTAGTAATCGTAAGGTAATTAAATATTTAATTTTTGATATTGCAAACGTGTATAATAATATAACTGAATAAATGCTGCCAGTTTGCTGTAGTGAAATTGTACATTATTCTCGTCACATTCAAAACTTGCTGACAATATATCAATTTATATTTGTCTGTGCTTTCTTTGAGAAACTCTGGTGAAGAAGTGTGCGGCAAATGGAATGTTGATCATTCCACAAAATGCTTGCATTAGACGGTAGATTGACTCTAGATCAACTTGGGACGGGCATCTACCTACAGTTTTGTGTCTTAACGAATGTGACAATCGGTGGAGAGGCTGCGTGTGTAAATACTTCTATAGCTTATTTGTATTTTTTGTAAATATTATGCTGTAAATGTTGTTGTCTTTGTAGAACATTATTATAACTGAGAGAGATGAGTGGCTTTGTCATTTTGCGCTGATTATTTTTTGACGCAGTTTTGTTGTAACTAGATTAATATCTGTTTATTGTGGAGACAGTTTATTAAATGTTTGTGAATGTTCCTACGACATTCATTCCTACGTTGTTGTCATTTCCCTATCCATTGTTTATGCTTTTATCAACTCTGATTTTACATTGTTGTTGACGCTGTCAAAAATACTAATTAGGAAATTTAGTCCAATAATTAGATTAATTTTTATAATTTTGTGGTACGTAACTGAAGTTTTTTTTCAATTATATTTCCCAATATAATGTGACATATTACTTATTTAGTACCATAAATACAAAGCCAAGTTGATTTCACAATTAAACCTTAATGGTTCAATTTCATTGTTCACATACATTGAGACCACTTCGTCAAACTTTTTAGCCCATTGTCTTAGTGTTCATTGCTAGTGTTAAAGGTTACGCCTTACTTAATGGTCTTTGTCAATTAATATTGTCGACAAAATATTGTCTTCCACAATATCTATAACTTTGTTGTGATGCTTCTCAAATGTCACTTTTTTATATATGTTCAAGCTAAATAAATATGTATGATTTATTGCCTACTCTTAATATTACTCATTGTATATTCAGTTCATGTGAAAAACAGTCCATCTTAAAATCATTTCATCATCATATACAAACAAATTTTGTGTAAAGCATTTGAATTTCAATAATTTTAGTAGCAAGTTTCAAAATCAGTATTATAAATGTAAATCTCATCAAAGATAGTTTTTTGTGAATGTATATTTTAAGTAATATACTTACTGGTAATCGATTGACTCGTTGTTTCCAAATACTTAGTAAGGATTCAAAATGATGCATTTAAAATATTTTTCTCGAATATCATACAGCTGTACAATATAGATTGATATTCTCATTGATTAGGGTGGGTTTCTCGATCGTTAGTAATAGCAAAGTAATAGCAATATTTTAGTCATTAAAAAATGACATTTTAGCATAATTTTGCTTGATAAAAAAATGGTTATTGTGATGTTGAAATGCATGTTACTAATCGATTTTCATGTACTCTGATATTCCTTACGATCGAGTAACACCTGATAGTAAAGTATTGTGCTAATACTTTACTATTACTCGCTGCGTCGAAAAACCCACCCTTAGTGATGGATAAAAACCTTAGTTTTATTTTATTTACGTTAGGATAAAACGTATTATTTTTTTATGAACTCGCCATATGTATTATTGTTAAGAAAAGAAAAGTCGACTAGAATTTAAGTATTCTTAAGCTACATTTTGATTTCAGTTAGAAAATTATTGATTTTGTATAAAAAAAAAAAATTTAATTAGTAACTTGGGAGAGCAATTTTGCTTTCTTGTAAAATTACTTTCTTTCACAGACAACATTCCTATAGAAACATCATTTTCAGCTTGCTATACTGTAAAACTTGTTCATGCTATTTTTCCAAATTGATTTTGTTTTCAAAAAATGTTGTTTATTTTAAATAATTTATCTATCTTGTGCGGCAATTCTACATATCCCTTTAAATTATTTGCTAATATTGGTTGAAGCCCCTTGGAGCTACGAGTGCAATTTCGCATATCAGATGAATGTTCATTATTTTGTGAATATATAAACACGCTATGATAATTATTATGAATTTATTTAAATATTAGTTTTAACTAAATATAGGACAAAATTTAACAACCTATATAATATATAACATGCTGGTTAATGAGACATTTAGAATGTGAAAAATATCTCCTTTTTATTTTTTTTTCATATTAAATTTTTTTTATTTTTGTCATTATGTTGTTTTATTTCGGCGTCATTATACTTTTTTTGGGGAAGTGTATTTCATATTGTTTAATAAACTGCACCTATATACTCAAATCAAATTCGATCAAATAATGTGAGCAGGTCAGTTTCGTACAATCTTCTTATTTGTAAGGGCCTACCGATGATTCTATTGCCTTCTGGATGGTAGCGGAAGATAAGAGGGACCGTGTCCTCTGTAGCCTTTTGCAGTACTCATTACTCAAACCTATATTTTATTAGACTGATGATAATATAAAAAATGTCCATAAGTTTCATAAAGAAAAGGTTGCAAGAGATTTTATTTGAATCTGTGAAACTGGGTGGTCATAACAATCTTCTGAAAATGGATAAATGATAGATCACTTTCTCGAGAAAGGATTGCCACATTGTAAAGAAGAAGAAAGTTATAAATGTATACAATAGCATGTAAGATATGGTCACAATTTGCAAAAAGTATAAATCCACCTTGTACATTGCATAAAAGTTAACTTAAGTTCAATCAAAATGTGGACCCATTCTATGCTACTATTACTTGACTATTACTTGAAATTTATAAAAATAAACAATAGTATGACATTTATTACCTCATACATTCCAATATTAATCCCAGAAGTTATACTATTACGATTATTATGTATCTACGTAAAATTAGGCATATATTATATTTGTGTATTTGAAATATGAAAATTATATATTGCCAAATATAATAATATATTTCTTTTTTTTATTACATAATATCTTATGTGGAAAAATCCTTCTATATCTTTTCCTGTTTAATCCCTTCAAACAATCGTTTAGTATTTCCCAGTGGTGGGATAGTATAAAATTTATGTTGTAACCATTTTCTTGGCCATACAACATTCAGCAATGTTTTGGAGTCAAAGTTTCTGAGCCAAAACGTGAATGGCAATTCAATGTGGCCAAATGGGTCTCATAGTCATTTCCATTCGCCTCAAATGTAGTATAGTTAATCATGAAAAGTGGACAAGAAGAATGGAACAAGTTGAGAAATTTCCTGTCTACGATTTAGAAGAGGTTCTTATTGATAGATTTTACAATATGAAAGGCAGTGATATTACAATAAAAGAGTTTCTTATTGATAGATTTTACAATATGAAAGGCAGTTTCCATTCTTAAATGTCGTATAGTTGATCATGAAAAGTGGACAAGAAGAATGGAACAAGTTGAGAGAAAGCAAATTTCCTGTCTACGATTTAGAAGAGATTCTTATTGATAGATTTTACAATATGAAAGGCAGTGATATTACAATAGAAGAGGTTCTTATTGATAGATTTTACAATATGAAAGGCAGTTTCCATTCGCCTCAAATGTCGGATAGTTGATCATGAAAAGTGGACAAGAAGAATGGAACAAGTTGAGAGAAAGCAAATTTCCTGTCTACGATTTAGAAGAGGTTCTTATTGATAGATTTTACAATATGAAAGGCAGTGATATTACAATAAAAGTGGTTTAAATTTCAACACTACCATCTGGCATTTAGAGCAAGACCATCAATAAGCCATCAATATTGTTTTTGATACACTCTTGTCCAGGGGAGGGCAAACTTTTTGGATGGCGGGCCAAATTCATAATGAGCGGCGGGCCGCAAATAAGAAGAAGAAAATATCTTCTTCTTTTTAGAAAAAATTAAAAATCACCATTTTATGTTGGGTACATACATATAACTACTTACATTGTTTATTGGCACGAAAAAATATGAGAAGAAGTGCACTAATGTTTTTTTTACTTAAATACCTAATTTCTTTTTTTTTAATCAATTTTACACGGGCAGTTCAATGTATTATCGGTATGTTGCCACCTTGCACTCTTCATTGTGGGAAAATCGCCTTCCACTAATGTTTTTTTTTACTTAAATACCTAATATCTTTTTTTTTTAATCAAGTTTACACGGGCAGTTCAATGTATTCTCGGTATGTTTGCCACCTCGCACTCTTCATTGTGGGAAAATCGCATTCCACTAATGTTTTTTTTACTTAAATACCTAATTTCTTTTTTTTTAATCAAGTTTACACGGGCAGTTCAATGTATTCTCGGTATGTTTGCCACCTCGCACTCTTCATTGTGGGAAAATCGCATTCCACTAATGTTTTTTTTACTTAAATACCTAATTTCTTTTTTTTTAATCAAGTTTACACGGGCAGTTCAATGTATTCTCGGTATGTTTGCCACCTCGCACTCTTCATTGTGGGAAAATCGCATTCCACTAATGTTTTTTTTTTCTCAGGTCCAGGAACTAAAATTGTCGGTAGGTACCTGGGTTAGAGTTAAAGGTATTAAAGTGAAGGCTTAAAGTTAACTGATATTGTGGATACCATGCTTTCAAATGGCGGCAGGCATTGGCGGTCAATTTTCCTCGGTTTGTTTCATCATTTTCTTCCTAAAAACCATAAGCAGATGTAGTTACACTTGACCTATTTAGTCAATAAGAAAACTTTTTCGAATTCCAGAAAACTGAGGGGATTATCCACCGAATTCATGACTTTTTACTCCTTCGGAGGTCCTGAAGATTTTTTTACCCCTCTGTATTGACTTCCATTTCTCTTATAAGCATAAGCATAATAACCGTCCCGCGTTTCCTTTAAAATGTGATAAAAAATCATTTTTTTATCACATTTTACAAAATGCAATTTGGTTTGTTTCGCGGTAGTGGGAGGATTCGTGGCAGCCGTTTTTGACCAGACTTTATGAGATTTAAAAAGTCATGAACTATTGAATGTGTGATATCCAAGGATCGGTTGGTGATCTTTGCTTACGAATTTGTTTTTATTTGATCATATTCGCACTTTTGAATAGTAAAAAACGTATGAGCACAGTTTTTTAAGCCACCAGTATTTCTTAACCCTTAATTACTCGCATGGGGTCAACGCACTTTTGTGATTAAAAAAAAAAGTACTTCCCCGTGCCCCCGGTAGCTTCCTAACTCGTATCAAAGATTGCATTTTAGCAGCAATCAAGTCACGGGAGCGATAGGACGCGTCTCTACACTCTTGCGCAGTGACCCCATGCGAGTAGTTACGTAACTTTTACAAAGGAGATGAGTTAATTCTTTTTTTTATTTTTTCGTGTATTATTTATTCAATTTATATTATTATTAGTTTAGTGTATAATTGTATGTCGTAAATATATATATTTTTATGTTTTATAAAATAAAATTATCCAAAAATTATATGTTATCGTGATATTTGGTTTTTTTTTCGAGAATCAGTCATGGTTAGAATGGAGTTGCAAATTTTGCAACGGATGGCAAAAGTTTCTGACGAAAAAGTTGGAGGCTCAGATTCTGAGTCAGATGACTTTGTAATCAAATAAAGTGATCTCGATAGTGATAACACCAACCACGACAAAACGTGTGCGTTGCGACAACTGTTTGCGGAAAAGCGATCGCAAAGTGGCAACAAGATGTAAAAAATGCGCAAATTTTGTGCGCAATGACCACTCACACATCTTGGATGAATCTATGGTTATGGATGGATTCATTGATAAAACTTTTGAAGCCGCGGGGTCGGGGGGAAAAATGAATTACGACGCCATCTTAATGGAACTTACGGGAACATAACGAATATGTTGCTGGATCTCTTTTTTAGTGTTTTGTTGTTAATAACTACGTTTACGAGTAGACATATTATTACTCTTTTAAAGTTTAATTACAGTTTTTTTTTTCATATTAAATTGATGATTTAATGTTATGTTGGTTTTATTTGGTGAACTTTATTTCAAATCCTTCCTTAAACTGAAGAGATGATTAATTTAAGTCAAATACACAAGATATTTCAAACTACTCGAAGTTCTGATATATATTTTCAATTATTCCATACGAATTGTTGAAATATGGTGCAACCAAGATGGCCGCCAGTATTTCCTCACACCCCCTCTAGTGGCATCACTTGCTCTCGTACAAAATTCAGCTGTCAATCTCTCCATATATAATAATTCCTCCAAGTCACACATATATTGCAAGCATTGTGATATTGTTGATTTCAAGAGTTCCTAAATTAATTTTAATTTTTAATATTTATTTCTCCATGAATACAAAATTTTATTTTTTGCTAGTTATTTTACTTCAGATTGTTTTATCACTAAATATATATTAATTCATGTTATTTCTTGAAAATATTATTATATTAATGAAGCATTTTAATAAAATAATAGTTTGACATACATATTAATTTTGTATATATTAAAAATAATTCCTACAATTTGGGGTCACCTGAGACCCCATGCGAGTAATTAAGGGTTAATCGATGTTTTTTCGAGTTTCCCTTCATTTTATAAGCAGTTTAAAAACAGCGCGGTGTCTGATTTTGGTCAAAATTTTCCTACAGACATTTTCTAACACTCAAAACACGCTTGTGAACACTTGTGAAAAAAGCTTATAGTTGTTGTGCTATGAAAATCGGCACTTTGAATAATGGCATAAGAGAACCATAGATAAAAAGTATACTCATTACCAACAAAAAAGGTGTCACACCTAGAATGAGAATACATTGAACTCCCTTTAGCTTGTTCCGATATTCTCAAAACTGCTTGTGACAACGAGCATCGGTAAAAATTCAATTTTTTAATATAAAAATCTTCAGAAGATGGCGGGCTGCACAAAAAGAGCAGCGGGCCCGTATCTGCTCTTGTGTATCAGTCTTTGTGGTTTGTCTTTGAAATAAATTTGACTTTGACACTTAAAAATGTCTATGGAGTGTTAAAGTTTCTGTGTTTTGGTTAGGAAGATTCTGTTTGTAGATAAATACAAATAAGTTTAAAATTTCAGAAAAGACAGTTCGTAAAAGTAAAATAATAATCAATCAAAATGTTAGCGGTAAGTGGAGCTAGTAACAATGCGGGAATACCTGATAAATCCTGGCAGCCGCCTTTTGCAGTATTGGAAACTTCGTAAGATTTTTTTAGCTCATAAATCCAAGAATAATGTACACTATGTCCGAAACTAGGTTTTACAATATTTTGTTTGCTAAACTAATATATATCATACTCAATTGAATATGTTTAATAAGAACTTAACAAGAAAAAGAAAGTTTTTTATTAAACATAACCTCAAATCATAGGAGGTGTTTTTGTAGGAAAATAATTTCTAAATTGATTTACAATTCCAGAATGGGTGAAGTAACATTGGAAATGTATTGGAAGCATGCGCCTATCACCTGCAGAAATTTTATGGAGTTGGTGAGAAGGGGTTATTATAACAACACAAAATTTCATAGGTTTGTTTATTTTATAAAATTATCTGAATAGTGTAGTGATATTATCATAATAATCGTCAAAATATTGGTAAACTTGAGTTTTAGCGTCGTGAACATTTCTATTCGAATTATCCACAACTGTCATTTCTCATGACTTTTGGCGTTTCCATAGATTTTTTTGTATTAGTGTTCAATTTTATGTTAGCGTTAGCAAGCTTTGTATTATTTTATATAATTGGGTTGGGTTAGGTTAGGTTATAATTATAAGGGGGGTTTGGGGGGCGGAGCCCCCCATACCTCACCACGTCTTCCCCCGAATTTATCCAAGTAATACAATATTACATTAAAAATGCCTTTATATAAAAATCCATGGAAACGCCAAACGTCATAAGAAATGACAGTTGTGGATAATTCGAATAGAAATGTTCACGACGCTAAAACTCATTTTTACCAAAATATTATCATGGCTGAATATTTTGATGATCAAAGTTATTTTAACCTAAACAAGATGGTTTCCAAGAATATAAGGCAGGACGTATAAATCACAATAAAAATGGTTCCTCAACTCGTGATAAATGGAGAATGAGAAGAGATGTATGTAAATCAATAGTATCTATTAAATAAATAAATTAACAAAGGTGTCAGTAAAACCAGTAGAACTTTTTGCATGGGGCAACTGGTTCTGTCCAACCCTCTGTCTTTTTCACATACTAACCATCTGTCTTTTTTTTTTAATTGAAGGATAATCCGAGAGTTTATGATCCAAGGAGGGGATCCAACAGGTACTGGAAGAGGTGGATCATCAATCTACGGATCCAAATTTAATGACGAAATTCATCTTGACTTGAAACACACTGGAGCCGGCATCTTGTCCATGGCTAACTCTGGACCCGACACAAATGGATCTCAGTTCTTCATAACTTTAGCCCCCACTCAGTGGTTGGATGGTAAACACGCAATCTTTGGACGAGTACAATCAGGAATGACAGTTATAAAACGGATGGGCTTGGTTGAGTGTGATTCTAATGACAGACCAGTGGACGATGTAAAAATATTAAAAGCATACATACCAAAATAAATCAGAATTGATACGCATAGCTTTAAATATTGTGTGTTTTGGTCGAGTCACCTGCAAACATTAATCTGATGGAAATCAGCAAAATTGTTGTCATTGGAGCTAAATAGAAAAGTGGGAGCTGTCACTATTTGACACTCTCCATTCCTTTTTTTTCTTCTACAAATTTCAGCCTTCTAATACTGTCTTAGTCCTTTAACCATCACAGTGGGTCCCACGTGTTTTAGTAATTCAATACGCATTGTTTTTCGATAATGAACGAGCAGGAAGCACTTAAAAGGCAATGGCAGATCTTTCTCGTTGTTCTTTCCTTGGTAACCCTATCAATGATTAAGAAAATAATATACTCTATTATGGAGCTCTGACTCTGTGTTCGTTTTGTATAAACGCACCTATAGTGGATGACGTACCACGCAAATATATCTAAATAAGTTTATTGTTTTATCTCCAACATATAAATAACACAATAATATCGTCGGTGGATTATTGAAATCTGCTATGTGATATAAACAAAATTCTACAGGAAACACATAAAACTGTTTAAAAGTTTTAACTAATGTACCTACATAGTAGTTTTCAAATTCCTTAATAACTTTTTCACACCTCAATATCACATAGTGGGTTTCATTGGTAGATGCGCCTTGACGAGACGATCATTTTGGTACCCAAAACTCATTTTTGGCATTTTGGTCACATAGCAGGTTTCAAGAATCCACAGACGATATGTTAAGCATTTAATTTGTTGATGTAAGGAACTTATTGTATTTCTTTTAAAAATAAACTTTTTACACTTTTTATAGTGTTCAATTTTTATTTCAGACCATACTATTAAAATAGTACAATTTTTTTTTACAAATAATTTATATTTATGTCAATAAAATGCTGCATTTATAACATTTTATCTAGTGTAATTCATATTTGTATAAATGCAGTCATATAATTATTATGTTTACATAAAGAGACCATTCTGAGAAGGAATGTATCCTAATAATAATAATCAATGATATCAAATATTTTATACAATTCATGAAATGGTCATGCATTATTTTTCATGAATAATATGAATTCAATTTGACTAAACGATACAAAACCTTTGAAGCATAAATAGATATTTCAGATGATAGTTAAAATAAAGATGGATATATGGAACAACTTTGGGAATTTGAAATCTTCAATATTTTGAGAAGATGCTCGATTGTAATCCATTTCAAATAAATAAATCACAGTATAATTCTAACAAGTATCAACTTATACGTTGAGTATTGGAACTTTATAAAAACGTGCCAAAAGCAAAGGTTTTCAGTTAAGTATTCACAATAAGTTTTAACACAGCTATTGTAAATGTGCCACAATTGTTTTTAGTGATGGCAGCATTGACTGCATAAGTATGTCAGAATCACATTAATATGATGATGGTTTCACATTAATTCTCTCTTCATGTGCTTTACATTAAACATGTTTACAACAAACCAAAGGTTTTTACAATTGTCTTTGGATTCCTGAAATATTAATATTATACAATATAGCCAGTTATGAGACAACAATGTGTCATGCAAAACTGTATTTCTTGTGTTAAAGACACTGAGTACAAATATAATTAGAGAACTTTTTTGGATGCGCATAACCGAAAATTGCTTCCTTTATTCAACAGTCAAGATAAATTATCAATAATAATTCATTTTACTTTCATCCACAAGCACTAGCCCACACAACAAAACCCATAGGCAATTTCTTTAACTAATTGTATGATTAAAACATAAAATTTATCTGTGATAACGCTAAAATATTGAAAATAAAAAATTGTAATGTCACACACTCCTCCCGACAAACATCACACGTTGCATGAGTTTAACAGCAGTCACATGGTACTTGTTGGGACAATGCGCAGAAGCACATTATTTCTCTAGTACTATTTCATCTAAAAGTGTTAAGACAAAAATAAATTGAATGACAAAACGAAAAATTAAATAAATTATATTTAGCACTTTTCCACAGGTTTTGGCCTCCTGCATGTTTCACAGGATACTTAGAAAATAAGATATGATATTACATGGTTTGGAATATCTTCCATACCTCAGAAAAGCAGCCTCATTTTAATAATTGTGACTACCTTTCTCTATTTACAGAGCAAAACTGAATAGGTTACGAGTATATTATTATTCTTATTTGGATCAAACTACGTTGTTCAAAATAACCCATTTTACGTAATTATTGTAAAAAGTAGTGTAAAATAATTATTATTTATGTACTCGCATAAAGATATGCCTTGGCAGCAATAAAATATAATTATAAAATAATGCCAAAATAAAATCAAGCATGCTTTGTTTAAGTAATTACATTTCATTTTCAATAAATAATAAAATACCTGCATAGTTTTATAAAAAATAGACGCATACTTCAAAATCATACACACAATAATACAGTAAAATTTATTTAAATAAAATGGCAGGAAGTTTATGACTATAAAATTGAAAAAATATTAAGTTTTCAAATAATCATAATTTCAAATCACACCAATTTTTTTATATTTACATTAAAATAAATATAAGCTTAATTAATTATTATTGATCGGTTTTATAAGTCGCTTATATATTTTTTTTTCGCAATTGTCACTTAAAGATAAACCACCAATGTGTTCCTGTTACAAAAATGAAACACGCTTGATGTTGCAAATATTAATAAATAAGTTCCGAGTTAAAAACGAAGTTAAGTGTGAAAGCAATAATGTGGCAACTGTCCGATCGATGACGAAGAATAAAAAAAATCAATTTACGTGATCCTGGAATATTAGTGACGTTCTTTTTTCTCAACTTCCCTATGGTAAAATCTCAATATACTTGATAAAAAATAAATTCTCAATGATCTAATAATCTTTGGAAGGTCACTTTTATAAATCAAATGATAAAACTCTTTTGAAACAAATATAAGCAGTGAATAAAAGAGGAAAAATTAAAAGAATTCAAGATTTGAAATAAATCAATATCGGAAGGTCATAAACCAATCTGTTCATCCAATGAGAATGGGAAAACTATTGACACACCATTTAGAGCATTGGAGACAAATTGAAGATGCTGTGAAGTCTACATATTGCTTGTCGTATTGCACTTAAGAAACTATTTTTGAAAAAAAATTGTATTTCAGTTGCAATAGTCTATAGGAAATAGCATTTCATTAAAAAATTATCTTGAAATATTTAGACATTGGAAAGATGGCTAGACTAACGGCCGGTTTCATAAAAAATAAAGGAGACTTTAAACTCTCTTTAAAAAATAACGGGTTTCATAACGACATTTAAAACCGACTTTTAGCTAAAGTACCGTTATTGATTATTATTTTTAGTTAAAGTCGACTTTAGGTAGTTCAAATTTTTACCACCGGAGTTCATAGAAAATTTCGTGGCGCTTTCTCTGTCACAAAGATAAACATTTTGTAAGCGGTGACACTGTGGACAAAAATGACTAAAATAGGGTGGAAAACATAGCAAAACGGGAAGAATATTATTGTTTACAGATTTGGTTTACTAATTCATAAACCATAATAATAAATTAACACAAAAAAACGGCACTTTGATGCTCTATTGAGAAATGAAATTGACAGATCAACACAAATTCCGCGAAAATATTAGTAAACAACCTATGTTTTCCATAGGTTTCCATGGTAACACTACCAACTTTAAAATATTTTTTTGACATTTCAAATTTTAACTGGAATATTTTTTATGAAACGCGTCAGCTTAAAGGAGTCTTTAAATTTTAAAAGGAACTTTATCTAAGGCGTTCTTTTGAAGCTTTTTATGAAACCGGCTGTAAGACTAATAGCAGGACAACTCAAACCTTAATAGTAAAATTGTTTGTCCTAAATAATAATAATATATCAGTAAAAATGTATTATAATACTATGGTTAAATTATGGATAAATTAGAGTTATAATTACAGATTACAAAATGATAACCACTTTTTGTCATGACTATTTTTTTTAAGTAAAATAAAACATAGCAATTAAGTTTGTATTACATGCATAAATTAGATTTTTTATACAAATATTATATACATTCACTATAAAATTATTTTGTGAGAAACTGATAAAAATTCATTCAAGTTCTTTAGATGCCTTAAAAAAAATGAAAGGCTCAATTATAATATGGACATGGGACATAATATAGGAAAAAATATTATATTATAGTACCACATTTATTGTAAATAATTGACCAACACAAATATCCATCAGTGTATGAATTTGTATCCTGCGTGTTACGTCTGCTTCTCAGTCATAAAGTTGTAGCAGTATTCTTGGTTTAATTGAAAGAGACTTCTTCTTTTTATAACGGGATATTGCATCTGAAATAGCAAAAATATGGATTGTCTTAAAGCAGTTTGCAATAGCGAAAGATACCTGAAAGGCGTAAGCGGCACTTTTGCCAAAATTGTCAATTTTATTGCAAACAATGTTAAAAAATACTCTGCGTAAATGAATCTGGCTACCATGTATATATTCAATAAGTTACAGCTAAGTAAATTATCATAAGGTTTTGACTAACTGAAAATTTTGCATAAACGACCCATTTAGTATATTGTAAGCGACCAAACTTAGCATTAACCTTGAGAAGTGTGCTACATAACTGTCGGGGTTAAGATAATTATTTTAAAACTCTATTGTATTGTAAAAGTATTGACATTTGCTCTTGCAACAACTCTATTTCTTTTTATTCACAGTGAAGTGTGTGTCTATTTTTACTTATCCACTCAAAGCTATCTCTAATGAATTAAACTAATAAAAATAAATAATGAAAATTATCATAAGCAACTTTTTATATAATAGTCAATAACTCATTGATTTCTCCTTACACTAAGAAGCCTTTTAAGTGGCAATATGTAAATACAACACTCATAGATCAGAAGCTGTCATAAGTCATCTTGTACCAACATTTGACACATCATATGACTCTCTCATTCATATTCCAGATATTAGATTGAATGAAGATTGGTTGAAGGAAAACACTATACATTCCCAACCCCCCATTTTGGGCTCTCTTTTCGGTTCATTTGTGGAGAATTTTATGGGCTACAACATAATTTACACCGATGGATCAAAATCCCCTTCAGCGCCTTTTGTCGGGTGTGCATTCTTCGACTCAACATTGAATATCGAAGAGGGATTTAATCTCCCCAGAGAGGCTTCAATATTTACAGCTGAGGGAAGTGCCATTATGCAGGCATTAATTCATATTCATAATGAAAAAATTCATCATTCAATCATTTTAACAGACTCACTTAGTTTCCTTAAAAAATTATTGTCAAGTCCATTTAAGGGTGAAACAAATCTGTTGGTCAATAGAGTGAAATCTCAGCTGTATCTTCTACACTGCAATCAGCAATCCGTAGTTCTAGCCTGGCTACCTGGTCACAGGGGGATTGCGGGGAATGAGAAGGCAGACGAAATGGCAAAGGAGGCTTCAGTCTCCATGTGTGGGAAGATTAATCAGATTCCATATGCTGACTTGATTCTGAGTTGCAAAGGGAGCGCATTAGAAGAGTGGGGGAGGAGTTGGAGAGAGTCTCTGGCTGTGCGGGGTCGATGGTTTGGAGAGATCCAGCCTCATATTCCCAAAGTTCCCTGGTTCTGGAATATGAATATTCCAAGATGGCAGATTTCTCTGGTCTGTCGACTAAGGTCTGGCCACAGTCTGTCTCCTGCCCACCTCCACAAAATAAATATTTTAGATACACCTCACTGCGTTTGTGGCACAGAATTGGGTGATGCAAACCATTTGATCATGGAATGCTCTCACATGAGGGGCGCAGACTCTTTGATGGAGATGCTGGGACGGGCGGGAGTGGGGTTTCCTACCCAGCTTTCGCTTGTTCTTGCGGATCCATCAAGGAGTATTGTGAAGTCTCTTGGTTGGTTTGCTCGGGAGAACTCTCTAAAACTTTGATTTTAATTACATTCTAGGTATTACTATAATATAATAATTGTAACTACTATAATTTAATAAATAGGCAATATTAAAAAAAAAAAAGATAAAGATATAATATGAACTTGAGACTGACCAAGAACGCAAATAAGGCGAAGGTCAAAAAAAAAAAAAAAAAAAAAAAAAAAAAAAAAAAAAAAAAAAAAAAAAAAAAAAAGTCATCTTGTAAGAATAAAATCTCAAATGTGGATTTTTTTAAATAAAACCAACCCTGTTTAATTATGACACTTAATTTGATCAACACATAAATGCCTTTAAAAAAGTGTAAAGCTTTTGATGAATACAGCAAAATAAAATAACGTACTTCAGATTTACACATTCCTCCTAGTTTAGAGTTGAGCACAAAGGGCACTCCGTCCACAGGATTCCATCCGCCTAAAGTTGAGTTTTGTGACGGCAATGGAGGGGCTCTTTTCTTGGCTGGGGCGGGGGGTGCCGGCCTGGATGGCTGTAGATTATAAGCTGGATTCAGCACCTCGTAATCGCTCGGTGAAGGAGACGGAAGATTTGGATAATTCTGTATTTAAAACATTACCCAATTATTAGTCTTTTTTGGTTAAAAAAAAAATGTTATTTGCAATGTTTGTCATTTTGTTTTACCTTTTTAGTAAATGTTGGGCTCTTCTCTTGCTTCAAATTCAGTCTATTTAACTCGGCCACCAAAGCGCTGGTCTTCGGAGGTCTTTCAGGAGGACACCTGGACAATCTAAATGTTCAAAACAAATCAGTCACACTATATAAAATATACTTTAATATCATACTCTTATAAATCAACAATGTGTATTTCTAATACCTTTTGTTAGGATCTGGCGTGTGGTTACCATTAACTTGGACATTTTCGTAGTTAATTTCGGTCGAATCTTTATCCTGCGGAAGAATCAGTGGTATTCTTCCAGGAGAGCTAGTAATAACACTGGCGTTTAATTGGTGAAGGGGTGATGTGTTGGGCGATAGACTCCCAGAAACCTTGTAGCAAACCATTATACTATTTATTTCCCTAAAAATAACAAGAAAATACATTAATTCTGTAAAAAAAAACAACACTTTTTCCTGTGTTTTGAATTTAAAAAAAATTGTAAAAGACTTCTACAACTAAAAAAAAAACACGAAAATCTAATGTTTATTTAGACTTCCGCAATCGGATTTTGTGTCAACCGGCCGTTGAATTCTCCGGACCATGGTGTCTGCATATAATTCAGGAGTAAATGTACCGACACTAGGTAATATTTTTTTTTATTAAAACAAAATAAGTTGTACTTTGATTGTATGTATGGTCTTAAGCAGAAAACCGCTTTTTCTGTACCAATGAATTAAGATATCATGTAATTCCTACCCGGCGTATTTGAATCCTTGGGGTGCCTTTTTAAGTTTGGAGCAAAGAATGATGTCGGTGAGAGGACCGTCCTCCGGGATTCTCGGTGACAGCAAATAACAAATTTGTCTCTTGCGCCAGGCTCTCGCTTTGGTGTCGGCTGTCAAAGGCAAACTGCTGTAGCCCGCCGGTGGAGGGTCCGAAGATGACACCACGCGCAGGGCCGAAACTGTCCGACTAGATATTCCTAAAAAACAAATATTAAATCATATCAAACTTGACCTCAAACTTTGCTTCTCAAAAGTGTTAGCACTTTATACGATATCAACCATGTTTCTGTAAGCGCATTAACATCAATGTATTTTAATATCAAGTCGACAGGAGTTAGATTTAAAATTTTCTGGTTGAGAAGTTGAGTAAAAATCTATTAGAAGATTTTCTATTGGACAAACACACATAGAACATGATTAAACAAGATAAAAAAAAGAAAATATTTTTTCCAAGATATTATAATGACGCGATGCGAATGGTGCGTGACTGAACTAATTAGTGCTGGAAGCTATACGTACCTACCTACATGTAGATTCAACTCTTGCAGCGCGATAAGGTTGCATAAAAATAATCACGTATATTCAGTCACAATAACACACGGACATGAGAAAACGGAACTGGGCGAGCAACCGCAGAGAGGCCTCTGACCAAATAAAGCCACTGGTCCGTTATGAGTTTGGGTGAAATTTCAATGCATTAGGCCCGCCGCATATTGAACCCAGTCCACGCCACGCCTGGCTCAGTTCAGGCTTGGACTATTCTGTAGAGTGCAGAACATTGAACGTATCTCGTGGATCAAATATTTCGCGTGTACCTACCCAGGCAGGGCATGGACTGAGTTCAATATGTGGCGGGCCTAACCATGGATAGAATGCAATAAACCTATTGAGAAAATTTAAAAATTGGACCAACAAATAATGTGGAGACAAGCACAACGAAGGTCAGAGACAAGCAGCGCATAAACGCATTTAAGATGTGCTGGAGGACTATGACTTTCGGTTCTCTGTCTTCGGGAACATCTCTAGGTGGGACTTCAGCAGTCTTAAAATAATCATTATTGTTGGCAAAGTCAAGGTTAGAAGATGACGAGGAAGACCTCCAAAGCGATTGCTGGACCAGGTTTATTTGAGGACAACAATAGCCGAGGCGATACAATGGGTTCAATGTCGGGAGAGTTGGAGATACATCGTCATGATTTTTTTTCATCGTTCATGCGGAAATCTCAAAAGGAATTAGACCTGCCAAAAACACTTTCATAATCCAACACCCAATGAAACCCATACGTGAGTTTAACCTTGAGAATTAACAGTTTTAACTATGAATAGGTACGATTTTTGCCAACAATGTTGTCAATTCATTACATATATATTAAAACAAAGCAATAAATATGAGATTTGCTTCATCTATATATACAGGCGGCGGGTGACTGGTAATTCAATACATTCCTTGTAAGGGGTTATACTAGAGAAAATTTGCAACAATTTTGTTTCCATTAACCAGGGGTAAAATACCAGTGGTTTTCGAGTTATTTAACTTTTTAGAGTTTTTTTTCAATTTTCACCTTTTGACATGAAAATCAAAATTGTGAACAAAGAACTTCATTTAGGAAAGTAAAAATAAATTTTTCTTATAGTTAAAGAATAAAATAATGGTCGAAGTATAAAATCTAGAAGAAAATTCCAAAATCCTCATAAATATGACGTTTTTAAATCACAAGTTAGTTTTTTTTCAGTTTTAATTTCGATTTTTCTAAGCTAGTTACTCCAAAAAAGTATAATATACTTGGCGTAAAAACCACAGGAAAAACTTCCCCAATTAATAAGCTTTGCGAAAAGGTAAAAATGTTTACCAATTTACTACAGTTTTGGAAAAAAATCAATATTATACGATCAGATGGTGCTATAAAGCCGTAGGCGTTTTCATACAAACGACTTTACTTCAACATGAATAAAATTCAAAGCTGCGCTTCGTTATGATTATCTACACTAGGTAGTCCAGCATTAGTATGGCGAAGTTGAACTGAATCCGCGCCTTCTAATCGATTAATAAGATTTATTTTCCGAAACTGTGGTAAAATAGAATACATTCATACGCTTTCTGAAAGCTTATTAATTGGGGAAGTTTTTCTTGTGTTTTGTACATCAAGTCTATTATACTTTTTTGGAGTAAGTCCGTTAGACAAATCGAAATAAAAAACTACGAATCGTGATTTTAAAACGATGTATTTCCGAAGTTTTTAAGATTTTCTTCATGATTTTTTACATCAGCTTTTCCTTTATTCTACAGCTATTGGAAAAGCATATTTTTACTTTCCTATATGGAGTATTTTGTTCACAATTTTAAATTAAGGGCAAAAGGTGGAAAATTGAATAAAACTCTAAAAAGTTAAATAACTCGAAAACCACCGGTATTTTACCCCCGGTTAATGGGAACAAAATTGTTGCAAATTTTCTCTAGTATAACCCCTTACAAGGAATGTATTGAATTACCAGTCACCCTGTATATATACGTCATGTATTTTTTTTTGTCAACCTCCATCAGGAGGCACGTGAAAAAACAGAAAGAACTTATCAGAAAGTGACAATCGACCTATGAAGTGACAGCTAGATATTCACACAATTACAACCTAATAATTTATCATGGCGAGAGAATTAACAATTAATTATTAGTTATTAGAATCATCAATCAATAAAAATGAAAAGACACACAAGTAGGTACCTACATAGTTCGTACTAGTAGTCATGGGTTCGTACCAAAGTGATGAGGGATGACCATCCAATCCGCCAGTAGGTTGGGTTGGACACAAGCTTGATTATGTGGTGTGAAAGATGTCGAAAGTGAATTTTTGATAATGTTGCGTTAGTCCAGAATCATTTATGTTCAAAAAAACCATGAACTTCGAAGAGTTAGTTTTTTTTTTTTTTTTTTTTTTTTTTTTTTTTTTTTTTTTTTCTTTTTGGCATTCACTCTTTAATTGAGAGTGTTATCTGCCATTATCATGTTTTAAACATTACACACAGATAAGAAACACAAGCAAAGAAGATCTAAAAACTTATTTAAATCTGAACATTATTTTTAATAATAAAACTTGATATTATCTTAAAAACGGAAGGGTCAAATTTAGAGAGCAAAAGCTCAACCGTAGTTGGAAATTGTACGCCGCATTTGGCTAAGTCGGTGCAAAAACCTGGGTATGAATTTCTCAAGATACAATTAAAAAATATGTGGTTTATGGTTTCCTCCTCTAGTCCACAATCACACATGTTTGAGTCTGCTATATTAATTTTAAACAAAAAACTTTTTGTACAAACATGTCCAAACTTGATTCGGCAAATGACAGACGAACTCTGTCTAGGTAACGTCAACTTGTTAAACCAAGGTACGCGAGTAATGGTATCATTGAGGGTTCTATATTTTGAACGGTCACTCTCCCATGTTTTCTGCCAGTCTTCGTACATTTTAAACCTGCGTATAGAAAAAAGGTCCGCGAAGGGAACCCGCCAGCGAGAGGCAGTATTCATTCTCGCAGCTTCCTTAGCCAACTGGTCCACTATTTCATTACCCTCTATCCCAGAGTGACCCGGAATCCAACCAACTACAATACGTTTACCTTGAGCGTGTAGCTTATAGAACAGTTCTTTCATTTTTAGCACTATGATGTCAAACGGGTATTGAAAAGAAGAGCTGGCGATCCTCTGAATAGCACTCAAGGAGTCACTCAGAATCAAAATATCTTTACAATCTTCTTGGGATATAAATTCGAGCGCTTCATAAATCGCCACGCATTCCGCTGAAAATATTGTGCATTCTCTCGGTAGTGGAATATGCTTTCCGTACCTATCAGATTGACTATAGAAAGCTGCGCCTGTTAAGCCATTTTCCCCTTCCTTAGAGCCGTCAGTAAATAAAAGCGAAAACTTTTTCCAGTATTTTTTAATATTTTTGTCAAATTTATCACTAGCGTTTGAAATGTACTTAGAATCAAAGAATTTCACTGTTTGAGGACTATGAATCAAAGAAGGGAAAGAAACAGAGTATAAGGGAGGCATTTCTAGCTCCATGATATGTTGTTTAAGTTCTTTTAATGCGATGTAACTTAAAACCACAGAAGGGGCAGTTTTTTTCGCCCAAAATCGTTTTTTGACTTGTATCATCTCAGATAGTTTGTGTATCTTAGTAAGTAATACATTATCTCTGTAAGCGATACATCTGGTGATGAATTTATCAGACAGATATTGTCTCCTCAGGTTTAATGGAGGTTCAGAAGCCTCTACTCGCATGGCTTCTGCCGGCGAGGACCTCATAACTCCCAGAGAGATTCTAAGGCCCTCATTCTGTACCTTCTCCAATTTTTTTATGTTTCCTTTGGAAAGGGGAGACATGAGATAACAGCAATAATCTAGTCTGGAACGAACAAGGGAACTGTACATAAGTTTTAAAATTCTTGGATGAGATCCCCACCATACTCTTGAAACAGCTCGCATAGCGTTAAGCCCACTCTGGCAACCACTCACAACATGAGAAACAGCGGCGTTCCACGTAAGTTTACTGTCTAATACTAGCCCCAAGAATTTTAATTCTTGATTTTGTTGCAATAAAGTGTCATTAATCATGATCGAACAGGATTGAGGAATTCGTGATTTAGAAAAGATTATTGTCTTACATTTAGAAGGGTTGAGAGAGAGGCCCAAATTATTTAATTTATCTGAGATGGTTTTCAAACTATTATTAATTATTTCTTCTGATTTATTTAAATTTTTGTTTGTGCTGTACATGAAAAAATCATCGGCATAGTTAAGCAGAGTAATTTCTGGAGGTATATCCTCGAAGATATCATGTATGTACGCGTTGAATAAAAAAGGACTGATAACTGATCCCTGTGGGAGACCCCGAAAAACCCTTCTACTGTGTACACTGCCAGAAGGTTCTTCCACCAAAATTGTTCGTTCACTTAAAATAGACATTATTAAATCTACAATTTTGTCAGGTATTTTGAGCCTAGAGAGCTTAGTTCTAAGTATTGTCAACAAAACGTTGTCGTAGGCACCTGTGATATCAAGGGCCACACCGACAACATGTTTTGACTCCGAAAAAGCATTTAATACATCGGTTGTTAAATGAGCAATGCTCTCAGTTGTGGATTTGCCTCTTCTAAAACCAAACATAAGTTGAGAAAAGTTTTTACTTCTCTCCATGCACCAATCCAGACGTCTTTTTAAAATGTGTTCAACAATCTTTAAAAGAACACTTGAGAGAGCAATCGGCCTGAAGGATAACTCATAAATATCATTTGTTTGTGCTTTTGGGATAGGTATGATCAATTGTTGCTTCCATGAGACTGGTACCTTACAGTGTACAAAAACTACATTAATTATTTCTAAGAAAAAGGAAAGTATAGTATCACCACATCTGGCCAATAAACCATATGGTATACCATCAATACCAGGAGCTGAGTCTTTGGTGGTTTTTAAAACAGACTTTAACTCTTCAAGAGAAACAGCGGAAGTTAAGGTGTATTCATCAGATTGTGATAACGCCACATTCTCGGGAAAATCTATATGCGGTGTAAGAACAGGCGACGAGGATGTTTCCTCTAAGAGTGGTACATATGGAGGAGCTAGCTTGTTAACGAGTTCCATTATGGCCGATTCAGAGACGTTTTTCGTTCTTTTTTTATTGTATATACCCCGAAACTTGCGAATGTTTGTCCAAACATTGGCAATTGGTGTTTGTGGTGAGAGAGAAGAACAAAAGGATATCCAAGCTGCCTTCTTCTTACCTTTGAATGTTTTCTTTGCTCGAGCCTGTATATTCTTAAGATTTAAGAAATTTTCCATATTTCCATTACGTCTGTACCTCTTCATAGCATTCTTCCGATCTTGCACAACTTTTTCACACTCATCATCCCACCAGGGCGGAGTTACAGATTTGTTAGGCTTTTTAAAGTCAGATTTATTTTTAAGCTTTGAGGAACTGTGCAGTATATCTGCGAAAGACTCCAAACATTCGTCCAAATTGTTCACTGAGGGACAAGGTAAAGATTTACAAGAAGTTTCAGCGGATATTTTGAATTGCTCCCAATTGATGTTGTTAAGAGCAATTCTTTTTTGAAAATGTTTATATTTGTTGCCTGAACGGTCTCTGCTCCCACCACCATAAGGAAAACTCCATTCTATCAGAATTGGAAGGTGATCACTGCCTCCCACTTCCTCTAGAACGCTCCAGGTGAAAAAAGGTGATATTTCACTTGAAGTGAAGGATAAATCTGGAGTACTTGGATTTTGATTGGGAATTGGAATTCTAGTTGCGGATCCATCATTTAAAATGCATAAATTTAGGTCGCTCAGAGAGTCAACGATCCTCGCGCCCAGTCTATCCGAGGTATTTGAGCCCCACATAGGATGACGCGCATTGAAATCTCCAAAAAGCACAACGGGTTTTGGCGCTTTATCGACAATTGATTTGATATAACTATATGAATTTTGGGAGATATTTGGGGAAATATAAATAGAGATGAAAGTGACATTGAAAATTCTAACTGCAACGACTTCGAATGGACATGCAGTAGGTTTAACTCGAACGGGAGAATAAGGTATCTCGTCTTTTATCAAAATGGCTGCCCCGCCATATCCTGAAGGCCGATCGTCTCTCACACAGTGAAAACCGCTGATCACAAATTATTTATCTGGTTTAAGCCAGGTTTCTGAGAGAAATAATAAAGACAAATTATAGTTTGTAATAAGGCTCAAAATATCAGACTTGTTGCAGATTGCACTTCTACAATTGTATTGCAAAATATTATAAGTATTCTTTGTCGCCATTATTTATAAAAATGAGTTATGTTCAAATGTCTGGTATGAATTTACTGACTCTGAAGGAACGTCTGAGATAAATCTGTGTTAGAGTTTGTGTTTTTTGTAATAGAATGTTCAGAAGAATCAACAAGTAAGCCTTTGGCACAAATATTATCAAGTTGGTTGCGTATATTTATATCATTAGTTGGTGACGAAATAAATTGACCAGAGTTTAAAAAGTTGGATAAGGCCCTTAACACCTCGAGAACAGTTTCTTCACAGTCCACCGAATCGTTCCTCTCTGTCGTATTTCGCAAAGCACAGCCATCATCGGGCTGAGAATAATTTCCATTAGGGGCAATGAGTATGGATTTCAGTTCTTTCAATATTTCATTTAAGTGACTTTGTTTCCTTTTGCCTTCTACTACTCTATAAGAAGTTTGCTCAGCTTTCTGCCATTTAATACTCGATGATTGTGAATGGGTGGGGGAACGAGGGGGAGAAATCGATTTTGGACTATTTCCAGTGACGATCGACGAAAATGCAGCTTTACTCTTTGGAAACTGCACACTTGCCTCGAAGTACGAGAGGCTTTTTTCGGCCATAACCTTTTTAATGTTTCTTTGTCTTGTCAACTCCGGACACAGAACGCTTACAGCCGTATGACGGCCACCACAGTTGATGCATGTTACTTCGTCATCTTTTACACAACATTTATCACCAGTGTGGTCACCTTTACATCGGTAGCACACTGGTTTTCCGCGGCACTGAAGTTTAGTGTGCCCAAACTTTGAGCACTTATAACATTGTATCGTCGGCTGCACATATGTTTCTACGGAGATTCTATTATAATACAGATATATATAATCAGGTAACTTTTGTCCCTCAAAAGTTACCACTATTGAGCGAGTGGGTTTCCAAATAAAACTTCCATCAGCATTTTTTTCCGTCGTTTTATAATTTAATCGACGTACTTTGATCGGTTTACCCATTCCTCTTGGAGAGGTTATTTCTTGTACAAGCTCATCCTCCGGGATGTCTGCAGGAACGCCTCTTATAACTCCCATTCTCGTGGCAAGAAATTTCGGTATGTACGCTACGTATCCGTTTTTGATAAGGACAGCATCTTTTAAAAACAAATTTGCGTATGTATAATTATTAAATTCAATGGAGATTTTTTGCCTACCGATTGACTTAACTCGCATAATATTGTTTGATGCATTGATGTTATTTTTGTAAAGGAATGATCCGAATTTAATAGAGTCGATATTTTCCATCTCTTCTTTTTCATTCTTTTTAATAACGTGAATGATGTACGGCGGGAGGAACGTCGCATTATAAAGAAGTTCGGGGTGCGGAGTATTTTCAACGACAATATTTGGCCTCTTGGGCTGTGAAATAATTGTTACAATATTGTCATCCGGTGCAGCAGTCCGTTTTATAGGAACTGCTTCACCTCCTGTGGCAGGGGGAGGTACCCCCCCCGCTGGCAGACGCCATGCGCCCACACACTCGCTTCCCGCTACTTAAAAACTATTTTATGTAAACAAATCAAATAATATGTTAAATAATTAAAACAAAATTAAACTAAATCATATACTTATGAAAAAAGTATAGTTATATTTATAAAATTAACAAAAAAAAAAAAGGAACGAACTCACCGAGTTGTTGAAAACTTAATATAAGGTTTGAAATATACTTTTTAATAAACAAAACACTCAACGCAGCTCGCAACACGACCGCTAGCTAAGACGGCTACACCGGACTCCTCGAAGAGTTAGTTGAACTTGAGATTTTCTTCACGAAACACAAAATAATCATAATTATTATTTTCAAGTTAGAAATTGCGTAGTGGAGATGACGCCGCCCAACTAGTAATAGTAGCAATCCCAAGAGCAAATTTTGTAAACAAAAGATACATGTAGCATACTTCAAGCTCGAACTTATAATTTACATGTTATTAAGTCCATAGATACCTACATAATGTTATTAAGTCCAACAATGTACCTACTCGAAGAAGCGCAACTGGTTCAATAACGATCTTAAGCCATACATTTATTTACAAGGTTACAATATCAACTTGAATAAACTTGAATGTTCCACGTTCTATGACTAGAGGGAGGCTAAAGAATTCCTGGGTGACGCAAAGGTGCGAGCAGATGCAAAGATGTGGGGTGAGGGAAGAAGTGCAGCAGAGGAGAGTCTACAGCCTGAGGACGATGAGAGCTGACCCTATATAGCAGTCTTCATAGACGTTAAGCTGGGAGCAAGCCAGGGAGAGAGGGAGAGAGAGAGAGAGAGAGAGAGAGAGAGAGAGAGAGAGAATATCAACGAACAAGAGAGAATGCTTTATTTCTAGCCCTGACTCTATGTTCCTCTAGGTATAAACTCTTATTTTCTTGTTCTTTGTTTTAGTTTAGCTTTGCTTTAAATGAATGTACAAATGTTTTCCACCAAAACAAAATACTTTACAAGCTTTGCTTACGTATATGAAAGATGTACATACACATGAATTTGTGTCCGCTTTACGTGGCCGAAAGCATAAAAGATTAAACCAAAACGTTATTGGTTTTTATATCACGTTTTAAAATGTTGTGTTGAATAAAAATAAAAATTATAAACATAATGTTTTAAATCACTGATATGCGAGTGTTGAATTGGATTCGATTGTCCCCTTGCTTGTTTTGTTTTCAATGTTTACTGAAAATGAATACACATCCGCTTTAAGATGACTGAAAGTAGGTACATATTAAAATAAGGCATTTTCATCGCTGTGTTCTGAATTATCATAAAAGTTTCTGACAGAAATAGCTAGTCAGAAAGTTAGTTAATCAATTGCAAGATTTGTACTGGCCAAATTTGTACAGGGTGACTGGTAATTCGATACATTCCTTGAAAGGGATTATACTAGAGCAAATTCCCAACAATTTGGTTCCCATCAACCAGGGGTTTTCGAGTTATTAAACTTTTGCCTGTGGTTTGCACACCAAGTGTATTATAATTTTTTGTAGTAACCCGCTTAGAAAAAATGAAATTAAAAATGAAAATAAAAACTGACTTGTGATTTTAAAACGTTATATTTCCTAGGTTTTTGACATTTTTTTCTTAATTTTTTTACTTCAACAATTCCTTTATTCTTCAGGACCCCTATTCTGTAGCAAGTGTAGGGTAGTCACTTGAAAAAACGTGCCTATTAGGCGATACATTTTGTATGAAAAACGTCTATATGCGATTCTCGCATATAGACGTTTTTCATACAAAATGTATCGCCTAATAGTCACTTTTTTCAAGTGACTACCCTACACTTGCTACAGAATAGGGGTACAGCTATTCGCAAAATGTATTTGTAGTTTCCAAAATGGAGTAGGTACTTTGTTCAAAATTTTCAGTTTTAGTTTCCTGGTTTTTGAAACAAAATTGTTGCAAATTTACTCTATTATAACCCCTTTCAAGGAATGTAGCGAATTACCAGTCATCCTGTATAACCATCCATAATGATATTTTAGTTGTTCTGGAAATCGGTATATTAGTTGAAACACCACTGACTTTTGATATTTTTCATACTTATATTATTCGTCTGTAAATCGATAGACGAAATATGTAATATTTCATTAGGTTCCTACCCACAACTGCAGCTACGGCCAGGGGTTCCCAATCTTTTTCTTCACTTACAAGTTTATTATTTTGTCACGGCGGCGCCCTAGTTTAGTAAGCTATTTGAAATAGATATATATAGTGACTATTTACCTATATAATAATATTATTGTCGAAATATATAGGATATAGATACAATTATAGTAGTTAGGCTCAAAAATTAAAACATCCGCAATATGAATTTGAGTTTTATAATAGAATTTGTAATAGCTATTTGTAGGAATTTAGATTTGGAAACGTTAAACAACAACAAAAAACTTAGGGCCTATTTTTAAATTGGCCAATTAGTGCTTGGTTCAGATTAGAGGTCATTGACTTTGATGCAAGATGGATCTGTGCTATTCACGAATAAGCGCTTGTTTACCTCCATACCTGACAAATATGGATCGAGCACCAATTCACCGATACACTTTTTCCACTCCAAATCATTTTCTGCAATAAACTTGTCAAGAATTTTCAAACAAGTCTTGGGCTTTCGCACTATCGGTAATGCTTTTACCTATGTTCTTTGAAGATGCGTGCGCTCAAAATAGGAATGATTGCTTTAAAGTTACCCGCGAATATTTATGGTTTCGGAAAATGATAGAGGATCGACTCACGGCGCCACTCTTAACTTTCTACGGCGCACCACGGCGCCGCGGCGCGAACTTTGGGAACCCCTGAGCTACGGTAATGAAAGGTCAAACCGTCTACAGTCCCCAAAGAGGTAAAGTAAATTTGGGACCCTTTAAGGGAAAATATAACAACTGATTTATAGGACTTTCAAATAATCAATGACCCTTTTCTATGCATGTCGAACGACAGGTTTTGCTGCTTGTTAACATATAAAAAAAGGTTACGGGCTAATAAAAACGTGGTAAGAGCATTCTATGTACGAACTCCTCTATGATTCTATCCAAGTTTGGTTCGATCCCAGGTGCCGACCATCTTCCTCTTTCACGACACAAGCTTTAAGTAGCTTACTGTGAAAGCACTTTGAGTGTGCACTGATAAATTTTACAAAAACAAAAAATATATAAATACTGGCTAACAGATAACAACTGGTCAATGTTTTATTAGTATAGATAATATTGTAGGTATGTGTAAGTAAGTACCTTTGTTCACAACAAATTAAATACGGCGAAGTTGCAGACTGCATGTAGACATGAGGCTATAATCACATGCCTACCTGCTCCTGTAGAGATACGTAAAGTAGCTGGTTAATATGATTCGCAGACAGGCAGGAGAGTGCAACGGGACTCGGGTGAACACACGAAGTAATGCGGGAGTGGTGAACTGAGCCAGACAGAGCCCGGCAGGTGCATGAACCCGCCACCAGCCGTGCTTATATTGATTGGGATTGCCCCTAACCCACCGCACACTGTCTGAGATCCCAGCAAGGTTCCGAAATCTTTAATTAACTTCGTTAGACCGCTTCAGGAGTACATAATATGAGATGAGTAGGGGTTCCTAAGTTATAGAACAGTAAAATCGGTTCTAAATACTAAAGAGACATAAAATTATCAAATTGAAAAAACACTTATTTAACTATGAAGCTAACAAAAGATCAAATCCAGTACATATTTATTTTATTTCCCTTCAATATTTATTTCTATTTACAATCTATATCTAACAGTTCTGAAAATCTGTGAAAAGAAGCAGCATACCAAAAATTGAGAACCTACATTATAAATTCTATGTATTTTATGTTAAGGTTCTTGTTTCTTGTTGAACTGAATAAAAAAAATTACACATCTGGGGGTCGATTTTTCAATGCCGACAGAAAAATTTCCGTGCACGAAAATTGGCGATTATACTATGTAGTGTCGATTGACTTGTCGACTGGCGATCGTTTGGTCTATTCTCGATGTCACTCGACACCGAAACCATACGAAAGTCATAAAAATTCTATTAGAAAACCCATTGATCGAAACTTGAGAATAGGGTCCCTGATGCCCTCATAATAGACATTACGATTTCTCGCACGTACGGGACACTCTTGATCTTGGTCAAAATTGACTATTATGGAGATAGAAAAGTAGGTAAGTAGTGTTATATTATTATTATTGGTCGATTTCACTATTGCAAAAAATACAAACAGTACAAATAACGGAAGTACAGTTAGGTTGCACGAAAATAAATATCTGCTAGACATACAAAATAAAAAACAATCATACAAGAAAGTACACATCACACCTGTCCGCACGCGCTAATGCTACCCACAGGTTCGAATCCTGGCGTGGGCATGACATTTTACTTATGTTTTTTGCAAGTTCTATTTCAGCGTCAATTCCAACATAAATAAAAGGTTGAATAACATTACCGCATTCATGAAATTCGCTAAAGATCACCTAAGTCACGAAATCTGAGTACGTCATGAAAAATAAGAACAGGTGGACCAATTCAGATACCCCTTCAAAGACCTCCCCAGATAAGGTCACAGGAGATAAAGTAGCAGCAGTAACAGGCTGCCGGAAAGATGTCATATGGAGAAACAAGGATATGAGGACAGATAGCAAGCTATTTAAGACACGTGTGCGAACTGTTCTATAGCACTAAATCAAAGGCTGACATTGTCAAAATAAAGAACAGAAATTAAAACGTTCCGTGCTATGTTATAGCTGTTAAAACTTTGAGTTATCGAATAAGAAACATGGCATTGCGACAAATCGGAGTCGAAGATGTGGTCAGATGAAGACGTCAAAGGCGAAGATATTGGCAAGGATAAGGTTACCATATCTAGCTCTGCATGGAATACCTAATGAACAATGCCGACCAGGAAGACTCGCAAAACGATAGAAAGAGAGCTGGAAGTCAGCATCTCATCTCAAATAAAAAATTAGGATCATCATGAGTAATTAGTCAAGAACGAACGCGAGTAGCATACGGTGTCCAAAGCGCGTGGTGGGTGGGAATCCGGTGAAAGTGCGGGCCACGTAGCGACCGCTAATAACGGACACGAGTAATACACCAAAACAGACGCGTGATTGATAATATTATTATGATGATCTGTTGGACAATAATGATTAGCAGTTGTCTTGTTTTAACCCAGCCAAATACAATTTTTCTTACAATCTCTCCTATTTTTCTTACTTTCGGACCTGGCCTTCTTTGGGGATTTAATCTATGTGTTCGATCCACGTCATTCTCGTTCAATTACGCATTCTCACACCTTTTCTTTCAGCCTTATTAACTATTTTTTGTAATCCGGCTCGCGTGCATTCTTTCAACACGCCTAAAACAATCTCAATATATTAAATTTCATCTTTATAACAACAATAACTTTCATAACTTGTTTCTTTATAATACTCTCATTCCTTTCCATGCCCCATAGAGTCTTTAAACATATTCCACGAAGAGCTCTCGTCTCTACTGCATTTATTCAACATGCCTGCATTTTTCTTCTATACCCACGTTTCACATGCACTCATTTAAGATTGACGGTAACAGGATGAGATTCTGTTATTTTTTAGCTTATAGTGAAACGTTTTTTTATCGTATTAGGACTTATGCACCGCCCACCTTGGTGCCAGCTACTTTTCTTCGTTCGATTTCTTGCTTTTTTACCAAAATAGATTTCTACTTATATCAGAGTTTGACCAATCTGGGATCTGTGTACACCTGTGTTGAAGTGTCGATGACTGACTGGCGCTACCCAGAAACCTACTTACATACATTAACGCGTACCTACTTCTGAAGACATACGTCCTTTTAGCATTGCACAACCGACTGTGCCCAGATGATAAGACTGAGGTAGGTACCTCGCTGAAACAACAGCGGCCTCCACGGTTATCTGCTGACCGTCGACTCTACGCTGAATATTCCGTACAAAGAAACCGAGTAAAAGAACAACAACCATTCAATTGTTATATGCGGTGACTGACAAAATGTACAATGCGCGCTGAGTAAGTTTTATTGATAGATAAAATACTCACAAGTGTAAGTAGTGGGCGCGTCTAGTCTACGGAGATGTAATCAAATTCATTTATCAACAAATTACTAAAAGTATGTGACAATTATTATTGATTTGATGACGTACTAGAGGCATTCGGAAAGAAATTCAAAACTTTAAATCATATTTTTGGTTTATGAGGTATAGGTGGTAAAAGGAAAAGTGATGCGTCTAAAAATGACCACAGACAATCTTTTATTTATTTTATTGAGGCCTTTCACCCGAATTCGAGTGAAATTTGGCACAGACAATCTTGAATGGTAAACTAGGCTAGTGTTGTAAGTAATTACGTTTTATTGAACAAAGACCATTGCAAGGGTCCACATTTAGTAGATGTCGCTTCGATTGAGTAGTACATACATATTATAATTATTCAATGGTTATGATACAAAATTTTCGAGGAAAATTACATTATGAACTGTCAAAATGATAGCGGTTATTGTCGTCAATGTGTCATCCCTCTTAATTTGGAGTGAATGAGTCAGTTTTGTGTTTTGGTATCGCATAATGCAGAAATGTTAAGTGCTAGGTGGAGGTATAGCTATTTTAGATCTATGTACCTCGCATTATCTTCATAATGGTTAATGATAAGGCACTAGAAAATTTTAAACAAGCCGTGTTATTACATTAATATCTAATTGTCACTTATTTGGTTACTAGCTGACCCACACGTCGAACTTCGACATAATCCAGAATAAAAAAATAATTTTGAGTTATTGCAGGAATTAAATAAAGTTTATGTCATGAAAACTGAATTAAATTTAGCTAATAATTTATTTCATTTTGTATATAATAATAATTATTGTTGATTCGGATGCGGGATAATGTACGACGGGTCACAGGTTTGTAATAAAAACAATATATTCCTCTATAGATGTGTAACTTTTGAAAAAATCCAAGAGATGGCGGTGTAGTAGTTAATAAATCACATGTGATACACGTTACGATATTCTATATGTTGTTGAAAGAATAGACGTCCATCAAAACCAAATTTTACGGAATTTTTACGGTAAGATTCTACAGAATTCTGTGGATGATCCTCACTTTCTTTTTCAATGATAAAGAATGGACAATAAGAACATTTTCTTCTTCTTCAAGTGCCATGTCAGGTCCCCCCGACGTCGGCTACCACTATGGCGTAGGCTTCTCTGTCCTGGGCTAACCGGAACAGTTCCTCCACTCGCTGGATTCCGGTCCACTGTCTGATATTTCTCAGCCAGGGCATCTGCCGTCTACCCACACCAATAAGAACATAAGACGTCAAAATCATGTATGAAATAGGCATGGTCAACCTTATGGAACCATATCGATTGTGTCTTCAGGAAAAGCCAGAGAATATGAATATACTTTCTTTCTGCTTAATCTCTATCAGAAACGGAATGAAAGGCAAAAAAAATCTGCATTGCGTAACATTTGAATTTTCTACTTGAAACACTACCAGTATTAGAGGTTGATGACAGTTTCATAGAACCGTTTTCGAAACGGGGTCTATATTGTTCAAAATAAATAAACCGAGAATATAAGCTTCACGATCCTATGACACACCAAACCACATTTGTCCGCATCAAATTAATTAAAAGATATTATATTGACTGCGATAATACCTAATTACCAACCAACTAAATTTCAAAAGTATCAAGCAGCTAGTAAGTACTTGAAGTATCAAGGTACTCATTCCCAGACAATATTAAAAAATTAATCTATGTAAGTCTTAATATTATTTAGTTCAATTCTAGAGATAAAGCAGTTTAGCCGGATACCAGATATTCGACCAACGTAGCGGCTGATGGATACCAGATATTCGCTCAAATATCCAGCTAAACGTTGCTATGGGTGGACTCGCTCCAATTATAGGGTCTTTTCATTGATAATCAAACCTTCAAACCGAAATGTCTTGCTACATCTTAATGCAGAGAAGTTGTATAGTATGTATATTCACTATAGTTTGTCCTTAATGAACTAGTATTAATTTTTTGTATCTTGTGATTATGTACTTGATTTTGAAGTAATACTAAACAAAAAAATGCACTTGATTACCTAAAACTATTTTTAAGCCGGTATTAGGCCATAATATAGGCGCTAGTTATCCGGAATTCGGTTGGACCGAATATCCATGTCAATTGTAAATTGTCGAATCTCAATTGGAAAGTTTTTGGGTAAAATTCCTTCGATGCGTGCGGAGTCTTTTGTGGTCAGTTCCGCTTGTTTCTCTTATCTCTCTTGTCCGGCCATGTAGCTACAGCCTACAGCCGAGATAGCGATGTGGAATGATAACGAACTAATCACGATACCACAATACCCATAGTAGATGGGGAACGACGATGATTCAAACACTATTGTTTGAACGGACCGACAATCTCTGAAAAAAGGGCTTTAACTGTTTATCTCACAAATATTATTACCAAAGTTGGCGAGAGTTTCGATTTAATGAGGACACTATTAGAATTTTTAATAGCACGATCGATTTTTTTTTAAGTTTAATAAATACAAGAAAATAAAATTTACGACAAAAATAATATATTATACTACTAGCAGTCTGTTCCTGCTTCGCACGGGTAGGTACATAGGTATTTAAAAAAATAATTCAGTTTTCTTATGATCTTTATAGATCCCTAACTTTATCAAAATATTCTATAGGCTATGTTAATCTGGAATAATGTAGCATTCCAATGGTCCCCTCCCGTCCGGCTCGTACCCCAGTGACGCCTATAATATAGGATATTATCATATCTCTGCCGCATTTCAAATATTTTTTTTTTTTAATAAATCAACACTTATTGTGGCATTATTATAATAGTTAGACGTATGCTGTCGCGACACTTTTTGTAGATAATTATGTCTTCTACAAAGTTGTAGTACATTATTTTATTCTATCATCAATAATTTTCACAGCGCACGCGATGTAAAGAATATTTTAGGTAATTTTTTTACACCTTGTGTTACATTATTGGAGTTTTAGTAAGGATCCCAAATATTTTTGAAAATTCAATATTGTCTATGTTCACCGGGGATAGTGTAGCTTCCCAAAAGTGATTTTTTTTTTCAAATCGGTTCAGTAGTTATAAATAATTAAAAATATTATATTTTTAAGCATGCAAAAAATCAAGAACCCAACTATCTAGAAATAGTTCCCAGGCGAGGGAATAAAAAATACGCCGAAATGGAGAATCTTCATCTATGCTTCTATCTTAAAATATTCCTCGACAACCAACGGTTAGAATTTAAAAATATTCACTAAGCGTTTTTAACATTGAAATGCTTCATAGAAAAAAAAAAGTTGTTACTTATTCGGCAAATAATATCAAAAACTTCTACGTCTCTTTGGTAATATTCATTACATGACAATCGAAGAATATTTTTTGAAATTTGAAATAAAATAATATGTTTTTTCTTGTTAGATACAGTTAAGTACTCAAATTATTATGAAATGGCGTTTCAATTATTTTTTTTAAATAAATAAACACTTATTGTGGCATAACTATAATAGTTAGACATATGCTGTCGCGACATTTTTTGTAAATAATGATCTCATCTACAAAATCCCTATACATTATTTTACTCTATCTTCAATAGTTTTCGCAGCGTACGCGATGTAAAGAATATTTTAGGTAATTTTTGCACCTTATTGGAGTTTTAGTAAGGATCAAAGGTTATATGAAAATAAAATATAGCCTATGTTCAGCGGGGAGAGTGTAGCTTCCCAACAGTGAAAGAATTTTTCAAATCGGTTCAGTAGTTTCGGAGCCTATTCCCGTCAAACAAACAATCAATCAAAACTTTCCTCTTTATAATAGTAGTGTAGATGTAGATAGTGTAGATGATTCTTTTTTACAAACAACATCATAACACATAAATTACATTATTAATTTTTCGGCAGGCTCTGTAAATACCTAATCATTATATTTTTTACAAAAATAAAACGTCCAAGATTTGGACCTGAAATTTCTGACAACTGCAGAATATGCACTATATCTATCTCACTCGCACAATTTTATAGTTTAGCAAAGAAATTGTTAGCAACCGCGGTGTAAACACATATGATTCTGCTGAATAACGATGGAGTAAGATATTGCGGCAGAATGGAGAAGTATTGATTCCGTGAAGGCACGTATAAAATACAAGTGAGACATTTCATGAAAGTACACTCAATTTGGGGACTACAATATATGTTGGTCCCTACATGCCAGAGTATGGAATCAGACTATCATATACTGAGATACCTTCAAATTCGAAATTGTTCAAACAAAAACAATGTCAATTAGATATAAATATGAAATTACAAATTACAAGTTTAAAATTTGCGACTATAACGGCGTCCATCAGAAGCGGACAATGCCTGCGGGTCACATATGCACTCATCAGTTAGTTTTCAATTTTGTCATCAAGATACCTGCATCTTAGTGGCTGGCAACCACCCTGGCAACGAGATATACTTTTAGAAAAGCAAGCTATATAAACTAACGCGTCGGTGGTAGAAAAGTAAACTAATATAGTTATTTTGAATCAAAAATAATTATTGTTTACAATAATTTATTCTCATTATAGGTATTTGTGTTTACAGTCAATTTACAGTAGGTACAATTTACGCATTGATTAAAAATTGATCAACGTAAAATAGGGCGACGAAATTTATCATAATATGGTGACGGTGACCCTATAGTATAGTAGAACATCATCAGCGTAACTTTCCATTAGAGTTGGTGAGAGTAGAGAATAATTGTAATTTATCCTGAGTAATTAAACATACACTTTTACCGAAGCCATAATATATTTAAGTATTAAAATTAAGTGCATTAATCCCTCGACAATATTGACCCCATTAAACTTGATTAGCGGGGGTGTATGTACGTATGTATATGTAATGCGCTAAGGTTCGTTGCGAAAGGACAGTATACAGTATCCATTCCATTCATTGTACAGTTCGTGCGAATTTGTTATTTATACTGCGTGGGAAATATTTTACTACAAAGACATTGTCTATAAATATAACTATTGGCAGTAGTCACAACGTCAACTTAGACAACAAATAGCTAAAAATGTGAATTTTCCACTTTGTATTGTATTTAAACTTCCTAATGATCCGGTTAAGGGGAAAAGGGAGACAACAAGAGCTCTGCAATGCGCTCGATGTGGCGCAATTTCATTGCCCTTCTCTCGTTCCCAAAAATATTAAATAAAACGTTTCAAAAATAATCTTCGACGATTAATAAAATAAAATTCACGTCTGTATGTACCGATTTTATTGGTAGCCAATAATGTCAACAAACAAAAATAAACATAGAGGCTGAGTGGGCAAAAAAGATTAAGAGTGAATACTTGTCAGTTTGAGTGTCAAATCCGGTCGAATATAACGAGTATTTTTTTTTGTTTTGACTAATTATAAAATCGATCACTAACTATCCGTTAATTTAGAGTTTTTTATATAGTTATTAAGAAACTCTCCCCAGAAACGCCGAGTTTCTAAACAAAAAATTTCGTCTTTTATTCGCACGAGAAGGCCGTTTTCACGGGAACTGCAGAGAATCCTGGAGAAACATCCGTAATCCGGACGGAAGAAGAGTAGGCAGACCCAGTCTACGTTGGTCAAGACCAGGTCAAGTGAGACGCAGCACAGCTTCTGCAGGTGACAGACTGTAGGGTCGCATCAGATGACAGAGTAAGTTGGAGCCGAAGGTGAAGGGAGGCCAAAGTTCAATATAAGCTGTAGAGCTATTGAAGAGAAGAAGTTCGAACATTTTGTTTGATCAAGCGGTGAAAATACGCATCTAATTACAAGAAAATCTTCTACTCCAGCTATTTCAGTGGTTGGTAGCCTATAGCGATTCAGTCGCCGACTTTCGTTCTGAAAGTCGTTGGTTCGATCGCCGTTACCGACCATCTTCCTCTTTCCTCTTCCCGAAAGATTTCAAAAAAGTATTTGCGCTCACTTTGAATGGGACAGAGTCTTTTGAGTTAACTATTTGCGTAAATGATGAAATACTTAATTACAATATTTTAATTTAAGACATTAGATTGAACCGGTCTTTCCTTACCAAGGTCTGGTATCTTTCTAGGTGACACGGCACGACTATACGCAACATCTACTCAGTGGCATGAATCAAATACCAGTTGGCGTTAGCACTTGGAATTGCATCATCACCTCTGAATGCATAATCATGTTGAGAAACTATCGCACTTTTGGACAAGAAATTCAATACTCGCCGTTCTAACCCTTTTGGGTCATGTACTCATGTATTGTAAACAACAACAAATGCCGAAGAAGATATTTTGCACAAGATCAAAGTTGCGAACCTTGGGCTTTGGTGAATCAAAACATTCAAAACTCGCATATTTTTTTTTTTTTTTATAAAAGCTCACTCAAAGTGACCACAAATACACTCTTTGACTCTTTCACAGTAAGCTACTAAAAGCTTGTTTCTTGAAAGAGGAAGATGATCGGCACCTGGAATCGAAAGACGACGGAGAAACCGCTAGGCTAGCAACCACTTCAATGCTGTAGCTTCGGCTTTGGAAACACGCAAAAGAATACATGGCGTATCTATGTGTTTTGAAAACTCAAATGGTCCTGGTAAGGAAAACAATGAAATTTACTAATGTTTTATCTATTAATGGTCGACAGGATAGCACTTGATACGTGTAAGTATAATCGACATACCCAAGGGGCTTCTTAATTCGATCAATAAACTATGTATGTATAATACCCCTAATCCCTACTGCTGTGGTTACACAGGTCGCGAGTTATATACCTGAAGATAAACACACATGCAGTGTCAGCTTTTTACCAAAGTTCCCGATATAAAGCAATTGCAGGGCCAGTTTGTGTACTCAAGCGTTTCATATTACTATAGGTGTTCTACAGAGCTGGGCTACGTATTGGCCCTGTTCATATTCATTATTGTCATGGATTTTTTCGCTAAGAAGGAAGAGCGGCAGAAAAACCTATGACACACAAACCGCCCACAAATGTTCTGATGAAAGACGCAACCGGCATAGCATTGTTTAAAACGTCAGAGCAGGAACTTACAGCGCAGTGATTCAACACCCTCGAGATTCAATTCGCCTTGACCTTCGATTCAATGCCAGTTAAATGAAGTTCATTGTGAATGTCCGCTCTGATACACACTGGCAGAATTCCCCAGAGAAGTATAGAGTTCTTACAGATCACAGTGTATCAGCTTGGACATTATTATACACTCCATTATAAACGTGTGTGAACAAAACGGCGGCACGGAATCATAAACGAAGCTATGGGATGCATTTCGTCTCTGCCACAAATTAAAAGAGGTGACTATACTAGGATGGGTGTTGAGCATAGGACGAGAAGATTGCTGTTCTTCCTCCCACCAGGGTCTTCCTCCCACCTTCGCAAACTGTCTTTAGTTCCTTTGAAGAAGTGAGGAAATTGAGTCTAGTTTATTAGATCATTGAATGATATTATTTTCAATTAAACTGTAACGTAATAAAGTGAATACTTTATTATTAAATAATGCAATTGTTTTGGCTAGGTGAAGGGTGGTCAATGGTCATAAACGCACGTCAATTTCGTTACGCCCTGCATCAAATATTGCACCTGGGGTTATCTCACTGCGTGCAATGGTGCGAGGGTATATATGTTAAGGTAGGTTTATTGCCCTTTCGTTTATTACGATGCATTCCATCCATAAATGGTAGGTATATTGACTTTAACAGGGAAATATAACTTAAAGACACATCTGACTTTGAAAGGTAAATTTGACTAAAAGACACAAGTTACTTTAAAAGTGAAATGTCACTTAAAAAGGTAAATATGACACATGTGACTTGGAAAAGTAAATATAACAGAGGTCCCGGGTTGGATCAGCGGTCGGTAAATTTGACTAAAAGACACAAGTTACCTTGAAAGAGAAATGTGACTTTCAAGGTAAATATGATTTAAACACACATGACTTTAAAAGGAAAATATGACTTAGACACATGTGATCTTAAAAGGTACAATCTGGAAGGATGATTATGAAAGAGAGCTCCAGGCAGTGGGAGTGATGCACTGGAGAATACAGGTGATCAACAGGAAGAAATTTCCAAGATTTCTGTAGGAGGCCACGGCCCACAGCGAGATCATGATGGAATCTAAATCTACATAGGGGCAAAATAATCTACATTTTATTTGAAACGAGCAACTTTTGACTAAATTTAGGAACTATACCAATTGCTCAATGGGTGGTCATCTATTTTGAAATAGTTCAATATTATCAGGTTATTTCTACTCTTTTACAGAGTTTAAAAAGCCCTTTAAAGGAAGGTACTGAAAAAATCCAATACATATTTCCAAGAAACAAATTCCTCTAATAATAATACATAGAGGCCAGCAGAGAAAATAGTTAAATCAGAAGCTTGATTCACCACTATTATTTGATTTTGAGAAACTCTGGATTCATTAATAACAGTTAGGTCCATATGTGTATGATATAACAGGTAAGCTTATTATATACCATTCTTTATGATAAAGTATAAAAAATTATTCCTCATTGCTAAGGAACAGAAGACATGGAATTTTATATATAATTCACAAATAAAAAGCATTAAAACTCACCTTCTGATTTTGAGATACAAAGATATCGACATGACCGCTTGCCAAAAAGCATGGGTTGTCTCCAAAGATCAGCGTCCGAGTCTTCATCATATGTTTTCAATATTGGCCAAAATCCCTGTGGACACTTACTGCTATTCTCTACAATTTGCAAAGCAGTTATGGGACGTTCATCTGGGAGTGTTTCGCTAAGTGTCTCCATGACACCCGAAGGGGCGTCTGCGAGAAACTTGGACTTGGATTTAGACATCTGTTGGAAATAAACAAAACATTAAATTGAAGTCATTTCCAAATCCTAATATTTTATACACATTTAGTTTATGTAACAAATATTGCATTGGAAGTGAAAACCCAAGATTTGTCACAAAATGCATGTGAACAACATGCACCTCGAAAGACAAAAAGGGGATAATCAGCTTTTCACAGGAAACAATATGAAGATGGAAGGTTTACTCCTTTATATTGTTTCCTGTGAAAAGCTGATTATCCCCTTTTTGTCTTTCGAGGTGCATGTTGTTCACATGCATTTCGTGACAAATATTGGGTTTTCACTTCCATTCATGTTATGCGGCACTCCCCGCTTTCATCGGATTCCACTATGTGTAGGCCATTTTGAGAGATGGTCCTGATGAGACACATGCGCACAATGTAGAAACACACTATCTTTTTGACGAATCCATTCGCATATTCTGGTGATGGGCACAGCCTCGTCCCATATGCAAGTGCAGTAGCATAGTCTCTGCCGAATTCATCACAGCGTAAAGGAGTAAACCTTCCATCTTCAAATATTGCATTTTTAAGTAGGTAGACATTTTAATGTTATATAGATGTACCGTTAGAGACTCATATTAATAGCTAGTTCAAATAGATTACTTTTACATAATACAACATCCAAAACTAGGTTTAAAAAAAAATTACCAACACTAGCTTATGGGATAGTAACCAGCCACGGTGCTGAATGTTGGGTGTTGAGCAGAAGGGATGAGAACGCTCTCCTAGTCTTTTTTTATTTTATTTTTTTTTTTTTTTTTAAATGAATCTGTGCTCACTCAAAGTGAACACAAATACACTCCTTGACTCTTTCACAGAAAGCTACTTAAAGCTTGTGTCGTGAAAGAGGAAGATGGTCGGCACCTGGGATCGAACCACGACGTCCGCACCAAACAGTACGAAAGCCGGCGTTGTAACCGCTAGTCTACCACCACCTCAAAAAAAAAAGGAAAGGAAGGTATTGAGAAAAATCTTTGGACCTATTTGTAATCATGGAGTGTGGAGAATAAGGTATAACCATTAGCTGGAAGCACTGTACAAAGAACCCAACATAATAAAATTAGTTAAGGTGTACCGCCGGTGAGATGGTTGGGACATGTCCAGCGCATGGAGGATGACGGAATAACAAAGAAAATTCTCAATACATGACCAGATGGTAGAAGTGGGGTGGGCAGACCCAAACTTCGATAGATGGATGCATGGTGTGGAAAGGGACCTTGGGGCTGTTGGTGTGACTTGATGGACAGGAGGGAATGGCGATGAATTCTGGAGGTGGCCGATAGCGCCAATGATGATGATGAACCAAAGCCATTTTATGTTGGATATTGACTCTACTACTATGCTGCATTTTGATTAATACAAAAATTGTGGTATCATTATAGGTATTCTACCAATGTACATAATAATATACATTGTGTAGTGTCTGAGTACCAAAATACTTAGAGTACTAAGCATGCAGTTTAACTATTGTAGTTTTTCTATTAAAAGAGTAATAAATAACCTCTAAATTGATTCAATGACTCAATTTAGAGGTCATTACTCAATAGGTTAAAAGTTTGCAGTCAATTTTTACCCATTCTTCATCTGAAATGTAATGTATGTTCTATAGGTAATGTAAGTTTATTTATTAATTGTATGATTACAGAAAAAGTACACCACATCTTTTAGAGAACAAATACTATATTTAAATAATTTAATTTTTGAAAAATAAGGACAATTATTATGTGACAAAATGGAGAGGCATTTAAAACCTCCCCATATACTCTACTAATATCCAGACCGACCTTAAAAATTGTAACATAGATTTTCAACCTATAGTCTCCACATTTTGATAATATTACATTTATATATACTCAGTGGGTAAATATTCTAAAGCACCAAACCATGGACAACCACAAATAATATGAATTATATGGATAGTATAATAATATTCTTATGTGATGAGGCCGGCAGTTAAATACAAAATGGTAAATATGGTATAAATAACTCTCAAGCTTTGGTTATTAAAACCATTGATATAATTGTGAGCTAGTATCTAAGCCAAAAGCTTGCTGGTAAAATTAAAGTAAATATTCCCTTTTCTAACCTAATTTAAGGTAGAAGGCAGTGTGCGAAAACGTATTTGCAAAGGTTAATAAACTTAATACATAATTGAACTTTGTGGATAATTTAAAAACATTCATAGATTCTGAAGTAGGTACATAATACAAATATTTTATTTTTTTTCAAAATCTCGTAACAAAACACTTATTGAGAAAAATGCCCATTGAAAAAACATATAATTTTATCAGATCTAAAGCAAATAAACGAAAGTGAATTTATGAGTAATCCAAAATTGTAAGGTTATTGTATCATTTCGATAACTTAAGAATCACATCAATTCTAATACTCAAAACCCTTACTATCTAAGAATAAAAGTATCTTACACAAACCTTTTGTATTCACAAAACTTCTGTGAAATTTAACAACTTATTTACTTATAAATAATCGCAGATACACTATATTCGCACTATTTGAGTATAAACACCACAGAGCTATAAAAACAAATCATACCTTGTGTATTTATTATAAAACACAATATTATGGCACTTAGATAAACTCACATTGTAAATTTCATAAAATTAAAATAGAAATACCAAGAGATTCACCACACTTTAAAAATACAGAGGACCACGAATTCGCTTCAAATTTACTCGCAACCTCCGTCCACCGACACTTCATCCTAAATTAGTTATTAAATTGAACATTATTGTTTTTTTACTTTTTTCCTCCTTGTTGTGACAGTAAATCAGTGTTACCAACAACAAAACATTTCGAAATTTGAAGAGATTCGTAACCATAGAACTTTGAAACATTGAGATAGATGATAACATAGCCGACTACTACTTTATGATAAAGATTAGGAAGTGCCTCTAGAGCCGTAGACGGAAACAATATTTTATCATAGACAACTAAAAATTGACACTTGTTTAGCCGACGATTGACATATGATATTAAATTGTCGCTGAGCACAGATTTGATTATTAATATTGTTGAACAATAATGTAATTGTATAACAAAATTACAACTATCAGCAATATTAACAATAGAATACTTATTAATGTAGATGTTTTTATTTTTTAGAAGTATGGTTGCCACAATATAACATTTTAGAAGTTAAAACGTAAAAAAATATTTGGTAATTTATTATTGAGTTCGCGGGCTGATACGATGATGATGGTCATGATCCTCAGAATTGAGGGACCGATGAAGATGAGGATGAATCTCTATTGCTCTTGAGCTTCTTATTCAATACGTGGAGGCAATTTAAGTAGCTGCTGCCACAATTCATTAAAATAAGCTTGCAAGGATGCATGGTTATTACATTAAAGAATTGTCCACATTTTTACTATGTAGGTGGATGGAAGCGGGACAATCTGTGACAAAATATTTCTTGTGGAGTTTTCACTTTTTGAGTGATATTTCTTGCCATCTCTTATACAACTTAATGTTGCATAATAGTATTTTAAAGACTCCTTAGCATCTTTTTCTGTATGATGCCACTTTATTTGATTTTCAATACTCCTTGCGTCTATTATATTTATCAGCCAAAACATTTGGGAAATCTTTGTATCACCAACTTTCATTTTTGAATAATTGATTAATATTAACACTTCACTATCAACCATGCAAAATTGCCAAGTATTGAGACATAAATTTGGGATTCCTAGAATTAGGTAATCCGCCATATTTTTTGATATTTTTTTTATTTTACATAATATAAACGGCTTTCGGCTTTAAACACAAATTCATTTCACGTATTCAAAAAAATATCACTAAAAAAAATTATTAAAAAAAGTCACAAAGAAATAAAATTTAAAATTAGTAAAAAAAGACCAAGCTTTATGTAAAGACATGCAAATAAAAATTCAAATTTTGAATAATAATATAGATGTTTAATTATTATTTCCGGATACTAATAGTATCCCATGTATCCCCAATGAGATACGCACGAAAATTCAAACTGTCCTTTGGTACTATGTAATACGAAATTCGCGCCAATTCACGCATTAACTGTCATTTGAGTGTTACCATAGTATGAACTGTAATAATATGGCAACACACAAATCTACGGACGCGGGTACGGGATCCGGCTACGGCTCTAGAGGCACTTCCTAAAGATTAATGTAGGTCTTAGAGCAAGAGAATACTAGTATTCTCTTGCTCTAAGATGTAGGTATTACCTACCTATTCTTTGAATAGACCATTAACGGCCACGTGGATTTTGACATTAGCCGGGAGGCATAAACATAAACAAAAAGTTTAAGAGTTGGAATGAGTGTGTTTATACATAAACCCATCACTATGGTTTGTGTATGTGTGTGTGTCGCCATAGCCGCCATGGCCGCCATTTTGCATCCAGCCTAATGTCAAATGACGTCATCCTTTAAAGGTCTTTATTATTTTAACGTTGATCAAAGTAAAATCAAAGTTATCGCTTATCAAGGGCATGTTATTTTAGATACAAAAATACAACATTGAAATCTTTTTTAAAGGCTCATTAAGTGCACATAAAACTTTTTGACATTTTGAAAGCAAAGTGTTTTTATTATTATTTTTTAATTTAAGCAACAGAGCACTTTATTTTCAAGGTATACACAATGCATTTATACTCCTTAAGCTAAGGTTTTTAATAGAAGTATTTTTTGTTCGATTAAGTTGGTCACTGTATAAATGCATTAACGATGAATGCATCATGAATGCAATGTCAACAGAGTTCTAATGGGATGTTTTTTTTTCCTTTTTGTGCCGCTAGAGGCGCCCTTGCTAATCCGGTCTATTGTCAAATTCAGTGTTGCCAACGGGGGCGATTTACTTCTTCTTCTTATGGTCGCTCACAATCTAACCTCCAAAATATCATTCTAGTTTATTTCAAATTAAACAACTTATATATTATCATACATGATAACTTACAATAGGTTTAGAGTAATCATTGTACATTTTTTACATACTATTACAAATAAAATTGTTCATCTTTTTTTATATACCTACCTAAATACAAATTATAAAATACAGAACAGCACCCCTGAGATTTATTCTCAAATTTATGCGCAACAAAATCAACAACTTCTTAGCAACTCAATCAACAACTTCTTAGCAACACAATGGAAAACAAACTTCCCAACGTTGGCATCACTGAAAAAAACATCTCTACGTTGGCAGCACTGAATTTGACAATAGACCTGATTAGAAGTTCTGCCACCTAGTGTGTATTGTCGGAAGCTCCCCAGAAAACTTCCCATTGGAAGCTTCCAAAGTTTTATATTCTTATAAGAATCCTTTTGCATTCTGTTTTATAGTAAACAAGCGCGGATCCAGGGGGGGGGTTAGGGGGGTCATGACCCCCCCCCCCCTAGGCTATGTAATCTCAAGTAGGGCAGTGATATTTATTAATAAAATCTTTATTTTGCTAGCATAATTATAATTTCATGTGGGCCATGACCCCCCCCTGGAGCAAAAGTACCATATAACAAATTTAGGAAATGACCTTTTTTTTTTTTTTTTTAGGAAAAGTGTAGTTTCCAGATACCAAATTTTGAAAATGACCTTTTTTTTTTTTTAGGAAAAGTGTAATTTCCAGATACCAAATTTTTTACTTTGTGACCCCCCCCTGGTGCCAAGGCTGGATCCGCCCTTGAGTAAATGACATAATCGAAGCTTAGAATCAAATAAATATTACATTCCTATAAGCAATGTAAGCATTAATGAAACCTCCTAAACATTAATGAAATCGAACCTTTTGATATTATCAACAACAAATCGTTTTGAATAAAATTATCGGTATGTTATTATTCTCATTAAAATTTTCCATCATGGTGCATTATTGGTGTTGCCACTATTTGTGCATCCGTGACCATAGATACGATAAAGTATTGATGCAGAGCTCGTGTGACGAACGTCATTGCCGGTCTTTTGAGTTAGGTACTTCGTGTTTGACCACATTTTCATCATTTCCCTTCAGTGGGTCGTGTTAGCGTTGTATGATAGCTACTGTTCTCGCGTTTTTATCTTTATTTTCTTCGAAAATGGCTGAAGTTCGCGAAAGAACCTTCCTCATGATTAAACCCGATGGCGTCCAAAGGGGCATCGTCGGCAAAATCATCCAAAGATTCGAAGAGAAAGGATTTAAACTAGTAGCTATGAAATTCTTATGGCCCACTGAAGAATTATTACAAAAGCATTACGCAGACCTTGCTGGGCGCCCATTCTTCCCAGGACTTGTTAAATACATGAGTTCAGGTGAATAACTATATTTCTTATTTTTATTGTTTCCACCAAGTAGGTACCTACGTGTTGAGAATTTTACCATATTGTTCCATGATCCAATTTTGTTGTAATTCTTGATCATTTACGTGAATACTTCTATTTTCGAATATGTGATAAATGCGGGTATAAAACATTCGGGTACATCAAATTCTTTCAACCTTAGCCTTATTCTTTTCCATGCCCATTCCCAGTTCATCTGGGGTCAGTCTTAAACCTTAGTATGGCGTAATTTTTATTGGGACAAGAATCCGTGCTTCATAAGCCATCTCTTATCAATGAGAAATTATTCTGCAAATTTAGGAATAAATCATTGTTACCGTGATTAGAATATTAAGTAAATTTTATCTGTATAAATCTGCAGGACCAGTTGTACCAATGGTGTGGGAAGGATTAAACGCCGTCAAAACTGGACGTGTGATGTTGGGTGCCACAAATCCAGCCGATTCAGCTCCCGGAACAATTCGTGGGGACCTCTGCATCCAAGTTGGCCGTAACATCATCCATGGATCTGACTCTGTCGAATCCGCCAAGAAAGAAATTGCTCTTTGGTTTTCAGAAAAGGAGCAAGTAGCATGGTCACAAGCCAGCGAGGCTTGGATCTACGAGTGATCGAATTCTTACAAATATGTCGTATGCACGGAATGCTGTAAATATTTATGATAATATACGGAATTCTCATGAATTGTTCTCATCAACAGCATTTAATGCACTGTTAAGTAAGCTTCTGTTTTAAATATATTATTTTTTTCCACAAAAATGTGTTTGGCACTGACTTCACCTTGTTTGTTTTAGAATAATTTGTATACAAAATGTGAATTGCGTTTAAGTACAATTGTGCCATTGAATTATTATGTACCTTCTTGATACTAGAATCTGCATTTGGAACAAAAAGTTATGTCATTAATAATTTACAATGTAAATTCAAACTTTTCGTATCTATCCATCTTATTTTTAATTATTATAGCAAACTTATTAGAATTTTCTAGAAACTTTAGAAAAAATCTAAATACCTATTATTATAAATATAAAATTACGTTTGAAAAAGGAACAACCTTTTATCCAACACATAGATGAATAAAAGATGTAGAGAAGTATGTAGTAGGTACATATTATAATTCTTTGAATTGTATATGCACTAAGATTTACACAATACTAATATTTTGTGTGCAATTCTTATACGCTTAGTCCAATTCTCAAAACAAGTGCTGTTTATAATGGTTGTTTTGAGACCTTGATAACCCAGATCAGACTTCGGAACCAAAGATCTTATGTTCAAGACCGATGGCATATTATTCATCTAGCTGTTATCTAAGATGGTTATCAAAATGTAGAATGAACCTATTCAATGAAGAATCTCATGTAATTTTACTAAGGTATAAGACTAACACATAAACAAAAACTGAGAAGGGAATTTCAAAAGTTGAGTGATTTTTGTTCTATAGATAAAAGTAGCGGTTTGTAGCACAGCACCAATGTAAATAATTATTATACGACATATTTCAGATAAAGACTTGAAGTTCCAGATTTGTTATGATTAGCAATATAAGCATAGAAATTAAACAATACGAGAAATGATGTTTCATTTTTATGTACGATGAAAATAGACAATTTTTTTTTAAATTTGGGTATAAAATGGGAGTGGTACCACCCACTTCTACCATTACGGAGAGGGGATGGACTTTGCTGAGAAGAGCGTTGAAGGATTTAGACATGGTGTGGGATGAGGTCATAAACACTTCAAAAATCGATTGCGGTGGAGAGCTCTCGTTGCCTCCCTATTCCCCGAAGTAGGCTCAAAAAAGGTAGTAGTTAGTAAATCAATAAAAAGATGGCTACCCTCAATACTAGGGCTCAAGTACCTACCTATCTTTAAAAAAGAGTTAGATATACCTTGGCAATATTGACTTCAATAAAATTGTTTGCATTTAGTTACTTACTTACACTACAGTCATTAATGCTGTGTACGTAGGAACAATGGAATCATGAGTAAATATTAGTTTTTGTAATTGCCTATCCAAGAACGATATATCTATTATTCTGTTCTAGTTAGACTGAAAATAAAAACATTAAAGAAGTTCTAACTAGGAATTTATACAGGATCTTTGGTAGAAAGTTAAGTAATATCTTACCATAATAATTTTTTAATGGAGTCTATTCTTTCACCACCAGTAATGTAACGTGTTTCATATGTGACTTATTTTCTACTACACCACTGTTCTCTTGTTTTTTTTTTAAAGTTAAGCAAATATAAAGGGTTCCGTTTTTTAAGGTTACAGTTTTTACAAACTTTTGACCCGCTGAACTTCATTTCGCACCCGAATCAACAATTATTATAATTATTAGCTAAATTAAATTAAGTTTATATGTCATAAACTGATGTATTTAAATCATGTAATAATAAGTCAAAAATATCATTTTTATTCTGGTTTAGGTTGAAGTTCGACAGCGGGTCAGTTAGTGATTCATAATTCAACCAATGTTAAGACATAATGAATTATTTTTCTCCTGTCCTGATACATGCTGCTACAGTATTTGATGTTAAGCATTTTATATGAAAATAGTTCATTGGTGATGGCGACTATCATCAGGTTTTTTTAGGTTACAATTTTGTACACCTTTGAAAGAGGACGAGATTAGAGAAGTGTTACGAGATTAGAAGAACTCTCTTTTTTAATATTTTTAACAGTGACTTAAATAATGAAAATGACTTTTTTCTTTGGACTTTATTACGACACAATATTTTTAACTAGAGTTTTTCGAACGATTTGAAAGCGGTTGGTAGTCCAGTAATATCAGTTGACGGCTTTCTTACATATGCGTACTGAAGGTTGTGAGTTCTAATCCCGGTGCCGGTCTCTACTATAATACCTATCAGTTTGCTTAACATTCTACCAAACATCCTGTATTTAATGTTTTTTTTAACTCTAAACAAGAGGACAGTTTCAATAGTTATGATATAATACCTATAGAATACTTCTTAGGGGGCCACAACAAAATGAGGATGAGATTCTCCAAAGAATCGAAGGAGGAAGGCACCTGGTCAAAACCCTGTCTGAAAGGTGTGCAAGATGCTGTTCCTCCTAAGAGGAACTTAAAAGGTCTGCTACGGATAGGGTGGAGTGGAGACACAGAATGGGGAAAATTGCTGCTAACCAGTCCTAGGATTGTGAACAAAGAGATAAGTCTAATAAAAAAAAACTTTTATCTGGACACCATAATATACAGGATGATTGGTAATTCAATACATTCCTTGAAAGGGCTTATACGAGAGCAACTTTGCAACAATTTTGTTCCAATTAACCAGGGGTCAAATGCCAGGGTTTTCGAGTTATTTATCTTTTTAGAGTTTTTTTTCAATTTTCCACCTTTTGACCTAAAATTGAAATTTTGAACAAAGTAGGAAATTTAAATTTTTAACATTTAGGAAAGTTAAAATACTATTTTCCAATAACTGAAGAATAAAGGAATGGTTGAAGTAAAAAATCAAGAAGAAAATTTCAAAAGCCTCAGAAAAGATGCAATGCAATCACAAAGCAGTTTTTTAATTTTGATTTTTCTAATGGAGTTATCCAAAAAAGTATAATAGGTATATTTGGCGTACAAAACACAGGAAAAACTTCCCCAATTAATAAACTTTCAGAAAATATCGTTTAATATTGATTATTTTCCAAAACTGTAGTAAAGTGGAAATCATTTATACCTTTTCGGAAAGCTTTTTAATTGGGGAAATTTTTCCTGTGGTTTGTACACCGAGTAACTCCCTTAGAAAAATGAAAAAAGCTGACTTGTGATTTTAAAATGTTCTATTTCTGAGGTTTTTTTATATTTTCTTCTTTATTTTTACTTCAACCATTCCTTTATTCTTCAGCTATTGGAAAAATGTATTTTTACTTTCCTAAATGGAGTATTTTGTTCACAATTTTTAATTTTAGGACAACAGGTGGAAAATAAGAACTCAAGTTAAACAACTCGAAAACCGCATTTGACCCCTAGTTAATGGGAACAACATTGTTTCAAATTTGCTCTACTATAACCCTTTTCAAGGAATGTATCGAATCACCAGTCACCACATAAAAATCTTTACTCCAGAACAAATAATATAATGATAAAGAAGCCAGAATAATGCTTAACTTGACTTATAATTCAATAAAATGAACAACTTATATTGGAGAAAACCTACAGCTACCTAAGGCTGACTTGGATTTCCGTTCCAGATGAGATTATTATTTTTTTATAATGAAAGGGTTGTCATTCAGCATGTGGGTCGTTCTATCCGTAAGGTATTACATAATACAATATCAACTACTTGCAATACTCACTCGAGGTATTTTTTACACATTAGAACCATTGCGTGCTTACAACCGTTCTTTACTGCTGTTTCAAAGAGTGGCTTTAAGTTGTCCTAGGCATTAAAAAGAGAGCTAGAAATTGATATAAATACTTTTTTTTACCCTTCACGCCGTTTCCCGAAATAAATACTCAATTAGTTAATATCCTGGCGAATTAGTCAAATACTGATTATTAGCAGATGCTGATAAAATTTGGTATTAAAGAATATAATTCTACCTACAATGCTTTCGTACATGTATTACGAAAGCATGCAGTAGTAGAGTCGGTTGGCTCAGTGATTCGGAATGCCGGGGTTTTCCAAGAGTAGTGATAACACTAAACGAGCCTTTGAAATAGCAAAAGAAGACGATCGTGAGCCCGTAGATCTACAAATTAAAGAAAATACTTCTTCAAAATAATTTCTTGATTGCATCAAGTACTTATAGTTGCAGATGTTTAATTTATAGGTAGGTGGGTGCCTACTTAATGGGAAGTTTTCTGGGGAGCTTCCGATAATACACACTAGGTGGCAGAACTTCTAATCAGGTCTATTGTCAAATTCAGTGCTGCCAACGTAGAGATGTTTTTATTCCTTTTTCTGCCACTAGAGGCGCCCTCGCTAACCCGGTCTATGGTAAATGTCAAATTAACGTTTATAATTTCAATATCTACATATATAATATTAATACGTGAAGGAAAAAGCAATGGTAAAAATAACAAAAATACAGTCTCAAACTGACAAATCTCCGAACGTATTTATGTTTTAATAACCAGCTGTCATATTATTATAATATTTAGATGAGAAGCGCTGCTACCCGGTATAATATTATTATATTATCTATGCTGCTACCTACCAAATGACGAAGCGTTAAATTGTCGACGAATCCTTCTGCTGTGCGCTTGCGCAGGTGTTTGAATACGGTGAAGTGAACATAGAACCACGACGGTAAATAAGTTTGAAAAGTAGTATTATTATATTATACTATTTATACTCTATAATCACTGATCAGTTTTGATCTGTCGTCGGCGTCTGGTTGTTAACTTTGCTGCGCCCTTATGTATCTGCTGGCATTTATAATGAGGTTACTGTTTGGTTTAAACTCTTTCTGTGATCTCAAAGTGGTACGATCATTGTGTTACCTTTTTCAACTTAATTATCTGACATAATTCGTATGTGAAGGTGAGGTAACTTTTGGTTTATACATAATATGTGATTTTTTTATTCCTTTCACTTGTTTTGTTCTTAATATTTATGTATTATATTAACACCAATATAAAATTAAAATAAATGTTTCAAACTCAGTCATGTGTTTTTATTTTCTTATATCATTGTTTAGTTACTACATGAAAGTCTGTAATCAACCAAAAAAGACCTTCTCGACAGGCCAAAGATCCTCGGACATGAAAATTGCATTCTTTTTGCCTTTTTTCATTGAAAGATACACATTTATCTACCAGGGTAGTACAGAGAGCATATCTTTATCATATCCAAGCAGCTCATAATTCAGATAACTTGGCAAACCACAAGCACAGTTAACATACCCATATCTAAAGCCAGCTTAAAAACACTACATGAAACTCTCGTAAACATCTGTTCAAATTTTTTTTTACAATAAATGGGAACATTTCTTCAAAAGATGATTGAGCCAAGGCCATCCCTTTTGATAAAGCGGAAAACCGCATTTGGAACATTGGTGCTGTCACGCACATGAGTGAGTGTCAAGATTTGGGCTCTAACCCTGTCTACCTATTTTGTTTGGATTATTTTCATCATGTTTGCTATCGAGATTCAGCACATCATTTTAACCTATTGCAGCTTTTTATTCAAAAAAGTTTTTAATTTAATTAAGATATTAAAGTTGCTTTAAAAAGTCAAGAATGGAAAATGACAAGGAACATTCCGGCTGAACTATTCAAGTATTATACCTATAGCAATGGACACCATAAAACCCAACTTCATAAGAGAGCTAAAGTATGGAATCATATCACGACACAAGCTTTAAGTAGCTTACTGTGAAAGAATCAGAGTGTATTTGTGTTCACTTTGACTGAGCACAGATTCATTTGTTTGAAAAAAAAATATATATTTATTTAAAAAAATGGACATTAATGTTATGGGAAACAATAATATACCTATGGGTATATTATTGTTATGACATTACATATTTTAATTATAAGACTAATCTAAACTATTGGCTTAACATAACGCAATGCACTGTATTGTTTTTTTTTTCATTTACAAAAAATTTGGCAATACAAATCATTAAATGATTGCTCTCCAATGTGAGTAAGAACTCGATCGTGTTTTGGAGAGGTAACTTAAGTATGATATCAATAAGTGTCCCATATCCCATACCAGTGTCAAATCCTTTTCATTTTTTATCTCCATAATATGATTATTTTTCATTAAAAAGCCCTCTTGGCGTGAAAGAAATAAATGACGGTTGTCAAGATTAGTCAAGATCCACAGCATTATTTTGAATTTTGCCGCCAATTTGTCATGCACAGTTTAAACGTCAAACAGGATTCGTCGATAATTTAACGCTTCGTACCAAATGGCCGTAAATCGGCCCCGTTGGCCACACTGAATTTGACAATAGACCGGATTAGCTAGGGCGCCCCTAGCGGCACACAAGGGAAGAAAAACTTCCCATTAGATACATGTTAATGTATAATTATTATTAGTTATTGTTCTAAATTCAAATTTAGAACAATAACTACCTATGAATTAAACAGTAGAAATGTACGTTATTTCAAATAAATCCATTTCAAATGGAAATGCATAAAGTACATTTCCAGTATAATATCTCATTGTTTCCATTTTGAATTTTAAATGGTTATTATTTTCACCCATTTACATTTTTCAATGCATTTCCATTTTAAATGGGGTTTTGAAACAAATAATGGTTTTCATTTATTGATCTGGCGACATTCATCACATGTAAATTATATTTCAGAAACTGCTATTTGTTCCAAGGGACATGGTAGTCGGAAACTGACGAACCAACCCGAAGTGTAACGAAGACGACTGTATGATTGGATTAGTGTTCAATTTTATTTTACGTGAGCGTTAGCAAGCTTTCTAATATTTATATGATTGAGTTAGGTTAGGTTATAATTATAGGGGGGTTTGCTGTTCTTTTCAGCTTTCCCCCGAATTTGTTTAGAGTAATACAAATAGCATCAAATTATCATTGACACTAATACCATAGATAATATAATATACTGTAAACTAATACAATCATACAGTCGTCTTCGTTACACTTCGGGTTGGTTCGGCAGTTTCCGGCGACCATGTTCCTTGGAACAAATAGGAGCTCGTAAAAAATAGCCATGAAATAGCCATGTTTATGGTCGTAGAAGAATTTGACAAAAATTTGTAACAGGTGATTGAATAGGATTTCTAGATGCATATTATTTAGCGCATTGAAGACTGTCAATGTTTAATACGTTTTGTCTTTAAACATTTCATATTCGTCTAAGTGCGCTGTTGTCTTCGTTGTAAAAGGTAATGTCATTATAATAATTATTATTTTTTAGAGTTTATTTTGTCAGCTGTTTTTTTTCCAAACATGTCTAATGATTTCTTATCTCTTATACAAACTAAGTAGCAACGCGCGCTTGACAGATTAATCACAGACATCAGCTTATGGTGGACTCTCTGTGTTACATTCTGTACCACCACACTTATTTCAAGAGTTGGCAAATGACTAACTGGGCCAATTTGGACCCAGCATTGCAAATTCTAAAACATAACCCTTAACTAGCTATGTAATACTTTTGGAAACCTTCCAGCATAATATCTTTGACTTTATTACCAAGCCTGTGAAATTGTTTTATTTTGAAATACGTACCGAGTGACTTGAAGCACACGTTCAGAGTTTTTCAAATCAATTGCTGATTTATATCTTCCTTGCAGGGATTACTAGAGATCTATTGGCATGCATCGTATAGCTCAGTACAGAGGTCAACAAAATTACGACTATGAGTAAGTCTTGGTTGCTTATTTTGTATTGTAACAAATTGAAAAATTTCAAAATAGATATTGTAAAAGTGGATTTCAATCAAACAAACATAGGTATAGCCAGAGCTGGAAAATAGAGTATATTTTCTTGATGGTTGATTATGGTCACCAAGGAAATAACTACGAGAAAGAACTGTTATCGCCCACTAATATACTTGTTTTTTCCATGGTATCCAATAAAATAAAGTGCCTTCCAGCTCTGGCACTATGTTCGTTTGGTTTAAATGCACCCTAAGGGTGATTGTTATATTGGACACTATGCGATAAACAATAACTAATTAATGAACAATGACAGTTCTTTCTCGTAGTTATTTCCTTGGTAACCATATTAACGATTAAGAAAATATACTCTAAAGCCCACAGCAGACAAAATATACTCTATTTTCTAGTTCTGGCTATATTAACGTTTGGTATAAACGCACCTTAATATTTAAAATGATTTATTTCAAATCTCCAAACTTTTTGTCGTGAGCAACTTTATAGAACATTTTAAAATAAATTAAAATGAACAAAAACTTTGTCGATTGTACTAATTTTGAGTATATTAGTGGTTATAACTTTTTCGGACTACTGTCCATCTTTAGTAACCTAAACAATACGAAGCTATAATCTATGAAGACAGGATTTACCTATGTACATACTATGAAGTAGGGGATGATAGCTAGGCGTTGTTAGTTGGGATGGTAGTGGGTGTAACAATTTCAGGAAAGGGAGGTGACTGGTGAGATTTGGATATTTAAGAGATTATTTTTGCAATTATTGTGGATGTGAATAGTTTCTAATGTATCTAATTTATAGCCTTCATCATTTATATTTAAAACTATTTAAACTAAACGTACTGTTTGTGTTTCTGCAGTGGTCGCCATATCAGAAATAATCGAGAAATTTTTAGCCGCTTTCATATGTTCTGCTCTAATTTTGATTTTTCTCCCTGGTCCAATATACAGGGTGACTGGTAATTCTACAAATTTCTTGAAAGGGGTTATACTAGAGCTTATGTGTAGTAATTTTGTTCCCATTAACCAGGGGTCTAATGCCAGTGGTTGTCGAGTTATTTAGGTTTTTAGTTTTTTTTTTTTTTTCAATTTTCCACCTTTTGACCTAAAACTGATAATTGTGGAAAAAGTTCTTCTTTTTGGAAACTAATTTTTTTTTTAAAATAGCTGATGAATGAAAGAATGGTTGAAGTAAAAAATCAAGAAAATTTTTTCAAAAACCTGGGAAATAAAACGTCATAAAATCACAAGTCAAAATTTTTCTTTTTTAATGAGGGAATTACTCCAAAAAAGTATAATACACTTGACGTAAAAATCACAGGAAAAACTTCCCCAATGAATAAGCTTTCCGAAAAGGTAAAAATAACCTTATTAAAGGAACAGATGGTGCTATGTTTTCATATTTTAATGATCTGTATTTGATGACATTGTTTACTAGCCTCCATTGATTGATTGTAATTTTATTGTTCTGTATTATTGTTAATTAAGTGGGTGCAGGTATTTAATGTTATTGTTAAATAACCTCCTCTCCAAGACAGGCATTGCCTAGTGGAGGGAGTGAGCAGATTGTGTATTATTTTTTAATGTATTGTTTTTCATTGAATAAATTTTATTATTATACAGACGGCTCTACTTCAACAAGAATCAATTCAAAGCTGCGCTTTTATACTGAACCTCAATTTTATATACACCACTATTATCTCATTCGTCTATTTTTGTTTTATTGTTAAAAATTAATTTCCTGATGATATTATTTGTGTAATATGCCGGTTTTAATATGGAATTTTTACACTATTCACTAATGCGGCAGATGATTGGGTTATGTACAATATTCTTCTCCATGTCATATCTTCCATTTGTTTTGTTGTTCTGTTTATTAAAGAGATATTTGTAAATTTTTTGGTGATAATTCCTGATACTGATTTATGTTCGTAACCATTGTTGTGCTATCTTTTTTTATAATCGTAATTTCTTTATAGTAATTAGTTTTGGTGAGCGGTATTGATAGTAATCTATGTGTCATAGAGTGGAATTCTGTCATTTTGTGTGGTATGGGATGATATGAATCATCCGGAATTATATTGTCCAAATACCTACATATGTTTTCTAAATATTTCAAATTCAAAACTGTTTTTTACTATTTTAACTGTGATGTCTAGGAAATTGATAGAGGGATTATTTTTATAAATTCAAGGTTTTAAATATAAATGGTAAAGGCTGTAAGTTGGATAATCTAGAAACTATTCAAATCCACAATGATTGCAAAAATAATCTTTAAATATCCAAATCCCATGGGTCACCTCCCTCGTGAAATTGTTACTTCACTTCCCCCACTAACCTCTTTACATCTGATCACACACAGGCACCACCTAGGAATTTGTTGATCTCCCAGAACGGAATGGAATTTAATCACTTGGTTGACAATATGCTCCGCTGGTTGTTGTTCTTTACGTCCATACCACCTCCAGCTTACTAGTCCACGAATGTGAATACTTTTTATCTTATCCCTACCGGGGACCATCTCAGCTTGCCCATTTTCCTAACACTATCTCTATATATCTGGAGACAAAAACTAAGAAAGCATACAAACTTTTTGAGCAAACACAGGTGGGTAAAGCAGCGGTCCTTTATCTTATACCCCTCGTTGACATCTGACTGACAAGCGATTTTATTGGGCGAAGGAGCAACAACAATCCTTTAATCATGCAAAAAAGATTCAGATTGGTATATTTTTTTGCTCATTCTCTCCAGAGGTAGAGAATAGCTAGGTATCTGTTATAGCTCTTGTAGATTGTCCAACATTCGGAGCCATACATGAGTGCGGGTCTGACAATTGTCTTGACAGACTTTTCCTTTCGATTTGACTGGCATTTTTTAATTGCATAGAACTCCCGACAGTGATCATGCCATGACAGGCCTCCGAATGCGGTGTAGAAATATCTGAGATAATACCTTACCGGGAACACTCAGTAGAGTAATTCCACGGTAGTTTCCGCAAATTTTTCAAAATTTCCAATCTACATTAATTCGGGCTATTATATGACAGCAGTCGCAGTCTTTAAATTTGGTTGCTCTCTTGTTCTCAATAATTTCCAACTTTTCTTCTCTATTTTTCATTAATTATTAAATTTCTACTTGTTTCATACATGGGAGTTTTCGACATGTTGAACATGTTGAGAATTCTCATGATTAAGAGTTTCGGAGACAAACATTACCACCTAATGGCGAACGTTGTTAACGTAAAGTGATCACACTAAGCCAGCCTTCGAAATAACAGTAGAAGACGGTCGTAAGCCCGTAGTGGTTTGTTCCATTTAAAAATCGAACATTAGTAATGAATTTTTAGAGTCGTTAGTTGTTTTTTTTTTTTTTTTTTTTTCTACATTAATTCATTAAAATTATTTTGTTTATTGGATATCTTTCCAATATATATATATATATATATTATATTTTTGTTTTCAGAGATTATGCTCAACCGGGGCCATCCTCCAGGACGTACCAAGAAAATGTTTGCGATTTCTGTAATGAAGCACTCAATGGAGACGGAAGGCAGACAAGACGAACCAAGTGTGGACACACGTTTCACCTGGATTGTATGAACGAGTATTTGCCAGAAACCAAGCACTGTCCCACTTGTGACACGCAGATCAGATGGATAGATATTGATGGCAAGTGTGCCGTTTGCTTGGACTTCCTGGACGATGATTCTACAGTAGTGCCATACTGTCAACATGCCATGCATCGTGATTGTGTTAAGCAATGGTTTGTTACAAAAAAACGCTGCCCTATTTGCAGAAAAAATCTTTCTTTTGATGAAGATATATCTGATTATGAAGAAGAGGAATTTGTAGAGGAAGAGGAATTGGGTGAAGAGGAAGAAGAATTTTATCCTGAAGATTATTCTGAACCCGTTGACAATAATAGTTACTATGGTGATGAAAGTAATCCAAATGATTATTCCGAAGATTATGACGACTATTCTATAGCTTCAGATCAGTTTGAGAATGAAAAGGATTGTGCTTATTGCGAAAGAGAATTGAACATCTCCAACTCTGACCTGCAGGAGCCACTCAAACGTTTGCACTGCGGTCACATATTTCACTTTCGCTGCGCAAACACATATTTACCTATTGATAAGAAATGTCTATTGTGCCATGCCCCCGTCCCTAATTGGATCAACACAAATGATATGTGCGTGCAATGCATGAACATATTCAAACCAACGAAGAAGCGTTTCACTTGTATCTGTGAACATCAGTTCCATTATTATTGTGTGAAAATTGCTAAAAGAAACGGAAGGTGTCCTATATGCAGATGCAAAATTGAAGAAAAAGTGGAATCCATTTGTTCAATCTGTTTAGAAGTTTGTAGCTCGGATTCTTTGCTGACCACCTGTAATCATAGATTCCACTATAATTGTATTGAGCATTGGAAAGCCGTGAATTCTATTTGCCCAATATGTAGGACGGATCTCTAATTCTATGTGAAACACATTATACTCTTTAAAATATGATTGTATGAAATGTGGCACACTGCATCCATCTCATATGGATTAATATACAGTACTGATGATCATGACCAACTGCTTTTTACAGATGAATTTATAGAAATCACAGACATTAAACGTAGCAGCCCAAATATTTGACAACCATTAAGCTTCACCAAAAAAAATCACATTAAATTCAGGGTTGAGGTCGAATCGATAATTAAGGTTTCGTCGAGACTTCAACCTCTTGTTTTTTTTACTTATAATTACCTAAATGAAGGCTTATCTGGTTGAATTATACACTCTTTTATGAATATTCTTTTTTTTTCAAAATATCTTAATATTTTGAAGTCGCATTATGTTTATTTATTTTAACAATTTACAGCATTATGCCTTTTATATATATTTGAGCTGATACGGTAATTAGATTATTTATACAACATAAAGCATGATTTTTTTGTACGAGATATTGTTATTCATAAATTTTTCATTATTCAATTTTATGTGCAACAGTTGGATTATGATAAAAGGATACAGATGTTTGAACTAGTTTGTAAAATACAATAATTATTTTAAATGATAAAATGTAAAAAAATTGTTATTTACAGACTGCGTTAATATAACTGCCTAAATCTTTCTATTATTCTAGGAATTATTTTATATTGCATAATTCTATTATTGATGGAGCTTGTCGTTGTTAAAAATGTATTTGTATTACAAAACTTTTATTTATGGTATTAAGTGCCAAGACAATTATTTTATAAAGTGAGATGCATGGTTTTATTGATATATTGTTCTTTTCATATTTAAGATAATGTTGTGTAGTAATATAACAACTCATTTTAATGATTTATTCAATTAAGACTCAAAAGAGCGATGATCAAACTAAAAGTGAAATAATATTATGTTCATAGGATATGAAGTTTCCTAATGGGAGCGTTACCAAATATTTTAAGTTTTAAACTTTTTTTTGTGCGTCCCAGCTAGTGGGACATTTTATTTATCTATGATAGTGTACCTATACATTGTTTGGATTTAAACGAAGTTTGTTAATGGCTCTTTCCACTTTGTTAAGCAGCAAGTGTAATTTGCAGGTCTAAGTGCAGACTACTCCAAAAAATAGAACCTGCTATTATTGTGTGTTTACTACTTGTAACTTTGCACCTGCACTCACACCAGCACTGCTACTTCGCAAAATGGAAAGGGCCTGTAATCCTAACTAGAGACATTCAAGATGGTTAGTAAGTTTTAGTTGTGTATTTTAAATGTGTCATGAATTTTTAATTGCCATACTCATATCACACTTTTGAATCTATTTCAGGCCCCGTTCACATAGAGAATTCGTATTTATAGGGCCATTTTTAATGCACAAAACACTTTGCCAGTTCATACAAGACTTAGGGTTGCGTAAACATACCCATACTTCTTCACATTACTTCAACTATGTATTTGTTCATTACTAGTTGTGTAACTATCTTCTGTGTGAACAGGGCCTTATTAGGAAGTTGTTTTGTGATGACCCTTTTAATAACCGAGAGGTAGACTGAAATATTTGAAAGCGAAATTGTTGGTACACAATTGCCTTCTAGATTATTTTATAAGATTTTGTTTTAAGTTAATATAAGTTCTTTCAAATTACAAAGATATACATATTTTATATGACTAGAAGCGTAATGTGTGATTGAGAAATAGTTCTCTGAGAACCTATTTAATATATATTTTTAATATCTGAACAATAAATATTTTTACCAGAATAATGCTTTCTATTACAAAAATGAACCTGGCCTATCTCAAAGCGAACACAAATAAACTGTTGATATCTTTCACACAAAGCAAAGCTTGTCTTGTAAAAGAGGAAGATGGCCGACACCAGAGATTGAGAATCTAAGAAGAAATGCTAAGCTACCAACCACTTCATTATTTGGAACAATAATTTTATTTTAAGACAAAGGATCACAATAATATGAATGAAAATAAAAAAGATCCTTGTTAAATGGAGCGATTCAACAAACTTCAGAACTAATGATGTCAAAACCGGGTACGTTTTCATACTGAGTACCGGAGGGTACCTGGTATTCAGTAACGGGTTATTATACCGGTATTCGTACATCCCCCCCCCCACCCCCTGCGCCATCAAATATCACATAATATGTCATTTTTGACACTCAAAACAAAGTTAAGAAAAATATACGTAATCTATGTATCGAAAATGCCGATTTTTTTTTATATACCTAGCTTAAGTGATCTTTTTCGTTTAGATAAAATATCTAATATTTAAAATGATTTTGATTCTTAGAAGCGGATTATGCATTCATATTTTGAAATCTGGTCTGATTAGTCAAAAAATCCTACATGGCTTCGTTACTTCTAAAAAAATCCTTAATATTTGAATAATTAAACTATTTGAAAAAAAAAGTATATTTATAATTCAAGAGACCTTGCGCGCTCTATAGGAGTCCTATCTAGTACACCATACAACAAGTTATTATGCAAAAAATATTATTTATATAATATACTCCTCGAAATAATAAAATAAATTATGCAGGTATGAATATACCTATGTAATAAAAAATCATATTGAAAAGTAGTATGTACGCAGAACATCCATAAACCGCGATACCTACGTTTGCATCATGTATACTCGTATCTAGATATTTTTACTGCTACACCGTACATGTAAAACATACTCTATGGCCGAAGTACCTCACCTCCATAGAACAAAAACACAATTCTGTAAGGATACTGCACGGAGCTCGGTAGATATTTACCTGCAATACCGGCATACCAACAGAGTATCCGTCAGTAAATTTCTACCGAGAACCTTGTCGTTACTTCTACCAACAGAGTGTCAGTCGTTATTTTTCTACCGAGTCGGTACTTCTACAATATTGAACAATACCGGTTTGGACTACCGAAAACAAAAAGTAACGGATATTTAGTAACACCCAACTGACATCACTATTCAGAACCATGAAACTATACATACCATTTGTCCACTCCTGTAATATTGATTGTTCTGTGCAGAATTTTACTGTTAATAATAAAAGTAAATGAAAACCATTTTAGGAGGTTTTGCAACTAGACGCCTCAACCATCAATGTATACTCATACCATCTGTAGCTTCCTCTATCCACTACTATAACCTTTCAACTTGATGACTCCTGGGATAAAGCATCTGTGTAAATAAAATATGTCATCTTAAATTTGTACTCCACCGTAGTCTCACCTTTGTATTTTTATTTACAGAATACTAAACAATCAGATTCTTTATTTTTCAATGCACAGTTTTTCATTCTACATACACCTCCTAGAACAAGGACGGGCAACCGGTCATTGTTTCGACAATATTATTTATTAATTTTCGATTTTTTTTCCATCGGCATTACAGTATTCACCTATGTGCTGGTTGATCTCAATATGTTGAAAAACTGTTGTAATAATGATAAAGTTATATAAAAACACATGGTTTATTGTTGACATCACCTACAGTTTGTGAAAAAAGTTGATGTTCATGTTGGAGGGGGGGGGGGTTAGAAGTCAATTGTGACTTCTAACTTGTTGCACCTCTTTGTCCCAGAACTTCCATTACAAAAATTAATATATCAATCGGTTTCAAAGTTTGTTTTAAAAAAAAAATACTAAACTAAAGACGAATGGAATTATTCTAAAAGATATTTTTATTTACATTAAAAAAGTACATCAATATTGAAATGATAGCTGTTAACTCAAGAAATTTTTTCAGCTGTTCTCATTAATCTAATTTGAATAGCTTTACTCAGGGAGTTCCCTAGATCCTATTATAGATTCAATTTGCCTCCTATTTTTAATACAGGACTCTGTAAGCACCAATGGGTCACCATTTGTTATTAGTACATCGTCTTCAATTCTTATTCCAATCCCACGAAATTCTTGAGGTACTGAATCTTCATTTTCTGGTATATATATACCTAGAGAATAAAAATATAATTTTAATTAAATACATGTTAATATCCTTCCCGATAAAGAGACTGGCCATTCCTAATGAATATGTAGACATATTATATTAATGGACTGGTAATGCGAGCTGTCAAACATACAGTCAAACCGTGACAACACTGTTTGTATGGAAAGTCACGTGACTGGCGGCAAGGGGGAATTCTTTGTATGGGAGCCCATACAAAATTGCTCATGTTTGAGAGCGAAATTCTCCGATTACAATACTCTAATTTAAAAAATTCTGTTAATTTTTGATGAATGGACATGTTTTGTTTTGCATTTGGTCTCCCATAGCGAATAATACAGAATACAATTTTTTTAGGACAATATTTATGAACCCCTATTTTCCATAATTTTTCTTTGAAAGAAAACATATATTTAGTAACTAATTGTGTTATAATTATTTTTTACACTGGTGTTCCTTGCAATATATACTTAGAAATCATTTCTTTTAGAAAATAGGGGTTCATAAATATTGTCCCAAAAATATGTGTATTCTGAAGATGTCCATTCATCACAAACCAACAGAATTTTTTAAAGAGTATTGAAATCATGAGTAATTTTGTATGGGCTCCCATACAAAGAATTCCCCCTTGCCGCTAGTCACGTGACTTTCCATACAAACAGTGTTGTCACGGTTTGACTGTATGTTTGACAGCTCGCATTACCAGTCCATTAATATAATATGTCTATGATATGTTACCGAACCATAAACAATCAAAACTATTTACCTGGTTCGATTGTTATCACCATTCCAGGCACCACTGGTATATTTCTTTTAATTTGTGGTGTATCATGAACATCTAACCCAAGATAATGAGAAACATGATGTGGACAAAATTTAAAAGCTAACTGAAAATAGAATAGGAAAAAATCATTACCCTCTCTGCAAATAAATATAACCTGCCATAAAGAAAAAAATCTCTGTGTTTTTGAAATCAAACCCTGACAGTTTTTGTATCAATATTTTCGATACTCTATGGTTTATAAGTTGATCCATAGACTTACTATATCTAATAAGATCAATGAAGTTGATCATAGACCTTAAATTCTACATCCAACAAGTTAATAAAAAGCACTGGTAAGTCTTCCATTTCATCATTTTAGGTTGAATAGATTAAAATGGTCCTATAAAACTCTTTCACATAAGGATTATTTCCTTAGAGCAAGAGAATTTTTGCTCTAAGATTATTTCATTTAAATAAAATGAAGTCAAATATTTTTGATCCATAGATTAAATTCTAAACTAGATTAATAAAATATGAAACAAATTTAGTGTTGACCTTTAAAAAGAAATAATGTACTATTATTTCAGATTTACTCACTCTATTACATTCGAAAGTAGTCTTATTCTTGGGAATAATGCCTTCTCCTTGAAGTAATTGTCCTAGCGTTGCACACATAACCTCAAATAACTTATCTAGTGAAGGCCTTTCTTTGCGTAATAAATCCAGTAACACCCTTTGCACATTATATACGATATCATAAAGAACTGCTTGAGGTGGAGTGAACTTTCCTGATACAGGCCATGTTCGTGTTATATCAGAATTGTACGCCGAATGTTGGCAGCCTGGAAAACAAAAATGAAAAATACATAGAGTAAATGCCAAATTATCAAAGAAAACTAAAAAAAAAAAAAAAACTAAGAAAATGTCAAAACATCAAAGATCATAGACAAAAAAACTTGATTTTCGTATCAACTTCATGGTAGTAAGTGTGAAATATACAAATTAAAAACTCTTTTATTGATTAGTGCAAAATTCAAATGGGTGCAAAGATTTCAAGAATTTTTCTCCAATATATATTTCAGCACATAAATGTCTATTATTTATTTCTCTAAAAACAAAAATGTATACTCACCAGCATCGACAAGTAACAATTCTTGATCAGTCAGAATTTGATTATCGTGTATGTAATGTATAGTGGTAGCTCTGGATCCACCTCCAATTACAGGCGGGAAAGCTAAATGTATTGCTCCTGCCCTTCTACACCAGTAATCTATTGATGCATGAATGTCATGTTCACTAAGACCTGCAGCAAAAATTATACTTGTCACTTCTTGTAGGGATCATTGTAATATAACATAGGATAGCATAATCTTTTTTCTTTAACAATATTCAAATTTGCTAGTGTTATAGCTCTATATTAGGATGGCCAAGTACACTGACTGATCAACTAACGCTGCCTACCTGAACCATTCCAAGCCCCAGCTCTATTGTTCATTTTGTGTACACAAGAACTTTAGGTACCTACAGCCAAAATTTGCGCTTCAAATCGTAACTATAATTGCGTAACATGGTTGAAAACAGATCCTTCATGAGATTTTTTAATTTATTTCTTTATGGAACAACAAACAGAGAATACGTATAATAATATGTTTAGATTTATTTATTTATTTGTAGATTGACGGCTAAAGACTTTTACATTGAGTTTATAGACCATTTATAACAAATTAAAATAACCAACAATATCATTTAAAAGATCATAACAGGGAATGTAAGAATAAAAACAAGAATCAAAAATACTAGAACAAAACGATAGACATGAAGACAATAAAAATAGATATAAATGAGTGGAAGAAATTAATCTTTGCTTAGGATTCAAATCCTATCAAGAGCATGGGATTTTTCGAAGGAAGATTTAATTTTCAGGGATTTGAAAATTTGACCAACTAATGGCAAAGTTTTTTAATGTAAAAGCTATCACACTAAGCCTGCATTTGAAACAGCAGTATTTGGTCACAATCCCGAAGTAGTCCATATATGAAAGAAAAAACCATTTAAAATTGATATTATGATAAATCCTCTAATTTTAGAGGTGAAACCATAATAATACCAAACTTAGGTGTTTTAATTTTTATATCCTTGCAATAATTGTGAATATACCATATACAAAATTCTTAGATCAATGACTATTTGCTATTGCAGTTAGTTTATTTCCTTTTTTTTTTAAAATGAATCTGTGCTCACTCAAAGTGAACACGAATACACTCTTTGACTCTTTCACAGTAAGGTATTTAAAGCTTGTGTCGTGAAAGAGGAAGATTATCAGCACCTGGGATCGAACCCACGACCTCTGTACAAAACAGTACAAAAGCAGGCATTGTAACCGCTAATTAACCAACCACATTAATCTATCTTGCATAATGCTAGCTTCTGGCTAATACGCGATGTATTTAATTTATTTAAAATCCTTAATCTTGAATTTATTTGAATGAGAATATAATCTAATCTCACCAGGTTTGGTACAAGACATTGCTTTATTCATAGCTTCACTCCCCACCTCACACGTTTGCTGCATCAGAGCTATTTCTGATGGACTTTTAATTAACCTTTGCGAGGCTAGTACAGTTCTAGGGCATTGAATTTATTTGAATGAGAATATAATCTAATCTCACCAGGTTTGGTACAAGACATTGCTTTATTCATAGCTTCACTCCCCACCTCACACGTTTGCTGCATCAGAGCTATTTCTGATGGACTTTTAATTAACCTTTGCGAGGCTAGTACAGTTCTAGGGCATTGAATTTGAATTCCGCTTACGGAACCCACCGCTTGTCTTATCAAAGAGTCACATTCAAAGTGAACAGGTGAACCAGCGGTGTACCAAAGTACATCTGATTTGTTATCTGGAAGATAGCTGTAATGACAAAGAAAAACCAATCAGTAAAACATTCTCTAAACAGGTTTAACTAAATAAATAAAGAAACAGTTTAAAGCATTTTGATAAGAACAACTCTTTATTTATATTTGTAATAGTCACATTCCATATATTTCAGACTAAGCAAAGCTTGTTTTGCGAAAGAGGAATGCTACGGGATTCGAATCCACCACAAAATACAAAAGTCAGCGACGGAACTGTTAGGCTACCAGCCACTTTGTTTACCAGTTAAATATTTTTTTTTTAATTTAGAAAATTAAGAACTCACAAGATAATAATTGAAGTGGTAGACTAGCGGTTAGGACGCCGGCTTTTCTACTGAAGGTCGTGGGTTCGATCCCAGGTGCCGACAAACTTCCTCTCACACGGCACAAACTTTTTAAGTAGCTTACTGTGAAAGAGTCAAATAGTGATTTATGTTCACTTTGAGGTGACCACGGATTTATTTTTATTAAAAAAAAAGATGATATTGGGTTGTAAAAATTTCTATCTAAATAAGAGGAAGAGTGGGATAAATCAAATTAATTAACCTTTTTAGAAATGGCAATAAATCTGAATATGATAAAGTTGCATCAACTTTGAACATTCCTATGGCATCGTTTAAGCTCGTACGAGGCCCGTCCCATAACTCCACTTTAGGATCACTGCCTCTTAAGAAGAGTATTGTCTACAAGGTGCAAGCCCAAAGAATCAAGATACACTTTAGTCAAAACAAATAATATATCTAATAGAACAATTAATTATGTCTGATATTTCAGCTGCTTCAAAGACTTCAAAATTTATAAAGATTCGATAACTAATAAAATGTTTCCAAATATCCGTTGATAACATTTATGACAAAGATATCTCAATCTCTTCCTGGAATTCCACAGAAAATAAGAATTAATGGATTAAACAATCGTGTATATAATATTATATTATTATTATATAACACTTTTCTATACAAAGGTGTCAGTATAGCCGGCGGAACTTATTGTCTGAGGCAATTTTTTCCAGTCAACCGGTCCCGTCCAATCTGAGACAGGCCAACCCCGGGTAGAAATTTCAAGTGAAAAAACACTTAGAAAAACTCTGACCCGACCGGGAATCGAACCCGGGACCTCGGATCTGAAGTCCACGCTAGTACAACTAGGCTACCGAGGTCGGTTAAGATTACAATCATTAAGATTACAGAGAAATACTGGTTTTCGGAATTCAAACTGTAAATAAATCAGGGCTCATGTCAAGTTAGATAAAATGTCCGCCAATGATAATGTTCTGCCGATGTTTCCATTCTTATAATGTAGACCAATAGCTTTTTACCATATCACCATGGAAACACTGATAGAACGCTATTGTTGGTGGCCATTTTATCTAACTTGATTCGAGTCCCGGATCATTTTTAACTTTATATTAGTTTTATTTCTTACAAGGCTAGGCCTACTTATTAAAATCATCTAAAAATATAAACTGATTAATGGTTAATGGAGAACATGTACTTAAAGTTAAGAAATAGGTTTTGGATATAAAATCGACACAAATTATTAGAATTAGCCTGTCTAAAATACTACAAGTTGAGAGTTAATTAATATAAATACAAAAAAAAACCTTGTAGGGTGAATCCTGACCCGGCAAGCTAGTCATCATGAGCACAGAATCAGGTTCCATACAGCCCGTCAAATAATAGAAGTCGGAATTTTGACGAAATATAAAAGGAATCATATCTGACATATACATTTTTGATGCAGAGGGTATTAAAACCTGAAAACAAAATATAAAAAATGTTTTTTTTTGGTGGCAAACCATTCCATAGGACTTATAGTAAAATTTTAACTTTTTATGTACCTACTAATCATTATTCAGCGAAAAGGGTGTAAACATGTTATCTATACTAATATAAGAAAAGATTTGATTGTTTGAATTGAATAAGATCCAAAACTACTGAACCGATTTGAAAGATTTCTTCACTTTTGGAAAGCTACACTATCCCCGGGTACATAGGCTATATTGAATTTTTTAAATAAATTTGGGATCCTTACTTAAACTCCAATAATGTAACACAAGGTGTAAAAAAATTACCTAAAATATTGTTTACATCGCATGCGCTGTGAAAACTATTGATGATAGAATAAAATAATGTACTACAACTTTGTTGAGGCATCAATATTTTACAAAAAATGTCGCAACAGCATAATATGTCTAACTTTTATAGTTATACCACAATAAGTGTTCATTTATTTTAAAAAATTCATTGAAATGCCGCCTCTAGAAAAGGTTCTTCATTTTATTTTGGTATCACTCGTTATCAAAATAAATTAGTTCAAATTCAAGACTGCTTCAATACGTTTAGGTATAAAACTTTTTGAATTTTCCAATTCGGACATATTCCATTTGAAAGATACCACGAGTTTAAAAATGTAAGTACCTATTAGAAAAAAAAGAGTGGTCGCCGCTCTCCGTGGCTCACTCTGCTCATCTTGCTAGGCAACGATATAGGGTTTCACTGAGGTACGAGCCGTACGGGAGGGGACCATTAGAATGCTACATTAGTCCAAATTAAAAGGTTGTAGAATATTTAAAAAAAAAATAGGGATCTTCATGAAAACTATTTTTTTTAAATAGGTACCCATTTCCTGTGCGAAGCTAGTACTGTATAATAGGAGTGATTGCACTGGAGCTTTACCAAAAAATATTTAACGTTTCTCACCACATGCCCTTTATCTTTATCTCCGCCGGCTCTAACAATTTTCCTCATAAATTCAATTCTTCGGGACACAAACTCCGAGGCTCTGATTCCAGGTACCAGGTCTTCAGCAGCTATTAAATGGGGATGAGTGTGGCATGTAGGTTGTCCCATAATGCCATACGGTACACCACTATTGTTGTGTGATCTAGCCACATTTTCTGTGACTGGAGTGTTTCCTGATTTCAAACTTAACTTTCTCAAATATCTATTCAATTTATGTTGGCTCTTACCTGAAAGAAATAATAAAATGAATCCAAAAAGTGCACTCAATAACTAAAGTATGATCTAATCTAATAAAATTGTGTCACTGATAGTTTTGACAAGAATTTTATAAAATACAAGTAAAATATTTTCAAAATGGATACATACTGGAGTTCTTGAAAATAGATAAAACGCTAGAACGAAGATGAAACATTTTTGAAACTGTCACAGTAGATCCTAATAATTTGGAAAATATGTGTCAATACAATGTAACAGATTTTATTGTTATCAATAAATTATTGTAACCTAAATAAAATATATTTCATTCTATAAAATATTTGAAAGGTGACATTTGAATTGACAGTGTTGTCTGGTGTTGTCAACATTGGAATAATCTATGGTTATAGATCGGCAACAAAGAAAATCAATAGAATGTAACGATGATACCTAAAATGTATAGACCATTAACAGCCACGTGGATTTTGACATTAGCCGGGAGGCATAAATATAAACAAAAAGTTTAAGAGTTGGTATGAGCGTGTTTATACATAAACCCATCACTATGGTTTGTGTATGTGTGGTGTGTGTGTCGCCATGGCCGCCATTTTGCATCCAGCCTAATGTCAGATGACCTCATCCTTTAAATGTCTATTGGCCCATTTGTGGACCATTAAAGTTTTTATTATTATTTGTAATGTGTTTTGTTATAATAAATAAATAAAAATTGTGTTGGTTCATTTATAGATTATTGAAGGCCACATGGATTGTCAATATTGTCATGTTTGCTTGATGAGCAACACTTGCTCACTGCTGACCCGGGCGGCTTGGGTCGCTTCAAATTGATTTCCTTGTCCTTCCTTTAACACTTCAATAATTTATTCATTTCAGTATTTTGTTTTTTATTCAAATATTTGTATTTTAAAATGAAACAGAATAATAATATCCATTCTACCTTACTTAATGCAACGCAGAGTAGAGAGTAGCCATAAAATATAATAAAATACTACGTAGCGCTGTGTTATAGAGCCATCTGCAGAAACATTATTAGAAACACCGTTCCATCATCAGCAGTCAATCGCTGTCATGTCGGTATCGGTGGGGTTCGTTATGTACCAATTTGTATCGAATATTTATCGTAGCGTCTTGTCTTTAGCCTACGGCATATGCTACTCTGGTGTAGTGTGATGTGCAATATAATATGGCTGTTACTAGAGAAAAAGACAACACGTCTCGGAGGTTTAATGGTAACATTCCTATACTCTCCTTTAATTGTGACACCAATATGTCCACCTCGACGGATAGCGAGGATCTTCCAGATCCAGTAACCTACGAATTAAGAAACATACAAAGTATTATTAATGTGACTAGGGAAAATATAGATGCCTTAAATGCCAAGTTCGCTGGGTTCCAACACCCGCCGTCTATGTATTTGACAGAATACCAAGAGCTGACATCCAAATTGCACAACCTCGAATTGGAAGAACACAAACTTATAGAACAAATTCAAATCGAATCTCCTGATAAAAACGATGGTGGCTATTTATTTCCAGACGACACTAAGAAATATGATACTTTAACAAGACAACCAAAACTACTTTTAAGAGCTCATTTACCCAACCAACAGAGGACTAGTGTTGAAGTTAAAGAGGGTGTTACTCTAAGAGAAGCATTATCTAAAGCATTGAAGTTAAGATATCTGACATGTGAAATGTGCGAAGTTGTTAAGACTGACTCCAATGTCATAATACCCTGGGACACAGACTTGATACACATAGACACTGAAGAGGTAACTATATATTTCTGTTATTTTCTGTATATTTGGGATAAACCTACTCCCCTTTATAATATATCAACACCTAGATTATGGGCTCTCATTGTGTAGTCAATAGCGAAAGCTTCTTGTGAAGTTCGGTATGAGGCTTTTTTGTGAAACTTATGGATTTTGGTCAAGACTTTGGTAAACATGAGTTTTAGCGTCGCGAACATTTCTATTCAAATTATCCATACCTGTCATTTTTATGAGGTTTAGCGTTTCCATAGATTTTTATATAAAGGAATTTTTAATATATTGTATTACTTTAAATATTCATTCTGACGATAAAATTCGGGGGTAAACGTGGTGAGGTATACCCCCCCCATAATTATTACCTAACCTAACCCAATCATATAAAATAGTAGAAAGTTGCTAACGTAAAATAAAATTGAACACTAAAATAAAATTGAACACTAAAATAAAATTGAACACTAATACAATAAACAATCTATGGAAACGCTAAACGTCATAAAAAATGACAGTTATGGATAATTCGAATAGAAATGTTCGCGACGCTAAAACTCATGTTTACCAAGACTTTTTACTTTTCATGATTCTATGGTTTACCTTCTTAAACATTCGCAAGAATCTTTATCTTTAGGTCAACTGCGATTAATCTCCTTGATCAGTCATGTTTTCTATGCTTTTTAAGATGAAAACTTTGGAGACTAGTAAATAGACTTTAATAATTGACCTTAACAAATCTTTTGAATATGATAATATAATATTATTATTATTATGAATCCATAATGTGCATAATCTATAGAGCTTCCACCTAGTAAGTGCATGCGACCCCCCTCTATACCCCTTTTTCCATCCTGTCCCTAGACCGTTCATTGTGATTGGCGCGTCAGTGGTTGTTAATATGGGAGAAAGAGACCATCATATCTGACGCGCATTTACTTGCTGGAAGCACAGTAGTGAGACTTATTAATGTAAATACGCCAACATTCAAATTTACAACTCTACAACTCTTAGTCCTGCCAAACTTTTTAATCAATCAATAAAACGAGCACAATAGGTGAATCAGATACGGTTAAAAGTAATCAGATTTATTCTGTAGACTTTTTATTTTAATTTAAATGGCCTCCATTAAATGCAACGCATTTGTCAAATATTTTTCCATCTGAATTCCACTGTTTGAAGCATCTGCCAATTTCTTCAACCCGAATGTCATTTTTCTCTGCCTGTGAAGTTAGGTTTTTCTGCCACTTCATCACTTATAAAAAAATTTCATTTTTGGAAATAGGAAAAAAAAATCAAGACTAATGATAAAATGTTTCTTCAGCTTGTGATTAATCTTACATACCTAAATTATATGTTGTTTGCTGACAGATAATGATTTTTTTATGCTTTGTTGCAGGTGACTGTTAAAACTTTAGACAAATTACCAATAATTTCACATATATCACATCAGTTTCTGAGGAAAACTTTTTTCAAATTAGCCTTTTGTGAATGTTGCAAGAGATTATTATTTACGGGGTTCCATTGTACCCAGTGTAACTATAAATTTCATCAGAGATGTGCCTCAAAAGTACCCACCATGTGTCATCAGGTATGGGAGCATTCTAATTGGTTTCTAGTCACTGCAGTATTTTCATAAAAATAAAATGTTTCCACTAATGTCGTGAACAATTTTGGCAGGTCCGAATGACTGATACACATTATGCAGCATTACTAGCTCAAAATCCTGAAACACAAGCCGGTATATTACACTTTCCCGTTAATTTTGGATATCAACAGATGGCAACGCAACAAAATAATAAGTAACTATTTCTATGGTTTTAACTTTTATTAAAAAAAACTTTAAAATGTCAAATCTATTATACCGAATACTGAATTTAATGAACTCTCGGCATAGTGAGTCTTTTTCAATCAGGGCTTTTTAAAAAAAAAAAAAAAAAGGTGCCGAAACTCACTTTATGTCAAGCTTTTTACTTAATAAAATTATATTAAAATTTCATTTAAGTGATTAATTGATTTTGAAATATAAAAAAAGCACATGAAAAAAGGTGCTGGAACGCCGTTCCACCGCGTTAATTAAAAAAAAACACTGATAACAATAAATAATGATTTTAAAATATTCAACCTCCCATACGTTCAGTATAATGAAATATTATGGTCTTGTTAATTTTATTGTAGCGGCATTATGCCTGTATTTCTGTTTTTTTTTTAACCAAAATTTTTGATTAAGGCAACAAATTTCCAGGCATCCCAGATCATTAAACCAACAAGACAGATCCAACTCGGCCCCAAACGTTTGCATCAATATGGTACGACCAGTCACATTAGCAGAACACCAGCATGCCGCAAAGAATATGATTTTGCAGGTGTGTGTTTAAACTGTGAAACACATCTGTTTGATAAATGAAGAGACCAATTTAAAAGTTGATATTAATTTTTGTGTTGCAGTATGACAGTGGCAGGGGGACGTCTGTTACTAATAGTCGGACCCACACCACCTCTTCACACGGAGGATCTAGTAACGGAGGCCCTCCTCTGTCTCCCCCAAGTGCCCACAGGGCTTCCCACTCTACCCAGGCATCTCCTACAGGCTCTTTAAGACCTAGAAGACCTCGTGCAAAAAGTGCGGATGAAAGCAATAAGAATTTACTATCCCCAAGAGAGAGTTTAGATGATTGGGTGATACATGCGGAAGAAATTTTGATAGGACCTAGAATAGGTAAAACCTTTGCCTAAAATTTGTATTTATTGGAAGCTTTCCTATTCATAAATTGTCTCATTTCTATACCAAAGTGTTAGTGCAGTCAACCTGTCCCATCCAATCCGAGGGGAGGTCCAAATCAAGCAGAAAATTCATGTGAAAAACGGTTAGAAAAATTCTGAACGGACTGGGAATAATTTCATTTTCTTCTTCGATATCAACTTTGGCAACAGTCGAAACAGGTTAGGGGTAAATAGGTAGCTCTGATTGGTGACATACATTGGCGGGATCTCCTTTAGATTCATTTGGTGGTGTTACGGGTGGATTTTGGCTTACTACGGGCGTTGCCGCCAGGATCATACCTGATGAACCCAATACTACAAAATTAAAACTTTTTCAATTCCTCTTATTTCGGTTATATCGGTCAAACAAAACATTTTTTTGGAATACAATACTGCTTAGGTTATAAGTTACTGAAGGTGGACAGTTGTCCGAAAATGTTTTTTCTCATATACACAAAATAAGTGGAATCGACAAAGTTGCACACATCAAAAATTTTTAAGATTTGAGATTTTTTGTGTAGAGGTCTGTATTTATGTAACAAGATAACTATATTTGCATTTAAAATTATAGGATCAGGAAGTTTTGGAACTGTATACAAGGCCCACTGGCATGGGCCTGTGGCTGTGAAAACTTTAAATGTGAAAACTCCGTCTGCTGCGCAGTTGCAGGCATTTAAAAATGAGGTCTTTATTTATTCATCACTATTATATTTGTGGATCACTATCAAGTCTTATTTTGAAGACTGTCATCTATATTGTTCCCAGGTTTAATGAAGAGTTTCATTTCAGGTTGCTGTCTTAAGAAAAACTCGTCACAGTAACATTCTGCTGTTCATGGGGTGTGTGTCGAAGCCGTCCCTGGCTATAGTGACGCAGTGGTGTGAGGGTAGCAGCTTGTATAAACATTTACACGTTTTTGAAACCAAATTCTCGTTATTAATATTGATCGAGATTGCCAGGCAAACAGCTCAGGGTATGGACTATTTACATGCAAAAAAAATAATTCACAGGTAAAAAATTTGAAAAGCGATACTCACATTACGAAAATACTAGTTTACTAAATTTTTCAATCACTAATGAAATGTTAAATTTTTCTAGGGATTTAAAATCAAACAATATTTTTCTTCACGACGATATTTCTGTGAAAATTGGGGATTTCGGGCTCGCAACTGCAAAAGCTAGATGGTCTGGTAAGATCAATCAAATGTTTTTTTTTTTGTGGAAAGAAATTTTTATCATTCATGCAGTGATGGATTGTAACTTGCTAATGGTGTGGATTCAGGTTCGCAGCAGTCTCATCAGCCCACTGGCTCCATACTCTGGATGGCTCCCGAAGTGATAAGAATGCAAGAGAGCACTCCTTACACATCCAAGTCCGATGTTTACGCATTTGGAGTTGTTTTGTTTGAACTACTGTCTGGACAGCTGCCTTATGCTCATATCAATAATAAAGATCAAGTATGTTTAAGCTCTTGTCTATCAAATCAGAATAATCAATAGCGTCTAGTTGCAATCTTATCATAGCCGTGGTGGTCCGACACTACTGAATTTTGCCAAACTATTTTTTTTGAGAATCATGTCAACTAAATCTATATCTGTTGCGAATCTCTATGTGGTTCTGCACATGGCGGAGTGATTTACAAAATTCCACATTCTTCAAAAACTACTTAAAGATTAATGAAATCAACAAATAAAAAAAGCTGTAACAATTTTATAGTGTTTTTCTAAAAAATATTTTACTAAAATTGATTGTTGTCGGCTAAGATTTGAATCAGATGGTAATTAGTTAGTATACAACTGTTTCATGAATACCCCTCCAGTTGTACCTATGTACGTAACAGCAAACTAAATATCTCTTAATGTTCTTATTGCAGATACTGTTTATGGTTGGCCGAGGGTATTTGCGACCTGACCTGAGCAAATTGCGTTCGGACACTCCGAGAGCTCTCAAACATCTGACGGAGATCTGTATCAAATTTAATAGAGATGATAGACCGTTGTTTGGAGATATCCTGGAATCGCTGGAGTCGCTCTATCGTGCTTTACCTAAAATTACTCATAGTGTTTCAGAGCCTAGTTTAAGTAGAACCCATTTACAAGGCTCGGACGATTTTTTTATTTATCAGTGTGCATCGCCTAAGACTCCTGTCAATTTTCAATTTGGTGGTCCGGGTGCGGGGGGGAGTAGTTTCCCCGCCTTCTATGGAACTGGAACAGGAAACATTTGAATAACTTTCTTCTAGTTAAAGGAACAAAATAGATCAATGGAATTATTTATTCTTAATGCTTGTTTACATTTGAACTTAATTCTTTGTAAATGAGGTTGTTTATTTGTGAAGAGTGTGTCAGTTCCCTGTACATAGGACGTTTTAAAGTTTTCCTTTGATGATTATCTTGAGCTTGTGTCTGCTGATAGACGCAGTGCTTCGCCATTATTTCTAGTAAGTTATAAATGACGCTTTCTGCATATTTAAATATGTCAAATCATTGCACAGAGCAATATTATACAACAATTTATTTACAAGCGTATTTAATTGTAAAGACATTCACCTCGTATTTATGTTTGCTTTTATTTTCATGAACATATTCATTGATACAGACTGTATAATGTTATTATCCTATAGTGTACTCATGTAGTGGCATGTCTTTGCCACGTACATAAATGTAAATAGACAAATTTTCTATATTAAGAACCAAAATACCTTTGTTAGTTTTGAAGGTTCATATTTTGCTTCTAAAAGTCATTTCAGTTCTCATTTTGTGATGAATATACATTGGAAATCGTTTAACTATAATATACATATTATATAGTTTACTTTCAAGTGTCTGCGATTGTGATGATAGGGGTCAAAAATGGCGGCATGTTATATTATGTAGTTGTATGTGATTTGTAGTGAGACCTATTTTCCTAGGTCACTTCCATGTTTTTAACTTAAGCCAAATCGAAATTAACACATTGGGGCTATGTATGTGACAGGTCTTCCAAATATCACATACCTATTTTATTTGAAATTTTTTTATCTTCGTGGATATTTATTTTACTATTATTGTGTATGCATTCCTTTTCAAAAAAAATCACAGACAAGTTATTTTTATTCAATGTAGGTACAGTTCTTTTTTTGAATTGCCTGTCACTGATTTTTTTTAAAGGCGTTGATGTCCATAGATAACAATAATTTTATAAGATAAATATAAATACAATAATTTCAACTATACAGTTTTTTATTTTAATTTTTTATAAAAATAAATATGTGCTTTTTAAAAGTGAACACAAATACACTTTTTGACTGTTTCACAGTTAACTACTTAAAGCTAGTGTCGTGAAAGAGGAAGATTGTCAGTACCTGGGATCGAACCCACGACCTCCAGTACAAAAGCCGGCATCGTAATATTCATACACACTCTTCTGGCACTAAAATCAGGATCAACAGGGGATTTAGAAGTGGGACTGTAAAAAAGTATTTTTACCTGTGGGTTAAGACCATATTTTGTGTGGAATTCCTCTGTGGCATTTTTGTTTCTATGAGCCGAGAAGTTTTTATTACACTTTTGTCTATTCTTTTCAGTTAATGTTGGAAGTTGAATATGAATGGCGAAGGATGACTGTGGTTTTGTATGTAGTGATATGAATGCAAAGATTTGGTTTGACTAAAGCATATTTTTTGTTGTCTTTTGGGCACATGATCTCATGTACAGTTTGTTGTTCTGAGGGACAAGTAATTGTTTTTTTTTTCATATTTGCTAAAAGAAATTAGCGTGGACATTAGTTTATATAATTTTTTTCATTTTAAACGATTTTCACTGTATTATTGCATTATAAAACATATTTAATTACGTCATTTGTGCTTTTTATTTTCTTAACTAATTCACTGTCATTTGAATTCATCGCTATCACTTCTGGCAGTATTGAATTGTTTTAAGGGCAAATGATTAAAAAAGAGATTTAAATTATCGGTCTTTCAAAATGTTATATATTATTTATTTTTAGTGGAAAAGAAATAATTAAATAACTGAGATTGGATTAGATTTGAAATGAGAATATTTACAGTTTGTCATAATACAGTCGGTCTCGGATAAATTTGGAACTACATATTTTTCATATTGGTAACACTGACGCGATGCATCAATTAATTCCTACATGATTTCACTATCCAACAGCCACCCCTGCGTACCCAGTGTTACCGTATCAAAAAATTAAGTGCCCTCATTGAAAACCAACTCTATTTTGACAGACTGTAAAACTATGCAATAAGATTTCCATTTAAAAATTATGTTTAAAACAGTTGTTTCAAATTATGAAACACAGACCAAACGGTGATTTATTTCTACTTCTATAAACTGAAAAGTAGTTGTTGTTTTAGAAAGATTCACTGATTGTTTTGAAAGTCAGTTTAATCTTATTTTATGATTTGGAGTCTCCAATCTAACTATTGTAAGGCCCCTCATTCACAATCACTCCATATGGATGTCATCAACTTTTGACAGATGAGTTTATTTTCAATCATTGTTTGCGCCGTTTTCCACGTTCCTACCTATAATAATATTTTTGGCAACACAGTTTTCAAATTATATTTCAAACAACCGCTTTTGTTTCCTGCTTCACCTCTTGTGTCAAACACGCCGCGTCAACACGTCGTAAAACGCATCTTCGCCAATATTTGCCTTTAGACATCAATAATCATCAGTAAAACCACGTCAGTGATAGAAGAAGAAGGAAGGAAGAGAGAGGATATTCACACAGGGTTGGATTCATACTTTTCCCAATCAAAATTGTTTTTCTTTTATCTCACTTTCGCAAATCCAGCTCAAGCGCAAACTATCATAACAAAATTTCACTATGTTTATACTCTTACTAAGTTTACTATTATTTGAGTGTTGGATTCTCTGTTGTGCTCATGTGCAATGGAGGAAGAAACACTTGATCATGTTCCGTTTAATTGTCCTCATTTTGATAACACATTTTTAGTAAATGGTCTCCATAGTTTAGATTTCCGGTAAATACAAAGTTCTTGTTGGCCCAGCAATCTTTCAAAATTAATATAATTATTGCTGAGACTCTCCAATTGAATAATAAAAAAATTTGATTACCTCAAAGCTTCTTAAAAACTTACGCATGAACTCGATATTCTTAATATATAGCCGAATCACTTGAAAACGAGTGCAGAGCTAAACAAAAAAATGTTTACTATTATTAAATTAAAAACAGCAACATGTGTACCAGCAACAACAACACAGCAACCTTGTGGAAGAATTATGATAAAATGTGACAAATCAGCAGCCCGATTCACGGAAAAGTTTAAGTGTAAGTTTAGTTCGAAGTTCGAACGAAGTTCGATTCAAACCCTCCGTGAATAGGTACATAGACTGTAGATAGTCGCCGCCTACAATAATTATTATTACCAGCAGCCCTATTCACAAAAGTTTGAATCGAACTTCGTTCGAACTTAGGCTTAAACTTTTCCGTGAATCGGGCTGCTGGACCATGTATTTAACACTGACAATCAAGTGATGCAACAACTTGGACCACGCCTACCCAAATTTCCCCATTGACGCCCTATTTGGAGTGTTTGACTATTAGCTTGACCCAACTGTATACTGGACTGATGGGTATCCGACTCACCCTATCACTCCACATCATCCATTTGGTTTCCCCCACTCACAGTCCTTTTTTGGAGTGACATCACTCCATTTGAACGGATGGAGTGATCCTTAATGGAGGGCTTAACATGTGTACTGTGAATAAACAATCTGACATTACAATAATTATTGAACTATTTCTTCTATTTAGGTACACAAACAAGTTGAAATGGCTGATAAATAGTTTTTGTTTTGTTATTTTATTGGATAAAGATGCAACTACTCAAAATGAAAAGACCCTTTTACCTAACCTGTGCTGGTTTCTTTTATTACAGTCCTAGAGATTTCTGAATAAATAAAAAAAATCTCTTTAAACTATTCTCTTGATTCAACAATTTTCTAAAAAAAATACAATGTAAATTCAAATATGTAGTTGAAATTGTTCCACATCACATTTTTCATCACTGTTTAAAGAGTGCATGAAAAACTGTTTATCATATTGAAAAACATTTGTCATGCAAGCATATTCTGAGATTTTCATGAAATGGGTTTGTTCATGTATTGGGTTTTCATGAGTGTACTTTGGGATAATAGATTTTGGATGAGCAGTGTCTCATTAAAATTTCACAACTGGGATGTATGCATGAGAACCTGACTCCACAGCCGATGTACAATGTATGCGAGGTATACAATAATTTATTGTTTTTCATCATAAACACATTATTTATTGTAAATATGTTTTGTGTAAATGATATTAATGTAATAAAATATACTTGTGTATTGTAATTTAATGTATTAAATATCATATTTTTGTTAAACATTCAAAATATGAAGTGGTTGGGTTTGTCAGAAAGATTTATTTGGAAATATATTATAATATCTCTTTCGTGTATATTTATCTACACAGAGAATCATTCTTCTTGATATAAACATTTGCAAGATCGCTTCTACAAATATCTTGATAAACCAATGTAAAAGTTGACTACTTTTATAGTCTCTTCTCTATTATAATGACTTTGATGTTTTGGGCACATGAAAAGAATGGATGCAAACAGAATGACAAAGAGATTTTACAAGGCTGAAAGGAAAGCTGTTATGGCCTACCAAGAATGACGTGGATTTAACACATTGATTCCGTCCTCAAGGAAGGTCTGCCCTCTTGACAATTTGAAATTGGCGTTCGACTACAAACGAAGATTCCGTCAATAATAATATAACACTTTTCTATACAAAGGTGTCAGTATAGCCGGCGGAACTTATTGCCTGAGGCAATTTTTTCCAGTCAACCGGTCCCGTCCAATCTGAGACAGGCCAACCCCGGGTAGAAATTTCAAGTGAAAAAACACTTGGAAAAACTCTGACCCGACCGGGAATCAAACCCGGGACCTCGGATCTGAAGTTCACGCTAGTACAACTAGGCTACCGAGGTCAATGTAGAGTGCGAAAAAATTAACTGTCCACAGGAACATTTAAACAATTATTTAAACCAAACAAAGACACATATAAAAAGTGGACAGTCAATTTTCTTCCTACTCTGCATTGTCGAAATTTGTTTATAGTCGATCGCCAAATGAAATTTGTCTAGGGCTGCAGGTCAGAAGAGAAATAGGAGAGGGTGTATGAGAAATGTTACGTCAGTGGAAGAAGTGTGCTGTGATAGTGGAGGTCCATTCTCTCTGCCTACCCCTTACAGGACACACCATGATGGGCAATAAAAAAAATAAAGTTCCCCAGTTTGGCATTTAAAGACTATTTCTTTTGACAGAAAAGAGTTTATCAACAAAAAAGCCTTTTTTATAGAAAGATGTCAGCATAGTTGGTGGAGCTTATTCAAGTCAATGACATGACAATTCCTGGTAGATATTTTAAGTGAAAAATTATGAGCAGGCTGGAAATCAAACCTGAGACCTCCTGATCTTAGAATTCTTATTTTTTTTAATGATTACATTTTTTTTATATGAAATGTATCTGTGTTCTCTTTCACAGTAACCTTCTTGAAGCTTGTGTCGTGAAAGAGGAAGATGGTCGGCACCTGGGATCTAACCCACAACCTCCGAACGATACAGTTTGAAACCCGGCATCGTAACCGCTGGGCTGGACCAACCACTTTGATGACGATATAGAACAGTGGTGCAAGCAATTTATACATCAATAACATAGGGTAGGGAGGCAACAAGGCTTGTGACAAGATCGAGTGCAGTGGTAAGACAAAAAGTCTTATTGCCTTGAATGAACGGAACACCTGTGGAAGGGTCTTCCTTGTCTCCGGAAGGAAGAACAGCGCTCTCCTCAGCCAACCACCATACGGCGTACTTATAACAAGTCCCAGCCAAGTCAATCTCTCCATAACAGTAGAAGTTATGAGTGAGCCGACGCATAAGCATCATTTGTGATGCGGTGGTACCATATAATACTCATAATAATTCTTCTAAAGGGTTTTTTTTTCGAAGGCTGGTACTTTTGGTTAGATCTAGATTATTATAGAAAAATAATAAAAGGTAAGTGTTGTGCACAGAGTACTTGATCTATAAATCTGTAGCTGGTTGTCGTATTTTGCTCAAACGAGAGATCAGTAAAGAATGTCATTAACTTTAAAACATTAGCATTTGTGTTGAGGGCTCGCGTACATTTGTTTTTTTTTTTACTTGGTCTCAATTGAATGGATAACAATCACCTAAGGTCCAACACTAGAATATGAGGTATCCATAATATAGGAGAAGAATTGAGGTAAAAAATAAGGAATGCAGATGAATAAAAGAACACCATTTGAGATAGATATATAATTGCATAAAAAACCACAGTACAGTCAAAATAATATATACCGTTTAAAAAAATATTATAATTATATTAAAATAAAACAAAAGTACAAGATTTTATCTATTTTTTTTTATTTACGTTATACAATATTATCATAAAAAAATTAAAAATTCAAATTTGTACATTCACCATGGCTGAAAAATAAAGATAAAAAAAAAACGGAAATAAATTACATTGTAAAAATGGAATAATCATTATGTGCTAGACATGAAGAACTATTGTGCCAAAATGAGAATGGATAATACTCCGAAAGACAAATATACATATGCCGGATTACCGTAGTGGAATGAGAGAATCTAGATGAGACGTCAGTCTGAATAAAGCCTCGCACGATTCGCTGGGATGACAAAGACAACTGCGTGACATTTAAAACTTAAGAGAGAATGGATAATGTCCGATTGTTATAAAAATATATTCCTATGTTTTCTTACACAAGTAGATTATGTACATTAGTTGTATTATAGGCACTCGTACATAACATATATGTGAAAAACTATTTCGCTTAGTTCAAGTGTCACCGTATATACAAGGATTTATATTTTGTCCATTATCTATACATACAAGTTGCAGTCTCAGTATGTACAACGATCTTACACATTGACAAATATGTACAAATTGTCCATATTATAAAATCGTATGGTTATAATATAAAAAGACCGTAGTATGGATAATCCTAATACTCAGTTAGTCGCGAAATCTGTGAGTCTTTTGATATCCGTTCATACATAAAAATACTAAAACTTAATGCTATTAAAGATAAATTAATTAACAGCTGCGAAAAACAAATGAACACAATATTTCGAGATCTCTACGCATAAATATAAAACTTATATTCGAAGCCCTTACGATTCTCTTAACAAACGCCTTCGTTAATTCAATATAATACACAGAATCTTAAAGCTACATACGTTGGTAATACAAGAGATATCTGGAAGTTCCGTACCAAATAAACTTATCCTTAGTCGAGGGTTATAACTTAAAATCTAAAAATGTATACTCCAATACAAAGCCTTTTTGTGTAAACAACCTTCTAGTGAATATCAAATGAAGGAATGCCCCGAGGCAACCTTCAATTGGGAATGTGAAACTTGATGGTACATTGATTCTGAGTGAGAGCAACTAAGACTTCCAGATAACGGAAATATCGTATGTATATCTAGTGAAATCAACACCGTTTTAGATCCAGCATATGCATGTTTGTACCTACAATTTGTAAAAATACAATAAAAAAAAATGGTAAATATTTTCACAAAATAAAATGGCCACGAAATTTGTAAATTATGTAATAATAATATTATTACTCACAAAATAAAATAATATTGTTACAAAAAAAAATACTATTTTTCAAGCCAGTTCTTCCTTTTTGTTATGCCACTTAAAATTACAAACTCTACTCCAAAACAAACGATAACAGACAGTCAAACTCTCAAAGGTCCCGGAGTTCTAAGAAAAGACACCCGGGAGAACTAATTTGATTGCCTGTTCTCAATACATATAACTTGTGTTCCTTACCATTAGTTAAAATAAAGTGCATACCTTAACGATGAGAAAAATAAACTTATTACAATAAAAAAAAAGAAATCTTGGAATGTAAAATTACATTTACAATCTTTTGGTGGGACAAATACACTATAAATATTATCGTGGAATTACAATGATGAAAATGAGCGAATACAAGAGCCCGCCACGACAGATGGTAGCCCTACATTTGATGTAACAATTTTTTAGTTTGTTTGAACTCATTTTGATACGATAATTCCACAACAGAAGAACAATATTTTTACGCAAAAGATAAAACGGTATGTCAGTAGGGAAGTTGTCCACATCATAATAAAATTCTGTGCTCTTAATATTAGTTCATATAATTTGGTTTCGACACAAAGATTGAATGAAAAAGAAACATTTCGACAAATGAATATAGCTACAGACGATAATATAATATCATATTTTGTAGTTTCTCTATTGTTTTATTACAGTACTGACTAGGTAAAAAAATAATGTTTTGATTGTAGTTTACGTTACATTTTCCTATATTGTATCTAAAATGAATACGAATTGAATTACAAGAAACTGACAGCTGACAAAATCTAAATTTATCATTATATATTAGAACACTGATGAGTAGTGGCAGTCTCATATGCAAGTATTACTAAATTGTCCTCCAGGAGTGTTTACGAGATACAGTGTGACATACTTTGCACTCTGCGAGAACTCCAATTATTGTATGATTGAGAGTTTGTCCAAGTTACAGACGCGGGACACGATAATACTCCAGTTTGAGGTAAGATGGGGCATGTTTTCGTATATTTGTAAAAAATAAACACGAGTAAGAAATCAAATGGAGAAATGCACAGATACACAAGCCTAATTCACATTGGTCGAGTGGCGAGAAATTTAGTAAAAAAATGCGTTTGAGCACCTAAAACCTGAGTAGATTAGCCGGCGCCGCGTCAAGTCCATTTTGTTCTATTTTCTTAGTCGAGTTGAATGTATGTAAACCTATATTCCTTAGCTGGAACCACAGATAATATAGTAATACCATAGATTTTTATATAATACGTTTGACAGTATACTCGACCAAAGTGTGAATGATTGTTGGTCGAGAAAAATGTAATTTAGCTACTAAATTACTTGCTACTCAAGCAAATGTGAATTAGGCTTCAGTGCCCGTTTAACTTGTAGATGTCCTGACTAAAAGGAATTACAATTCTGCATATCAAGTAAATATATTATTAAATGAATTTTTTGTAGATAAAAGTTATTCACTCATTAAGGCATTTGGCAACAGACTTTTCATTACAATCATGGACATGTCACCATTCTCCATCAGCATTGACTTACGCTAATAATTCAAATAATAACTCAATAGAATTGATTGAAATTTCTTTCACCATGTCAATTTCCAAATTTACACGATGACGTTAGTACATTATCAGAGAAAAAAAAAAAAATATATATATATATATAAAGACCTATCAGGTATATAACTTAAATTTAAACCTAAACTAAGAAAAATAAACAAATTTTTATTTTAAAAAATTAAAGTAAATTTTATAAAAGATTTGAAATTTTTGGTACAGGGTAGAAAAACATAAAATTAATAAATAAATTAATGAGAAATATATCAGAGTTCATCTTTAATTATGATGATGACAACTTGGGCGAAAATCAGATTTGTTTATATAGGTAAGATCAAATAATATACCTGCGGAGAAATCTATGAATAAGTCGAGTTTGGTAATACTTGTCCATATTTGGGCATTTTGACATTTCTCACATTGAGGTTATGCATTTCTTTTCCACAATGTTTCTCTGATATATTCATCACAATAAAATAAAATACAAAAAAAATAGAGATATGTATTGCACAAATACTTAAAAGACAGAAAATATAGAATAAAAAAAAAACATGCAAATTCATTTTCCGTTAGTCATTCTTGATATTATTATAATATTGACTTTCTTACCCATAATTTTTCTTACACATACCGCTTTTAAATTAGCAAGAAAAATGTAATTATATTTCATAAATTTTCTCATTGATTTCATTATTATTTTGTTGTGTTTGTTTTAAAAAACTCATTAATAATTTGTTTAAACCAAGAAAAAGCACCAATACTGCAATTTCTACTTTACGTCAGTGTCACCACAAAATATTTATGAAAACAGTTTGTAAATTTTTCACTACCTCTTAATGGAAACAAAAGTACCTAGTAGGGAAAAAACCATTATTGTTATTATATAAATTATTTCGAACGTCGGTACAAAAATTGATAATTTAAGAAGGAAAGAATATTTCCAAATCATATTTGTAAACATGAATTTAACGTGGAAATACCAATAATGGTATCTTAAAAACAATCATTTTATTGTCACACATGATAAGTCTAAAAATGAACGAATAACGGTGGGCGTGTAAGATGTGAATCGCGACAATGCTTTGGTATCAAAAATAAAATTCCACATGTATGAATCCCTTTATCGTAATAATAAAAAAAACATGATATTTCCACGTGAAATTTGATTCAACTAGTTCCTTAAGGTTCTTATAAAAATGAATAAAAAATTGGTTCCCTTATAATCTAAATATGTACTTAACACTTAAATTGTGTATAAAACTAATTGTAAAATTAATATGTCCTTAGGATTAAATTACAAATAATCATTAATATATATTCGGTACGTTACATAATAATAATAAGAATGAATCGAATTGAGACAAATGAATGTGAAAAGTACCGCTTTCCCTCTCCGTGAAATTCAGTCATGCGAGAAAGCGGCGCAAAATAAAACTACCAATGAATTACAATAAAGCTACAAGATAAAATAGTTCCAAGCAAATCATACCCTCTCTGACAAACTGGAAAATCTATTTAGTACGCATATTCTGTACGTGCAACAATGTGTCGCAGATAAATTTTGTTTTTTTTTTTTCGTAGACAACTTTAGATATATCACAGGTGTTGTTGTAAAAACCAAATGAATCGTACTCGGGAATATATCTAAAATCATTCACATTAAAGAGCTATAAACAATGAAAAGGGCAAACATGCAAACAATCTTACAAAATACAATAACATAGCAATATTAAAAGTAACTAATTATAGTGTTGCGGGTGTAAAGTGTATCAGTACATTCAACATGAGTACACACAACACACACACACATACATCATATTATGCACATAGAATAAATAAAACGGCACACACTCCGTGTACCATTCCAAAACTTAAAACAACTTGATTCATTTCAAATTTTCTTTACCATTAGATTAGTACTGATCTGAAGGACTCTTAGAGTCTAGGCTTCCATTCGCTCGATAATAATTAATCGTCGCCCTTTGCGGAACGGGAATGGAGTGAGCCTAATCATTAAATAGACTGAGAGTTTGGTGTGTAAAATTCACTAAATTAATATAGAAATAGTAGTAAGATAGTGTATACCTTATATCCAGATTGAACAACATTACAACAATGAAACATATCATTTTAAGACAGAGTCGAACAATTCAAACCTCGTGTCATTTATATTTATGTAGATAACACTGAGATACAAAATACAATAAAAATATAATATGCATATCATAAAAGTATAAACAGAAAGTCAACTATACAGTAGGTGTAATATTCTGAACCAAAAGAGCAACCTCTCGTCCATATTTTCTGTTATTTATTTATCAATTAGAGTAGACGTTATACTATAGATCAATCTTAACAGCTACAATATTTAGTATCTAATTCTACTAAAAATATACTGGAAATCAGTTCATCTGCGTCTTGAGCGCTGACAATGTTGCGTCTAATGCTCTGGGCCCTGCTCTCTCTGTGGCGTACTGCAGGTTCAAGTACGCCTTCTCGTGTTCACAGTTGGGATGTTGGTTGCAGCAGCGGGTTGCAAACTTACATACCAGCTTATGGTTGTTCAGATGTTCCAACGAGCGGAACTGCTCCCCGCAAAGATCACATTTGAGATCTTTGGCATGCACCTTCTTGTGACTGTTGAGTGAGCGAGTGTTGTCAAACACTTTGGAGCACATGTCGCAGTACTTGAGCACCTTCTCTCCGGTGCAAACGATACGGTGGTTGTTTAGTCTGTCCAGCGACATGTATCGCTTGTTATTGCAGAGGTCGCACTTGAACTGTTTCTGAGGGACACGCCCGGTATGGACCTGCATATGCTTTCGGAGGTTGGACTTGTCTTTGATGTATTTAGAGCAAACTGAACATTTATTCATATCCTTACGTGTGTGGTTAGCTTCTAGGTGTCGAAGCAGGTGAACCTTCTTGTCAAAGGGCTCCAAGCAGATCTGACACCGGAATGGTTTCTGGGAAGGATGCACCCCAGTGAGGTGAGTGTTGAACTCCAGTATGGTGGGGTAACTCTTTCTGCAGTGGGGGCAATGGAACAGTTTCCTACATATTTGCGAGGACATATCGCAGTAAGGGTCCGAACATTCGTCGCAGACTCCATCGTTAGACTGTGAGGGTGACGTCTTGGGCATACCAGTCATGATGGGTATGATAGACAACTGGTCCATTACTTCATTCTTTACAGTTTGTTCATCCTGCTCCTGGCCCGATTGCTCTTGCTTAATCTTCAGTTCGATATTTAAGCCTGAGTTATTGGTTGCCCCATTCTGATACTCTCCGTGTGGAGCAGTACCACGGGAAGTTGAAGCTAGCATCCACCAGGGGTTGTAGTGCCACGGGGCTAGGTTCGGCTGAGCTGCTTGAGTCCGTGCAAATGTGGACACGTCATTGTTCTTTGTTTGTGTTTCAGCATTTGTATATCCCGAAAAGTTGGACAATGCCTCTGCTGGGATGTGTGCTTTTTGTGCCTTAGCGTTTTCGTAAATGTTGTGTGAAGATATGAGACTTTCGTAATCGTTTGCGTCTTGCTTTCTCTCACCAGATAAAACACGATCCATGGTATCTTTCTTTGAAGACATCCCTCCGCACCTTCTGCCCACCAGGCTGTTTTGCCACACCTTATCTGCAACACCAAACAAAATACTCAAACCACTTGTTTTAGCCTACATGATTAAACTACTATTTCTATGGGTTCTAGGTTCTACATAATATGGGCTCAACTTCAAATATTTCGTGTCAAATGATAAAAGCTAATGTTAGTCTTGAACATAGTTGCAAGTGGGGTGATCAAGAAGCACAAGTATGCATCTCTCTAGTAAGTTTATGGAATTGAAGGTGAGAAAAATCCATGGGACATCACTATTCGTCCGTTACAAAAAATAACATATTATAATTTTTTTTAATCCTTTGAACTCGTAATCAAAATCTATTAAAAGGTTTAAACTATTATACCCATCTGTTATGAGTCTTAAGGAACCCAACTAAGTTGTTATAAACTTTTGTCGATTCCATTGACAGGAGGCATTTTAAGTTTACGGGTAATGTGGAGCATTACCTCTTTAAGCATTCAAGCAGTTCTGTTCTTGAAAACTGTGCGCATTCAAAAAAACATGTGTTCATATTATAATTTGTTGAATATTTAATTCAAATAGGTATTTATTGACTAAAAGATACTGCTGTTTTTCCTCCCATCAGGGTCTCAAAGATGTGGAAGACCCTCTCATACCATGTTCTGTCCTTTCGAGGCAGAGCTGAGAAAGTTGGACAAGGTGTGGTAGGAGGTCATAAGCATTGCGCAAGATTGAGCGCAATGGAGCTCTTGTCGCCCCCCTATGCCCCTGAGTGAGGTTCAAGGAGAGATTGATTGATTAAAAAGAATCTGAGTTGTGTGTGCAGTGGTATAACTATGCCCGTGGCAAAATTTTGGATTTAATTTTTCCGTTGAAGATTATTTCTGAGCTAGTGACCTCATGGTCTGGGGTCCTCTCGGGTTGGGGGCCCATGGCATTTGCCACCCCTGCCACCTTGTAGTTACGCCACTGTGTGTGTATACTTCCAGTTATAAAGTAACTTTCAGTATCTGTATGCAACATAATTTATTTATCACCAAAAATATAAAAAAGTGGAAGGAACACAATTTCATGATAAACATGTTTTTTTTATACCTAAATAATTAATTTAGGACCAAAATGTCACAATGGAGCAACCAACGAATTTACGCACATTGATAAGAATCGCCACTAATATCGCCGCTATATTAAGTATTTGATGCGACAATTAGATACAAGTCCTAATATCCTCATAATATAAAAGGTGAAATATAATACACGAAGTACAAACAAAGGCTTGTATCTGTTTCACGCATCAATGAACGTCTTCCTGGTTCATACTAACTTAGCAAGTTTGCACAAATAAAACTAACATTTTGCCACAGAAAGTTACAAAAATAACTTTTCTCTTTACAAAAACACCAAAATCACAAATAAAAAACAATAAACAAGTATTCTTTAAATAAAAACTTGTTATAATGAATATGGAGAAAGTGCGTAGCCCATATATCCATAATCACAATGCTAATACGCATTTCCTTAATGTGTTTACATTGTTATAATTAAAGTAAAAAAACACGTTTTCCCCGTATTTTAACGATTGCAAACAATTTAAAAAGGTTTAAATAACAAAACAGAACATGTTTAGTAACGTTTCACACGTATTTCATCAAGAAAAACAGTTGTAAAAACTTGCACTCAAAAATGCATCCCCAAATAAATTTTACTAACAACTGTATGAAAACAACAATGCAATTATATATCATAACAACCTACTTATTTAACACTTATTCTCCATAATACTGATCTTAAACTCTTATATATCAATTAAACAATTCGTGTAATACAAAAATACAATGTTTATGTCATTTATTAAATAAGTAATTAAAGGTATATCGTATAATTTATGAGTTAAAGTACTCGCGTCTATATGAGTAGTAGTACAAATCAATGGCTTTCTATATCTCCCTCACACCACCGCGCACTTACAAAACAATATTATAATACAACACTTTGTTTACTCTCCAAGAAAAACAAACTTTTCTGAACTAATTATATCAATGAAACGTATTTGAAATAATTTTAATTAAATATTAAAAACAATTATCTACTCACACGATAAAACTTTTCATATGAACTGTGCACCGAAATTTAATTGAACTTCACACGATCGATCAAATTCACTCACACATAAACGGCCATTTTGTTTTGACAACAAATCTTAAATTATCAATTTATAGCGTTTACTGTTGTACTAGAATTACATTTTCTAGCCAATTGATATTTTATGTTTAGAAATACATTAAAATTTTAATACAACCATTTTATCGCAGAAATGAAAAATTTAATATAGATAGTTGATTAATAAAAAAGTCAAATATTGTTTTAAGATAATAGGATGGCAATCAAATGCGATTCAAACCTTATTAAGATTTGTACTAAAATTTTGATTTATAATTTTATTGGCTTTGAGTTAGCCAAGATAGAAAATAAATAAAATTGATTTTATATTTATTTTACTAATTCCTTTATCATAATATTTCACATTTATAACAAACTTGCACAATCAATTTTTGTAGTGACCACACTGGCTCCACCCACATTGTTTATTGTTTAGAATCAACATTGGACATAACCTATGATAACTTTATAAATTAAAAATATTATTTTTCTGAAGTTTTCTTAATTTACTATAATAAAAATAAACTTTTTTAGCGACCTCCAATTATTTCACAAGAGGCTAAGCATTATTCAAAATATGAAAAAGTATGCAATCAAGTTGAACGATCTTTCTCATGCTTTTTGAATAAAAGTAATATATAATATACCTATTGGTTATTGCCAAGTTATAGCTAATATGTACACTGTATAATTGTGGGCAATTATAATGCATTTGGATAAAAGGAAGTACTTTAAATTGAGCAGTTAAAATTTTTAAATAGTATATATGGCAGCAGTTGAAATAAAATTACTGGATTTGATTTGACTGGGTTTACAAATGGTGTAGTAAAAAAAAAGTAGAATAATAATTTTCTGTCAAAAAATCCAGTGATAATATCTAATAATTAGAATTAAAACAAAATACAGTGTAGTCATATTTCAAGAACGTAAAAAGGAACCCAAAGGATCTGTCAGTTCGTGTGGTTCGTGGCCAGTTCCCTTTTCATATGAATTTATTGTCTATGACGTTCAAAGACTTCTTTTTTTATTCTATGGAGAAAAAATGCCCAAAATACCTAAAGTTCTCAAATTCGCTTCTGCTGGGAAATTTGGTGAACATTGGAATTTTTGTTTTGATAGATGCTTTCGTTATATTTTCAACAATTTGAATTAACATCGTTGATATAATCAGGAAATTATTTAAAAGACTTAACCTAGGTATATGGAGTAGATGTTACTTCATTCCATATCGAGAATAATTTACCTATTAACAAAATATCGTAATTTTGAATTCTCTCCTGAAAGTCAACTTTTTGATTTTGAAATTCAAACGTTTCATTTTATTGTTGGTTTTAGTGAAGTCGAATGCTGTGAATTAATAATTGAAGCGATGTCTTTAATAAAAAACACTTTTACAAGATTATGGCAGCCTATTCAAGCTGTGGTGAGATCAGCCTCATCAAATAGGTTAGAAATTTTGTTTATTTCAGTTGAAATCTCCTGTATTATAGAAAAATTTTAACTTGCCATTCATGAAAGTTATAAATGTTCAGAGTTATGTTATTCTTCTTTAATAGAACGAATTAAATAAAAATTTGTGAGATTTTAGCAAGTCTGCTGATGGTTAACAAGTTTTTTTGGTAATTATTTACTTTAAGGGCTTCTTCGATTTTACATTATTTTTTATATGAAACACATATCAAATGTATATGCAGATTGGTAAAATAAGCATGTTATGGATTGATGTGATAACATTTGAAGTACTTTATCAAGTAATTTTAAGTAAAAATCAGTTTTAAAAGTTGCCTATTTTCTCATACAAACTTTTCTTCCACAGAGTGACATTTTATTATTTGATTCTGAAATTGGTGTTTTTGTTTGAAAAATGAAAATATTGTTGGTTATTGTCGTTTAGTTAGTCAATTTGGATATATTAGGGGATTTGATAACATCCTCGAATGATAAGACTATGACTTGAATAGGTTAGGTTAAGGTTGGAACGTAGTTTTTAAGGGTAAATCTACGTTTGGTACTGGACACCTCCCTGAATGATAACACTACACTCTGTTAGTAAGTGGCTTAAAAAGTCAATTGGGGGTCATGTGGAGAGAATGAGGGATGACAGAATTCCAAGCATCAGAGATCAATGAGATAGTAAAAAAGTCAATTGGGGGTCATGTGGAGAGAATGAGGGATGACAGATTTCCAAGCATCAGAGATCAATGAGATGGTGAAAAAGTCAATTGGGGGTCATGTGGAGAGAATGAGGGATGACAGATTTCCAAGCATCAGAGATCAATGAGATGGTGAAAAAGTCGATTGGGGGTCATGTGGAGAGAATGAGGGATGACAGATTTCCAAGCATCAGAGATCAATGAGATGGTGAAAAAGCCGGACGTCCAGGTCCTTATAAAAAGAGTGCAACTGAAAAAAATAGCCAAAATCTCTGCCAAAAGGAAGAAAAAAAAAGAATCCTTAGGCAATAATAAAAATCATGTTTCCCTATGTATGTAAAAAAATCATATTGTTAGTTCATAAAAGTGATTTTTTTTAATGTATATATATATCTGAAAAACGTTTAGAGCATAAAAGCATGGAGGTCCACACAGTTCATTCAAAGGAAATTGTATTAAAAAGGTAAATTTCTGAAAAACAGATTATGTGGATCAGTGAGAGAGGGCGATCAATGGCGCAGTAGAACCAATGCAGAGCTGTACAATATATATCAGGCCCCAAATATCTCGACGCACATAAAGCTCCTTAGGTTGAGATGGGCTGGACACGTACAGCAAAAGAATCCTAAGTGGACATCCGGGAGGAAGGAGACGAGTCGGCAGACCTCGGCTTAGGTGGGAAGATGACGTGAGAAGGATGCAGCAGAAATCATCCAGGTGGTGAGTTGGAGGACAGCGGCAGAGGACAGGACTTGTTGGTGGCAAATGCTACGGGAGGACAAGGCCCGATATGGGCTGTAGCGCCATTGGAGAGAAAGAGAGAGAGAGGGTCGACCAACAGTCTGTAAAGTGTAGATGTATGCTTAAAAGATGCAAAATAGTTTCCATGGTTTTCAAGGTCATGGGTTGATAAGAGATGAACATATAAAAGAACCGAAGAATATTTTAATAAGTCATATATAACGGCAAGGGCGCCCAAGTGTGTACATAGAGAACTTCTTACCCGGATAGAGTCAAAGAATGTAAGTAATATGTCGTAACAATAATAATATGTAAATCGCAGCATAAAATCAAGTATAAACAGAGTATAAAATCGCGGTAGGGAAGTACAACAGAAGTTCTAGTAAAAAGGAAATTTTTTTGAAAAACGGTTAGAGCATAAAGCGTGGGAGTCCATTATATTTCTTATTAAAAAGAATATTGAAAATTGTATTAATTAATCATAAAACATGGTCTAATTGGTGAAAAAAATTGTTTCCAGATTTAATATTTTTCAAATAGGAAAAAAGTTATGGCGTTTTGAAATTCTAAGTTTCACTAAATCCTCTCTCCTGCAAAATTACTAAAATGTGACTCCCACACTTTATGCTCTAAGGTACAGGTATTCATTTAGAAGGGTTTTGTCAAAAATCGAAGAAGCCCATAAAGTAAATAATTACCGTTTTTTTACTTCAAATTGGTCATTTTTCAATCAGCTTAGTTTTTTTTTTTTTTTTTACCAAACTGTTTGGAAGCGGTATTTTTTGGTTTTTAAATACAATAATTAGGCCAAATTGTTTTAAAAAGTCCAATTTGATTTAAAAAATGTCCAATATGAAGTAAAAAAAAAACCTGTTTTGAATTAATTTTAATGTTTAATTGCACACTAAAATAATATATGAAGTACAAAATTATTAGATATGTAGTATTTTTTCCGTTTCAGCCCATACTACTATTCAGAAAAAAAAGCACAGGGTCGATTGCTAAGAAGATTTGGATACCGAGATCCTATTTTTGCTGGGGGATTTCTTCCCCGTATTGAAACGGGACGTAAATTACCTATGCCAGAATACAGGTATGAACTTTGCATCATTTATTTATTATATAATGAATCAGAGATTGTCGATCATCTTTGATTATTCTTTTTGATTCTGAACTTACTTTAGAATTCAAAAGCACATGGTTGAGATTTTGAGTGTCCACTGTCAATGCAACCACCAATATTTCACTCAACATGTTTAATCATAGTTTTTGTAGCTGCAACATCAAAGTCAAGAGAAAACAAATACATATTTTTATGTCTATATAAAAGAGCATTTATGGAGTAAAAGGGGTTTAACATGTGTCTATAAACATATCAATACCTGAATGGCTATTTAGCTTAAACAACACTATTGTCATTTTTAATGTAAGTGATGCCGTGGGGTTGCCGGCTAAGAATAGCACCTCTGCTCTTTTTGCTGGTTTTTCGAGCATCCTGTAGAAGGCAGGAAATCGAAAAATCAGATCGGGACCGTGGGGTTGACCACCTCACGTCCTTAATCTTCAACCGGTCAGAAAAGGCACAATGAGCCTCGGACGCCTTTGAGCGCAATGGAGAGCTCTTGATGCCTCCCGAGTGGGGCTTAGGCCTCCCGCATTGTTGGTTTGGGGGGGATCCACATTGGGCTTGATTTGTGTGGGCCCGGCTTTTCGGATGATTTCTTCGATCGAGCTAGGGGGTCGGTTTCGTGCGGGTCGAGTTTGCTGCGGATTGGTCTCCTCCGGGCTGGCTTGCGTTGTGTGGGGGCCATAAAGGGAGTATGTATGTATGTATGTATGATGCTAAAAATTATTCTTCGTGTATTTGACTGCCATGTGTAGGTATATTCAAATTATTCAATAAATTACAGCAAAAAGGGATTTATCGTAAGGTTTTAAATTACCGAAAATTTAGCGTAAACGACCCGTTTGGTATGTCGTAAGCGACCAAACTGAGTTTAACCTTGAAATGTGTTCGATATAACTGTTGGTTACAATTATTTTCAAAATCATACAAAAAGCTCATACAAACGAAGGTCTTTGACAGTTGTGCCAGTATATGTGTATGAGTTTATACTAGTTGTTATAATTATGTTTGAATATTATTTCAGACCGATCAATTCGTGGAATGCTAAACGCGCCATGTTTGGACAAAACGATTACATAGATATATTAGGACCAGACACTACCATCCATCCTACTAAAATCTTGTACAACGTGCCCTCCTGGTTAAGAGGTGTCAAAGGGAATGAATTTCAGGTGATTATTCGACCCCAACACTTTACATGCTCTGTGGGACATTGATTTTGAATACTTACTATTATTTTTCTTTTTTCTTTGAACTTAATGCTTGAACCATTCAACTGGTCTAACCGATTCTAACCTTAAGGGGTCGTACATTAATCACGTGAGATTATTTTGCAACTTTGGTGAGGAAAATTACGTGTATTTTTTTGTAGGTACAGTAAGTACATAATATTTTAAGCATTTTATTATCTTTGTTGCCTATGACAAACTGTGTTTGGAATTTATTTGTAAGAATCCCTCTTTCATAAGCAGCTTCATACGCACCAACTGCCATAAGGATACCCAATAGGTTTCAACTCTGAGCAGTCTCCCTCGATAAATAGATCCCCCCTCCCCCCTTGTGATATTTCATCATTTTTTCCGACCCTCTCCCCTTTACAGCTCACGTGATTAATAAACGCCCCCTAAGTAGAAATTACAAGTGAAAAAATGCTGGAAATTTCTGTCCAGTTTGGGCATTGAACCTGCTACCTCTTGATTTGAAGTCGGCACTTATGTATGCCACTAGGCTACCGAGGTCCATCAGTAATATACCTACACAATGTCAGAAAATAATTAATTATATTATATTTCATTTCAGATTTTAATTCGCCGTAGAAAGATGCTGATGTCAAAGAACTTTTCCAAGTTATATCCCAGCAAATGGAATAATTTAAGGAAAAGAATAATGTATTTGTACAAATACTTGAATCAAAAAACGAGAACTTATCATGATAATAAAAGATAGATATTATGTTAACTATATTTAGAGTGAATAAACAAGTCATTTTAGTCATTTGTATTGTTAGTTTAATGTTTTTTATTTTTCTAACCCTGGTAACTTGCCCAAAAACAAAGATATGTGTTTAAAGTTTCTGAATGACAGTTGATCACAGATGGTGCTGTTATTTCTACCATCAGGGTTCTGAAGGAGAGCAAGACCCTCTCATACTGTGTTTTGTTCCTTCAAAGCAGATGTGAGGGATTCGGCCATGGTGTGGGAGGAGGTAAATGTTTGTTTAATGGATGGCTTAGGGTTAGTAAAAATGACTACAATTGGAAAAAGATGTACAAAATATTGTCAGAATAATAGTGGTTTAACTTCGACGTCCTAACAGGTTGCAACCATGCACTTTCTCGTCTATGTGAAAAGCATGAGAAGTCTCCTAGGTTGTTTGATTCAACAATAGATTTCTATTATTATGGAGCTATTCAAAGTCCGAGATCTCTACCAACCAGCCCGCAAATATGTGTGCATTGAGAAGGAAATTCAACGCTCTAATTCACGAATATCAGTGAGATTATTGCAAAATATTACAGAGAATATTGACAAAAGAATGCATATGTGCCACTATGTCATTTCTTACATAAATAACCCTATCCTCTGTGCTTTGCTATTTAGTAAAAAATGCAATTTAAAAAACAATTTTTTTTTTTTAATATGATTTAAAGCTTGCATTAATTTTGGGTCATCCTAGGTATAGATAGGTATTTAATTATGAAAATCACCTTGGTGTAAAAAACACAGTGAGACTAGTCTGGGTTCCTGGGCACAGTGAAGTCATGGGCAATGAAAAGGCCGATGAACTTGCCAGAGCTGGCGCAGAAAAACCCGCATTTGGCCCAGAGCCCATCTGCGGACTACCACGTAACGCTCTCAGAACCAGCCTAAAGAGCTGGGTCAAAGACAGAAGTTGCGAAATTTGGGCAAACAACCCAGAGATGAAACATGCGAAGGAACTAATCATAGGGTACTCCCAGAAGTTCACCTTTGAAGCACACAAGCTTTCCAAAAAACAAATAAGGATCCTGACGAGGACCTTAACAGGACACTGCAGACTGCGCAAGCATATGTCCACAATTGGACTCTCAGACACTCCAATCCGCAGATTCTGCTCAGAGGACTACGAAACACCAATTCACATCCTCTGCAGCTGTGAAGCACTCGCTCACAAAAGAAGTCGTACACTCAGTGGGCCACTACTGAACGCTGAGAAGGTAAGACTGCTCGCACCTAGGCAAATTGTGAGCTACATGACTCACATAGGCCTGGATAACGAGCTGTAACATTGAGGGAAGTCACAATATTCCTATTCTGGTCGCAGTGACACAAAGGGTACCTTGGTCCCTTAACCCTCTCTCAAAAAAAAAAAAAATTATGAAAATTCCTGAAATAAGTGTACTTGTGCATTTTTATTTTTCACTCATTTTTTGTGCGCTAGTTATTAAAAATTTAATTTCAGTACATATCTAAATGTAGATTTGATATATTTTTTTTAAATGAATCTGTGCTCACTCAAAGTGAACACAAATACACTCCTTGACTCTTTCACAGTAAGCTACTGAAAGCTTGTGTCGTGAAAGAGGAAGATGGTCGGCACCTGGGATCGAACCACGATGTCCGCAGTACGAAAGCCGGCGTTGTAACCGCTGGGTCACCAACCGTTTCAAAATATGATATGATTTTATGTTTCGATCATAATATTTTTTCGATATTGTTATTATATTTTTTGCATAACTACTAAACTGTGCATATGAATATTATGTTCATGCCTTTATATATCTTATGTGGTTTTCTTTTGATTGATTCTTTAGAAACATTTAAAAATTGTTACATATTTTTTAACCTTCTTTAGTTTGCTGTTATATTTTCACTGACCTTGCCCACATCCATTAATTGTTTGTGTGTTTTTTCTATGAGTTTTCATATACCGTAATTCTGACTGCTTTTGTACATTTTTGTGTTCTATTTTTGAATGTTGATCGAACCTTTATTCCTTTTGGAGGGAAACATGACTGATGAAAAATCTTTTTTTTTATCTTTATTCAAATAATCACAGTACAATAAAAAGTTTACATTATTATATTATACATAACTATTAAGTTGTTTATTATTTAACTACTACAGCCAGTGCTGATATTCAGCGGGTTCGCACAGGTTCAGCTGAACCCGTTGCTAAAATTTTTAAAGTTTTCCGAACCTTTTGTTAAAACACACATTTTGTATAGTTCTGGCATAAACAAAATAAAAATTTTCAAGGCTTTTTTTACTTATAATATGGGTATCCTAAGGTCAGTTTTTGCGCTAATGTTGCTTGGACTGTTTAAGTGAAAAAAATATTGAAGAAAAATTATTTTCTGTTAGCGAACCCTTTGTTAAATATTTTGTATATCACCACTGACTACAGCCATTCCTTTTTAATCATATCTGAGGCTTTTTCTCCTATCATATACACTGCAGCATTGACATGTCCTCTTGGTATAACGGGCATAACCGAAGCGTCTACAACACGTAGCCCAGTTATCCCGATAACTTTCAAGGTGGGATCTACTACAGATGTTGGGTCAGCTGTGGGGCCCATCTTCGCAGTACCAACCTGGAAAAAAAACGTTCATTAGTGGAACGTCATCATAACAAGCATATTCATTCCAGGGTCTTAGTCATGCGAACGAGTGGATGGGTTTGAGCTGGACCGCAGGGAGTGGGTGAGACTAAACCGCATCAGAACGGGCTGCAGTAGAAGCGCAGCAGAGTGTTACAAATGGGGATATATTACAGACCCTCGATGCGACTGTGGTGCTGCTTCCCAAACCCTGCAGTATGTCGTTGGTGATTGTCCTATATATGGGTTCCACGGGGTGATGGAAGATTTTAACCTTTTGACGACCAAAGCCAGAACATGGCTGAGGGATATGAACGTAATTTTATAGTTTTAATTTTTATAGCGCCTGACAACCATACGAGCATATATCTGTACCTTAGAGCATAAAGTGTGGGAGTCACATTTTAGTAATTTTGCAGGAGAGAGGATTTAGTGAAACTTAGAATTTCAAAACGCCATAACTTTTTTCCTATTTGAAAAATATTAAATCTGTAAACAATTTTTTTCACCAATTAGACCATGTTTTATAATTAATTAATACAATTTTCAATATTCTTTTTAATAAGAAATATAATGGACTCCCACGCTTTATGCTCTAACCGTTTTTCAAAAATTTTCCTTTTTACTAGAAATTCTGTTGTATGAACTATTCCCTACCACGATTTTATGCTCTATCTGTTTTTCAGAAATTTACCTTTTTAATACAATTTCCTTTGAATGAACTGTGGACCTCCATGCTTTTATGCTCTAAACGTTTTTCAGAAATTTAACCTTTTTAATAGAACTTCCCTGGTATAAATTATTGACTTCCACGCTTTTATGCTCTAAACGTTTTTCAGATAGGTATATACATTAAAAAAAAAAAAGTTTTATGAACTAACAATATGATTTTTTTACATACATAGGGAAACATGATTTTTATTATTGCCTAAGGATTCTTTTTTTTCTTCCTTTTGGCAGAGATTTTGGCTATTTTTTCAGTTGCAGTCTTTTTATAAGGACCTGGACGACCGGCTTTTTCACCATCTCATTGATCTTTGATGCTTGGAAATCTGTCATCCCTCATTCTCTCCACATGACCCCCAATCGACTTTTCTCACCATCTCATTGATCTCTGATGCTTGGAAATCTGTCATCCCTCATTCTCTCCACATGACCCCCAATCGACTTTTTCACCATCTCATTGATCTCTGATGCTTGGAAATCTGTCATCCCTCATTCTCTCCACATGACCCCCAATCGTCTTTTTCATCATCTCATGGATCTCTGATGCTTGGAAATCTGTCATCCCTCATTCTCTCCACATGACCCCCAATCGACTTTTTCACCATCTCATTGATCTCTGATGCTCGGAAATCTGTCATCCCTCATTCTCTCCACATGACCCCCAATCGACTTTTCTCACCATCTCATTGATCTTTGATGCTTGGAAATCTGTCATCCCTCATTCTCTCCACATGACCCCCAATCGACTTTTTCACCATCTCATTGATCTCTGATGCTTGGAAATCTGTCATCCCTCATTCTCTCCACATGACCCCCAATCGACTTTTTCACCATCTCATTGATCTCTGATGCTTGGAAATCTGTCATCCCTCATTCTCTCCACATGACCCCCAATCGATTTTTTAGGCCATTTACCCAAATAATTGATGTAATAATTGTCTGCCGCATCTTTTCCATTCTATGAGAGTTATCGCCCACTATGGAGTAGATTGTTCTAATTTCAGTGTTTCGTAGGAAGTTTTTTTTTATCCTGGTTGTATCATCCCCGGTTTTGTGTAGTCATTGTTTTTTATCGTTATTACGCAGGCTGTCTGTGTTGATATTTTTAGTTTGTTATGCTGTACATATACAATGTTTTATCTTGACATTTCATCAAACGAATTGGCGAATTATAGACAAAAATTTAACGATGAAAAATTCTCCTTAGGCACTTCGTTTTAAACGCATGCAGACTTTTTGTTTCTGGACTTGGGTCAGTTGCCAGGACTCACACCCATACAGGAGAATGGGCAACACACACGCATCAAACAGATTACATTTTCGTCTCGACACTAAACGCAGACGCATTTCATATCTTAATAATTTAAACCACGGCGCAATACGTTCCGAATAGAATGAGTCGCCGGTAATCTAGAAAAAATTTTTTTCATATCTTAGTCATGTTGTATTAAAGAATTCAAATAATTTTTACAAAATAAAAAAAAATATTTTGTTAAATTATTCGCAAATCAAGTATCGAGATAACTTGTATTAATAATTTAAAATTCCATTTTCCTGAGATCTGATAAATGTTTACTGATTTATACCGATGGTCAGTTTTTCCCTCGAGCAAAAATATTACATTCACTGGTGACCAATTGGATAAAAATCCAGTGCGTTTCGATATGAAAATTGGAGGCACCATTAAAAATTGATCGAAATATGAAAAGTAGCCCAAAGATGTCAACATCTTAGGGCTACTTTTCTCAATACTGTAAGAATTACCTTAACAAAATATACACACAATAATACTTCGCCTTTCTTCTTCTTCTTCTTCCTAGCCTTCCCTCCACTGCTGGATGTAGGCCTCTTCCATCTGTCTCCACTTCTCTCTATTCTGAGCCGCTTCAACCCATTTTTTACCGGCGACCGCAACAATATCGTCGGCCCATCTCTTTTGTGGCCGACCGACTCCCCTTTTGCTTTCCCATGGTCTCCACTTTAAGACTCTGGGAGTCCATCTCGAGATTGGCTGTCTGGCTACGTGTCCTGCCCATTGCCACTTCAATTTTGCAATCCGATCCATAATATCGGCGACTTTTGTTCGGCGTCTGATTTCTATGTTATTTCTATGCCTTTAGTAGAGAACAATGACATGCAGAGTATTTTTTCAGATTTACAAAAATCAAACAGACCCTCAGTTAAAAATTTACAAGGATCTTTCCTCCCACTGACCGACTAACATTAGTATGATTTTTGTCTATTCCGTCGGATGTTTACTTGAAAAAGTACATTGCTATCTTGCATTTTGGCGCAGTCAAGTTCCTCAAATCTTGTTTTTGAAAGACCAATTCCTGTTTAAGTACGATTCCAACTACAATAAATCACATTTTGTTAAGTTTATTTGATCTCAAGGCGATAGCCATCGTCAGACTTAACTAAAAAAGTCAACTTATCTAAGCCGGAAAGGAAACAGCACTAGAAGGCGGTCGTAAGCCCGTAGTGCTTGAATTGGAAGGTTTACCATTTAAATCGAACATAATTAGTCTAATGTTAGCATCGAGCAATTTATTTTATATAATATCTCAACTAACAAGTACACATTTCAATATCTTCTTCAAAATAATGGACTCCCATGGTTTATGCACTAACAAATTTTTAGGTGAACTTATTTGCCAAAAAGTGTAACTCGGACTCCCACTGTTTATGCTCTAACATAAATTGGACTTAAACTTTTTTTTCATTTCAAAAGTCACCTTATTTAACAAATGGTGACTTCAATATTTTGTCCACTTATAGAACCTTTTATTGCGAATAAAACTGCATCATTAAGTCAAAATCGCAAAAAAGTGGACTCCCACACTTCATGCTCTAAGGCACAGATATATAGTCATGCGAAACAAAATGTTTTCATAGAAATCAATGTAAGGTACTTCATTTCGTTTCACGCTGAAAAAATACCAATATTTTTTAGGAGGATTCTTAATTGTTAGGAGGGATAGCAACTTGGAATACAATTTTAGATTTGAAAAATAGAAAAAAAAAATGAATTTACAATAAATTATTATTTAATGCATTTTAATAGAAAACTGTCAAAAGACATTTTATTTTTGCTGAATGCTGACGCTTCAAAATATTCCAAAAATGTGTTACAACATTATCATGAATTAAATTTGTTGCAGGAATAGGTCCCACTTTATAAGAATGAAGTTTCATTTCAACAGTTCATTTCATTCTCTTATGGCTCATCTTCAGGGTCATTTTTGCAAGCAATATTACACTTGGCACATAAATTTCGTTTATATGAATGCAAATTTGGAAAAAAGAGTAATCACCAAAATGGAACACTATAAATGCAGCTCGATGCAATGGCATGGAAGTCCCGGTCCACAAGTGAATGTCATGAAGAAGGCTTTTCCCTTTTTCGTGTAACTTGCTATGTGAATTTATCACTCGTTAAGGGAACAAATTTATTAGATTCTCTTTTGTTCGTTATGCGAATTGCTTGTTGTGAGAGGTACTCGTTCTAAGAGGTTCCACTGTACTTACTGTATGGAAAACGAGTCCCTGTTACTAGGCCGTAACCAAGGAGTTGTGAACCCACTCCCCCTAAATGAAAAAAAATCTTTAGTAGTTGAGAACTAATGAGTCTGCAGTTACACGCGATGCACCCATAACGTAATTTTTTGAGACTTTTGACCCCCTCCCCCCAAGTAACGCGTCGTAACGCAGGATATTTACTAAAAGAGGCCTTGCTCCATATTTATCTATATTTAAACTTAATGTTTGTGTGAACTCGATAGATTCAAAGACCAGTGATCGTATTTCAATAAAACTAATGGTGATCTGCTCTATAATGTCCGGGATGGTTTAAGCAGAGTATGAGTTCAATACTACTTCTTGGATAGTAGTAGTTACAAGTAGAAAAGGTTAAAATGTAACAAACATTGCATAAACCAGGAGTATTTTTTTTTTATTCTGGGTTAGCTCGAAGTTCGACGGGCGGATCAGCATGTACCTAAATAATAAAAATCACTATTAACATCTCTATACCCAAATATTTTTTTTTTTAATTGTTGAATTTTCAAACTTGCGTAGGTACGGAAATTAACTGAAATTTAATTATGCTTTAAGATTGCTACATTTTCATCATCTCCTGAGTTTTTTACAAGCCAGGTAGTAAGATGTCTGAGCAAATTTTCTGCTTAATATGAAAATACGCGTTAAAGAAATGTGGTAAAAAATTTATGAATAAAGAACACTTAAAAATATTGATTCAGCTGAAATAAAATTGTGATTAATTGAAGTTGATATAATTGAAGTCATGGGCGAGGAAAAAATATGTTCCAACTTTCAAAAAGTAAAGTCCGCCATTCACGATCGCTCCAAATGGGTGTAATCCATCGTGACAGAAGTGAAACTTAAGTTTTTTTTTTAAATCGTTGTAACTAAATGTCACTACATAATATACAGTTAATAAATGCATTTTGTTATTATAAATTTAAAAACAGCAACACGTGTACCCTGGTGGAAGGACGATGACAAATTTGGACCAAGTTTTCAACACTGCCAATCAAGTGACGTGACTACTTGGACCACATCCCTCGAGTTTCCCATCGACGATCCGTTGGAGTGATAGACGAATGGCTTGATGCGATTGGATTTTAGTGTGACCAAATATCCAACTCACTCTATCACTCCAAATCATCCCTTCGATTTTCCCCACTTACGGTAATATTTTGAAGAGTCATGGCTCCATTTGAACGGGGATGGAGTGATCGTGAATGCCGGTCTATATTTGGGTGGATTTCTTACCATGTGGTTTAGTGATAAAGTTGTGTGCCTTATAGCACACTCCCAATGTTGATCAGACATCAGGTCGTGTTCTTCACATCCAAAATATTTACGTTGATGTAACATAGCTCCCATCTTTTGAAATCCGGAGGTTTGGGCAATATCAACACTCTGAAAATAATAAACTACCTATTTATTCAATTTGCTTTCTAAACTTGTTCAATAAAAAAAAAAAAAAAAACAATTTGAAAATTTTAAATTATAACTAAAATTTATCTTAGAAATGTACCTATAATATAAAAGAAAGTAGGGTTAGTGCGAAAACTTATAACTCGAGATCGACTGAACAGATTCTTCCGATGTTTGATTTATTGAATTCTTCTCCGCTCGGGATAACAGAATAACTATTAAAAAGTTGAAAAATGCATAAGAAATAATATTAAAGTTAGTAAGGAACAGATTTCCTGCGACGCCAACGCCATCTATGAAAATTCCATAACAACACAATTGTTATTTACCTGACAACCATAGAGTTTCAAAACACTGCCACGCAGATTATTGATAGAATACCTTTCAAGCTTTCAGAAATAATTTTTTAACATTCAAACATATTTTAAACGTATTTCGAAATCAATATTCATATTAAGGACAACGTCTGTCGGGAAAGCTAGTAGGTATTATATTAAAAAAAAAAAATTCTAAGATTTAATACTTTTGTCGCAATTTGTTTGTATGCATATTAAGAATGGTGACACCTAAATCACTTGTTTATAATTAACTTAAGAGCATGTAAACTTTGTTGTTCCACTTACTATATTATTATTATAGAGTTTATTATCTTTTATAAATGACTGTTTGTTTACATTGATAAATAAGGATAAATAAGCTGGAGGAAAAATAGTCTAATTAATCAACTTATTATCCGATTCTTTTTCTGAGGTGACTTCGGTTGTAAATCATTTTCTATATTTTCATCTGCATATTATCTCTCTCGCCCCTTATGTAGATATTAATTATTATTAATACTAAGACTGTCCATAAGGATCGTAAGTGCGAGAGAGATAGTCCGTGTAAGGCAATTTACCGAAGTTATCTCAGAAAAAGAATCGGATAATAACACATAATGTCCACGTGAAGAATGGGGTTGCAAACCTTCTTAGCGGCCTCTCGCAGGACATGCAGGTCCTCAACCTCTTGAAAATAGTTGGGCTGCAAACTCGGCCAGACCAATGGATCGGATGACCTCAGAGAAATCCTCCCTCTAGACTTGGGCGCCAATAGAACGGGTACAATCGCGAAGGAAGGCTTGCCACTGACATCTTTGTATAATTCCTCCATATATTTTGCTCTTCCTCCTAGAAAAACAGGTAAAGCCAAAATCTATACACAGCTAGGTCTCAGTGTTTGGTAGACAAACTGGTATGGTAAATAGAGGGAAACATTACTAACATTAGGAATAATTATTATGGCTAGGTACTCAGAATTTATATAGGGTTTGAAGAAATTTAAAAAAAAAATTGGGAAATCTCAAAATGTTACATATTATTTGCCTCTATAACTTTTTTATTTATCGGTTAATTAGATCCAACAAAATTTTTTGTTTTTATCTCAATGTATGCACATTCAGAAAAAATAAACTTCAATTCCAAAAAGTGGCGTGAAAAAAGTTACGGCCCATCAAAGTCCAAAGAACCGTTCTCGAAAAAATTAACTTCATTATTGTAAGTCAGTTTTAAAAATACTCTGGAAAAAGATTGCTGAGTTCTTCGAATCTTGTAAAAACTTCCCTAAATAGCTATATCCCTTTTCAAACGTTTACAACATGTGTGTATATCATACCTAAAAAAAATCTTTATATCTCAATTTTCTATTAATATACACGGTGTTAAGTTGGTAGTGGATAATCCGAAGCAGGGAGGTAGAAGACCTAAATACCTATCGATTTGACCCCCATGTATGTTCAGCGATATTGGGTGGTTCAAAAGTTATTAACCTTTTTGCGAAATTGGAATAAAAACCGGATTTCTGACTAAACTACGTAACTGTGGCTAAACTATTTAGATTACGATCATGATTTTTTTTCTGGAAATAGTCCGATAGTGACCCTTACGCAAGGTATTATTGCTATGTGTCAGCACCCGATAGCTTTTGTTCAAAAAAATTTATTTCAAGAAATTTTTTCCAAGCACAAATTTTATAAAATCTTTCAAAGGCTCTAGACAAAAAAAATCACGGAACATTTTTTTAGAAACTATCTTAAAAACTTCTACTATTCATGGAGAATTATTCCTGCAAATTTCATTTGGCTGGTATAATGGGATCATGCTAAAGCGCTCTCATAACTTGTGCAAGTATCAATATTCAACATTTTTTCATTAACACACAGCTTTGTTATATGAGTGGTAAAAGCCAGTTTGAAAATTATTTGAGGTACCTAAATGCATAATTTGATGTGATATTTAAATAAAATAAATTATTTATCGAAATAAAGATAAAAAATATTGTTATACACTCTTAAACCTATAATTAAAATTGTAGTACTTTAGAATAAACTGATGGTTCCTTTGTTTACCCTGAAACCAATATTTCCCGTTATTGTTCAATAATATAAGGTATTTATTTTAATAAAACAGCTCTTAATAGGAACTTCCAAAGACGAAAGTCCATCGGATTTAAGCTGGGGACCTTAGGGGCTAGTTTTTGGACCCCCATGGCCGCTCCATCGGCATGGGTAAATTATGTCGAAAAATGTTCTCACTTAATGGTTCTCAATGTGGTCGCTTTGAATTATTAGGGGACTCTAAAATCATTCAAGGGGTCCATATAAAATGAAAATCCATTTTAAGGTTCCTGAAAAACGTCAGGGGTCCAAGCAGAGGTTCATTCCTAGTGGTAGAATAATCATGCGCATGATAATTTGTAGTTTGTTGTTTGTTTTTTTTTTTAATAGGGTATTATTGTTCTGTGCTCGATATAACGGTGTTGTAACCCTCCTGAGTCCATTTTTTACCAAGGTTAAAACGGTTTATTTTCAATATCAAGTATGATTTTGATGATTAAACCAACATATTATAAAAACATTTATTTTATTAATCGTATTGAATTCTTCATTCTTAGTTGTGCAGTACTGAACCAGGATTTATGAACTTTGTCCATACAACAATATTATTGTTGTATGGACAAAGTTAAAAAGTAATAAAAAATCTAAAAGGAAAAATTGTCCGATAGAAAATTTTATGTAAATATTGTTGTTCATATTATTACATATTATAAACTATTGTTATTATTCTTTAATACTTTTTGTGCTGTGTAGATCGCGTGATTGTTTATCTTCAGGGGGTAAGTTGTTATTTTTTTATAACTAGGTATACCTACCGATTGTATATACGCTACGAAATAAATAAGCCTTTTAGCTTTTAAGCTTTTAAAAATAACCTTTTATTGAAATTAACGAAACAGCTATAACGTTTTTGAATTTAAGCCCATCTCTAAATTCATACCACACAAATTCTTTTAGACTTCAAGTTTATACACAAGTGCAACTACGGCGTTTTCAAGCATTATATATTATTATTTTAGACTTCAAGTTTATACATAAGTGCAACTACGGCGTTTTCAAGCATTATATATTATTATTTTAGACTTCAAGTTTATACACAAGTGCAACTACGGCGTTTTCAAGCATTATATATTATTATTTTAGACTTCAAGTTTATACATAAGTGCAACTACGGCGTTTTCAAGCATTATATATTATTATTTTAGACTTCAAGTTTATACATAAGTGCAACTACGGCGTTTTCAAGCATTATATATTATTATTTTAGACTTCAAGTTTATACACAAGTGCAACTACGGCGTTTTCAAGCATTATATATTATTATTTTAGACTTCAAGTTTATACATAAGTGCAACTACGGCGTTTTCAAGCATTATATATTATTATTTTAGACTTCAAGTTTATACATAAGTGCAACTACGGCGTTTTCAAGCATTATATTATTTTCGATGAGTGAAAGGCTTATTGGTTTATTGGAAATACGTAACTAAGAAAATTAATAATAATTTATCTTGGTCGTCACACCGCGTTTGGAGGCTGTGAAAACTGCAATTCCCAGTCGACGGTAAATGAATGCAAATACAACACTTTTACTAGGCCCTACCGATATTGTACAAACAGAAATAAATCGCTTCGCTCTATTTGTTTTGTAAGTGCTGAGGGATTAAACTAATGCTTGATGTACCTAATGGTGTTTAAGAGTAATTAATCTCTTACCTATTAACTCGGAGAAAACTCCAGCGGACAAGTGATTCATGCCCGCGACTCCCATAACAAGTTCAATATCTGGAGCACCCTCTGTGACGTTGGAGTATTTTGAATGCAAGAAAGCTATCCCTTCAGCACCTCCTGGTACTGTGAGAGGGCCTGTCCCGTAGAATAAGTACTGGAATATGGCTGTGGGAGACCTGACTAAGGATGCAAAGTCCGTGGTGACATTGAGAAGGTACAAAGCCCCGCTGTAGCATACGTGATCTTGCAAGTTGTAACCTACCATGAGATTTTGAATTACAGGGATTTTGAACTCCTCCAAATGTTCCTTGGGTCCCACCCCTGACAGCATCAGCAGCTGTGCGGATCCGATAGTCCCGGCTGCTAAGACAACTTCCTTCCTGGATCTCACAAAATATTTACGATTAGATTTAAAAAACTCCACCCCAATTGTTTTTTTCGACACTGGATCGATTATAATTTTCGTGACCCTACTCTTTTTAGACACATGAAGATTGTCTCGACGGCGTATTGGCTCCAGAAATGCTTTGGATGCGCTGCATCTTCTGCCTTTTCGTATTGTTGCTTGAACTTTCGAAAACCCAACCAATTTTTTGCCATTCGGATCTGTTATTTCAAAACCTAGCTCTTTGGCAGCAGTCTCAAAAGGTTCATAAAGATCACTGGTAAATGGAGATTCTTCCACGTTTAAATATCCTCCAACTCCGTGATATTTCGATTTCATTAATTTTTTTATACCTATATTCTCTGATTTTTTAAAGTAAGGGAGTACCGGAGTGTATCCCCATCCGGAGTTCCCCATCTTTTCCCAGTTGTCATAATCCTGTGGGAAACCCCTGGTGTACACCATGAAATTCAAAACACTTGTTCCTCCTAAAACTTTTCCTCTGGGCCAATCGCAAGAATGTTCTGTATCAGCCAGACAAGCGCCTTTGACAGGATCTGTTTTATAGCCCCAATTAAGAGACGTGAAGGAGTTTGCTCCTGCGGCAAGTGGGACTTCTGAGTAAAATGGTTCATCGTCTCCCGCTTCCAGGAGAAGAACTTTCCATTTCGAGATTTCCGTCAAACGATTAGACACTACAGAGCCCCCGGAGCCTGCTCCGATGATCACGAAATCATACTCGCCCTGGATGGCCACGGTGTCTTCAATATTCCCTTCGTTGGGAAATCCAATCCATGATTTATGAATGTTGTCAAAAAATCTGATAAAAGGCGACATCTGCTGTGTCGGACCAGCAAGTGCAGCCAATATCAGTATTTTGTAATATGTTAGCACTTTTTTCGGCATCCTGTAAGGATGTGCATAATATAGGCTTTCTGCAAAACTTTGTTGGAGTTTTTCAGATATTTTTGCTACTCAGGTTTATTTCCTAGATATCACTTTTCTCCAACTTGCTTAATTTTATTATTATTATATTACTATCACTGTAACTTTATGTCAATATCTGAATTTCAAAAGCAACTGCATCCTCCCTTATTTGAACCACGACTAAATAAAAAAATGTTTCATCATATACGAACAAATACGGAAAACTGCATTTTCTTTGGTGATCCAGTCGATTTGTAAAAATGTGTAAATCAATTGTATGATGAAAACGTTACAACTATACGTAAATGTCAACTGTTTCTACAAAGAATTAATTAGTACTTACATAGATGCAATTGATGCTGGGTTTATCGCAATCTGTAGTACCCTACAAGAGTGACAATATTATTATGAAAAATAAATTTTAACAGAAACCGAGGGTTGATCAGAAAGTCATCCATTCTATGTTTTCGATAAAAAAAAATTAAGATACAAATAGAAATAATATAATATAGACATATTAAAAAATCTGCTTGTATTAAATTTAATCCGAATTCGGACTTTTTTCGATATTATATCAAAGGGTATTCTTATTGAACAAAAATCGTATGGAAAATCAATTAACAAAATAAATACCAGAGTAATATCGTGTCCTTATAAAATCTATATATTAATACGTAAAGCCAAAAAAGTGTGACCTTTTTTACGAAAATTGCGCGGACGGAGGAGTATGACATTTCGCACACTTATAAACTTTATATAGAGAAGGAGTGGCGAATGCTAATATTTTTTAAACTAGTTGCATGTAAACACGAGATCCAACTGTCGATGGCCTGAGTCGGTATGTTCATTGTATGAAACAATGTCGTAACAATTTTTGTAAAAATTTAATTTATTGACGACATTGTTTCATACAATGAACATACCGACTCAGGCGTTCGACAGTTGGATCTCATGTTTACATGCAACTAGTAATTTAAAACTAGTAACTTTCGGATTCGGAAAGTAAGTATGTAAGTAATTTAAATAAGTTAAGGTCGAATTTCGAGCACAGTTCGACCACTAGTAGGTATCAATAAAGCTATATGAGTATATGTATCGAAGCTTCGAAAAAACAGTTTTCCTGTTATCTATGTATGTAATTGGGACAGTTCAAATTAACAAGTTTTCTGTGGTGAATTTCGAACGTGAGAGTGTGATTTTACTTTTTTTATTTTAAACTAGCTTTTCCGACAGATTTTGTCCTGTGACTAACCCGAGGCGACTCGTTCATAATGTGCCCTGCGCCCCCAGAAATAAAAAACATAATTTATTCGATTGAGTTAACTGTTAAACTAATTTCCAAAACATCCATATTTCATTCGTATTCAAAGCTCAGGCCGGAACAACCGAGAATATATGCGCGCTCATCATTCTATCTCGCCTATGAAGTACAAATGCCGCGTGTGAACATTATTTGAGAGTGCCCGATAATTTTGTTGACTGTATGAAAATTGGAGTACATAAGTGGGATGGTCTACTGTAAGAGCGGCAATTACGTTTGCGAGAATGAGAGGGAACTACCATCATGTGCAGTAAACAATAATTTTGTTGTTATGGCGTCGCAGGAAATCCATTCCATACTAACTTTAATATTATATTTTATATTATTTTTCAACTCTTTATTAGTTATTCATTTATCCGGACAGGAGAAGAATCCAATAAATCAAACATCGGAAGAATCTGTTCACCCGATCTTGAGTTATAATAAGTGTTCGTACTAACCCGACTTTCTTTTATATTATAGATTATATTTTTTCGCATTAAAGCACTTTCAATCGATATGTACAATTCCATCGAATGCCTTATCTTATCATAATCATTGAAGCATTTTTACAAGATATCTTTCAACATAAGTATTAAAATTAATACGTATTCACTATTCAGATTAAAAACATTCACTGATTTCTTAAAAAATAAATGTTACAAAACCAACGATATATTAATATCTGAAGATATAAAAGATAGTCGGGTTAGTGTGACCACTTATAACTTGAGATCGGCTAAACAGATTCTTATCGTGTTTAGTGTATTTTTTTTTTATTTCCAAATATATTAGTATACAGAGATTCACCTTTCTCAGTTCGCGCCAACGTTCGTTGCGTTCTGATCAAAATAATTTGCTGCTCATCCCATCCCATCGCTCAAAATTCTATTCTGAGTCTTTCACCGTTCGTGCCGCAAGGTTGTGGTATATCTCTTTATTTTGTCTCTTAATTGTGTGATCATTTTTTTTTCTTTTCGCGTATCTTGTTTTTATTTTGTTTTTGTTTGTAATTTGGGTTGGCTGTAAGAGATCCTTCGGGATAAGTCCGCCCTTTGGCTCTGTTGAGTGGTTGTATAATTGTTTTTAATATTCACAATAAAGCTTTATTTATTTATCCTTCTTCACTGCCTTCCTTATCTCACCATACATCCTCGACCTCGCATATTTCTCGTACTGTCGTGCTTCTAACTTAATCTCTGAGGGGCTATGCTCCTTTCATTACTGAAACTCTCAGCGCATTTTTGATCGCGCAAATTAGCCATGGACTCGATTCCACATTGAGATAAAAAAAAAACCAAGATAATTTCTGCAAATTTTAATACGGCAACTCAAATCTTAGATAAATATTTTGACATGTCTTATCTTATTTTAATTCTAATGAAACATAGTACAGAACTTCACAGGCCTAGTTTCATAGATGAAAATCAAGTTCATTCTAGTTTGAATGTAAATACCTACGTGCTTCTTGGTACGTGTACTGTGTAGGTAATTAATAATCGCATACAGCGGTGTTCTTGTGGTGCAGTGAATTTTGCAATAAGTGTTGCAGGTCACCTTGCATTGCAGATAGTTACCTAACTGCGTGCTGGTCATCCACCTTAAGTAAACGGACAATAAATAATACCTACAATCATTTCAAATGTAAAAAGAAGTGCATGTTTGTTCTATTTTGATTATGACGATGTCACGATGTGAACAAATGGAGGAACACGGATAATGCTCAATTCTATGCCAGATGAGAACGAAGGACGAAAAAAAGCTGCTAGGTAACCTAGGGTAGCCCAGAACTCATAGTGTATTATAACAGCCTTTTCGTGTAAAACATATCTTTGCATAAAAATTCATAATTTTACGATTAAAATGAATTTATCCTTGGAATTATAATAGAAACTTTAAAATGATATCGACTATTGGAGCTTTTTATTATCTGCTTTAGAACTACATAATATTCAATATTAATCGGTACTTTAAGGGGGACCCACTGAAGTTACGGACCTCAAATTTTACGTGCTTGTGTAGGAGCATAAGACCAACCCGAATACCAAATTTTATGAAAATTGAAGAAAAAAATTTTTTTTCTTTTTAGACCTTTTTCTAGAACAAGTGAAATTTTCTTTGGATACTTTAAGAGGGTCCCCCTGAAGGTACAGATCTCAACATTTTACTGACACATCTACATAGAGGTGCTAACCGTTCTACCAAATTTTAATTAAATCGGATAAGAATTACTATGAGTTATGGGTGCGCACACATTTTTGGCGTACGCTTACGGGTACGCGGAAATTAATATTTTTTTTGCATTTTTGGAATCTACACCCTCGAAAACGTCGAGAAAATTAATTTCAGCGAAATCTATTTTTTATTTTTTTTTGAAATCCGATCACAAGACTCATGTATAATCTATAATAATAAAGGAAAGTGCCTGACTGACTGACTGATTGACTGACTGATTGACTGACTGACTGACTCATCAACGCACAGCCCAAACGGCTAATCGTAGAGAAGTGAAATTTGGAAATCAGGTAGGTCTCAATACAAAACCTTCCACTAAGAAAGGATTTTTGGAAATTCCACCCCTAAGGGGGTGAAAATAAGGGTTGAATGTTTTTCAAAGTATGCGAATATCTCGGAAACTAGACATGGTACGAACTTGAGATTTGGCATATGAATTCTTCTATAGAAATGAGTGTTAGCGTATTTGGCAATTTTTCCAAAATTTAACTAAAAGGGACGAAAAAGGGCACATATAAAAAGGGATGATTTTTAAGTGCCTCCTAAAAAGTTTAAAACTGGTTTTATCGAAATTTCAAAAAAATGATTTCTTCAGAAAGAGTCAAATTATACTATTTCGTTTTCAAAAGATACATTAATTAGAGGGTAGGGGGTGAGGGGCACTTTTCCAACGTGTATGTGTGTGTATCCGTCCCCTCTTTATAACTTTTGATTCGCTTGATACACAGATCCTAAAATTTCAGAAACTATTGAATACTTTAAGCATACAAAATTTGTATACTCAGAATTTTGAATTTTTTTTTCAGTCAGGGGTTATCAACCTTTGAATTTTTATTTAATTTTTCCATATATCTCGAAAACCATAAAATCTAGAACCCTAAAATTGTGTATGTATATAGAAAAATACAATATCTAAAATATAATTTAATGAAGAAGTTCCAGGATTTCTCAAACTTTTTTTATAAAGAAAAATATTTTTTTTATGACAAATTTACGAGTTTCAGTGCCGAATTTCAGAATTTTATAAAAATATCGAAAAACGCCGAAACGCTACAACTAGATAATTTATTTTTCTATAAAAAATATATACATCATAGCAGTACATCTCAAACTTTTCTTATCAATTTTTGTAAAAATTTAATTTATTGACGACATCGTTTCATACAATAAACATACATACACCGCGACCAACCCAACCTACTTTCTCCAATACACGTGACGAAACTATTGCGTAATCTATCTACATAATATTTTAGTCCGTTTATTTATATATATTTTTGTAACAGCATCAATCATAGAAAACAAACGTAAAGGTCAGATATTAATATGCGAAAAGCCGTGCAAAATTCCAGAGAGCGTTCTTAAATACTCTTTGATAAATTAACTTTAATATATTTAGAGCTATTTAAAAAACTTTATTTTTTTAAGATCTTCATACAAATTTTTCAAAAAAGACAGTAAGCCATCTTTTGGAAACAAAATTACTCATGTAAACATAGAATGGAATCTTGGTATTACTGTATGAAAATGTAATAAAATAATTGGAGATTGATTTGTTATACATATAAATGTTATTCAAATCTTATTATTCTCAATAAATAAAGATTTAAAGAAAGATTTTGGAAAAATATTTCCTCCATTTTGTTATTTGACACATTTTAAAAAATTTATGGCCACATTTTGTGTCAAACTGTCGTAGCCATTAGACGAGTAATTAAGTAGCTACCTAATAAAATCATATTCAAATGTTGATAAGTATAAAATAATTTAGCAATAATTTTTGAATCATTTTATATTCCTGAAATATAAATAAAGTTTAAATCTTAAATTCATCGTTGAAAAAGATTAAATTTAAAATCATCGTTGAAATTGGTATGAACATTCCATAAACAAACTGGTCAGTAAAACAGTAGCCAATAAATTAGATCATAACGTACAGTGAACTTGACAGAATTGTTGAGAGAAAGAAATAAAATTGACAATAATTGAGAATCTTTAAATGGTTTCAGGATTTTAATCAGTTTAATAAAACATTTGTTTTATGCACATAATAATTTATAAATATAATATGTATTTGTATTAAAATTAATCACACTCAACAGCGGTATTATTTTGTGTCTAAATTAGTATGTAAATAAACTCAAAACCACATTAGCTTATTGATTTTATCCTGCATATTATAAAAGTATTGTTAAAAATTTGGACTCATGGTCCTATTGTTGGTGTGAAAATTATTTTGAAAAAATATTCATAGGGTGTCATATACTTAACTTTAAACCAATTGTGTTAAAAGAAGTATTCTTCAAAGACAGCGGCCAGTAAGAGGTTTGATTGGAAGCCTTACTTGACGACCCTCCAAGGTTTGTGACAAATCATTCATCCTAGAATAAATACAATATTATTATGATACGACATATAATATCATTTCATCTTCCACATAATTTTTGTTATGTAATATTGTGTACATTAATTAAAGTTATTGTAGGTATATAATACACCTATAAGTAGCCAAAATCAACACTCTTTTTATTACAGGTATTTTTTAAAAGTATTTAAATGAATAAAATCACAATGAAATCAATATTAACAATTAAGAAATCAAACTAAGGCATACCTAGAACATAAAAAAACTTTTAAAACAAAGTTAATTAAAAACATACAGTCATGGGTTGGGTACATTAGATACAAGGTAAATGACACTTAAGAGAAATCATATTTTTATCTATATAATTCACAACAAAATATTTTATGTGCAGTTTGATTAATTTAATATTATAATGTAGGTACCTACTTAGAAAAAAATAAACAGCAGCAATAATATTCCTATATTATAATTTATTCAAACTTCGAACAACAATTAATTATGTTTTGTTTACATCGTCTATGTGTCAAAATTAATGACAGCTGTGAACCATAGGCTATGATTAAAATGAAATATTTTTAGGCTCTGGTGGCATTTTCAACAATAAGAACTAATTGGTGAATTTCCAAAACGTAAAAACCTTTATCAAAGTTACCAATTCAACGAGGACAGAATCAAGTCATACTGAAAAATATTAAATGTTTGCCAATTGCCAATTTTGGAATGTAAAAATACAACTATTATGTCATAATCAGTAATAATGAACTGGCTGTCATCCTCTAAAACTTTGCAAAGTTTGAAACACAATATTTTGGTTTAGCGAGTCTGAAGCTTTGTGTGCTGACTAGGGAATCCAATCCCGCATCAAATTCACGATCCCGCAAGCCTGCGGGATTGGTGACCTCAATCCCGCGGATCCCGCAGGATTTGCGGGATCAGCGGGATTGACAATTCTTTGTTTGAAGTAGGTTATTATTATTAAGAAAACAATGAAATAAAAATAAGTATGCATTTTTTAAATTATTAGAAGTGTTAGCAATTGAAAATAATGATATTTCAGAGGTAGGTATAAAAAATCCGATTCTTTTAAGGAACGATATAATACAACATTTGAACGTTTAAGCTTTTAACATTGTGATTCGTATTGACAAATGAACAAATTTATTAATTTAAGAGGCAAAAAACTAGTTATTTTTTTTCTGATAATACTTCCGAAGATATCATTAAGAGTCTAAACGTTGTAGATGGAATTGACTTTACATAATTGTAAGCAGTTTCCAAGTAGAGGTGAGCGTTATAACGAAAGCTGATAAAAATATTCGATAAATAAAAATAACTTTTTCTCATTATTCGTAATAAACGATGTTTGTAAATATATCAGAGTTATGACTTTACTGAATGACTTTTTTAGCGAAATTATACCTTTCCGCCAACGAACATCAAATTTTCGGAATGATTTTTTTTTGTAGGAGAGTCTTTCCGGAAACTAATGAAATAAATAAGGTTTAAACCTTTAAAAATAACGTTATTTAAAATTTATGAAACCGCTATAAAGTTTATGAATTTAAGCCGCTATTTCCACCTCTACAACATCCAAGTGCTTTCCTCTATTCCCTCCACATCAGATCAAGAGAATTATCTCGAGTGGGTACGGATAGAGGCACAACAGGTCTAGACTCAGCTATCCATTCGGTATGGAGACTACTTTCTCATTCATTTTCTAGTGTAAGCGAAGGATCATCATTTAACAGATTCGTTAAAGGTATGCCTTTTTCATCGTCGTTGATGTCGTTGTCATCAACTTGCTGGTGTTCAGTTTGTTGTGTCAACACAAACATTTAAATTCTTACTTTGCTCAGATAAAAGAATGGATCGTCCACCACATTTGTAAACCCTGAATCTTTTTCTCGATATTTTACGCCAGTTATTGATGTACTTACTTACTTAATCCACGATCGCTCCCAGTGTGGAGCATGTGGACGCCACGAAGTTTCTCCAAGCCTCTCTATCTTGCGCCAGTTGCTCAGCTTCATCCCAGCTCAGTCCAGCATCTCGTAGAATCGCATTGAATGCCCGCATCATTGTTAATTTCGGCCTGCCTCGCCTTCTTGTCCCATCCGGATTGTAGTAGACTTCCATATTCAAGACTCTCTGGGGGCATGCGGAGAACATGGCCAAGTTAGCTCAATTTGCGATACTGGATCTCTGAGGTGATTCTCTGTTGTGATATAGTGGTACCATCTAATCCCCAAAATCTGTCGCAGAAATCTATTCTTAACACTAAGGATATTCTTCTGTTGAGGCTTCGACAGATGCCAGGATTCACAACTATATAACGACTATTGATGTACGGCGTTCTTTTATCCGACGAGATAGCGACACTATAAGTTTCTGGCTTATCCTGCAGCCCGATTCACGGAAAAGTTTAAGTCTAAGTTTAGTTCGAAGTTCGAACGAAGTTCGATTCAAACATTTCCGTGAATAGGGCTGCTGGTAATAATAATTGTAGGCGGCGACTATCTACAGTCTATGTACCTATTCACGGAGGGTTTGAATCGAACTTCGTTCGAACTTCGAACTAAACTTAGACTTAAACTTTTCCGTGAATCGGGCTGCAGGTCGATTAATTTGGTTTCTGCATTAACTAACATTGCATCACGCAGTAACCTTTTTTGACAATTTACTAAGCTCGATACTGAATCCCCTACCGTGGTAGAATCCCTAGCCATAGAGATTCAAATGACATTGATTTTGTTCCGTTCCGATACAAGATTCACCGAACACAAAATATAAATTCAAAACATACTTAGTTGTAACTTAAAAACTGAAACTATAATTATTTTTCATATGAATTTCAAAGAAAAGTCCCGTTTTTCCAGCGAATGTTGATAAATATTTCATTAATGAGGTTGTACAGGAACTAATAAATAATCAAAACTTCATCTGAGCCCATTCTTATTGTTTACTATTTTAACATTTTCAGTCCCGCAAACGTGCGGGATCCCGCATGAGAAATCCCGCATTTCTGATCCCGCAAAAAAGGTGCGGGATCCCGCATTTGCGAGATCCGCGGTTTGCGGGATTGGATTCCCTAGTGCTGACTATATGAAATTTTATTTATTTTATTTAATCATTGTCACATCAAATTCATACATATTATACAGTTCAAAACAATAATACACACCAGATACAAATAAAAAAGAAAAATTTGCCGCCTCACTAGGTGTGAACCTGTGTTGAGGCTAGCATGCATATACGAGTAGGCACATTAAAACACAACAAATCTATGGAAAATAAAATTAAGAACAAGATGATATTAATAATGATAACAAATTACAAAAATAGTAGTAAATTGCAATAACAGTTATAATTTACAATAACAATAATAAGCTACAACAATATAAATTAATTACAATAGCAATAACAAATTACAACAATATAAATAAATTACAATAACCTTAATAAATTACAAAAAAACAATACATTTTTATACAGGTTTTTATTTATTCTTTACTGTAAATTTGTATACATATACGCATAAAAACTTAACATAACAAAGACATCACAGAATCAACACACTAACCCCGTTTTTCATTTGTATAGGAGATATTTTTTCTATTTTTTATCTGTTAGATCTTACAATGACATATTGTCATATGACTGAAATGAAATAAACTAAATTGTTTTATTCATAACTAGAAATATACTAAATGAAATAACATTATGTTTTTCTTTTTCATCAAACATAATAATATATTCTCCCAAACACCACTAAATTTAAAAATGATGCCTCCAGCAAAAAGAAATTATGAGAATTCAGGGAGTTTTGTAAGTATTTTTACATAGATTATGTTATTGTTAAAATAAGCATCAAATAATGTGGCATTTTAACACAACTTACTTTATTATTATTAAAAAGCTATTCTGTAAATTTAGGAAGCAAGAAGATAACATGATTGTCTTATTAGCAAGTCAATTTCATATAAAATTCTTTATAAATTTAATATGTCCCACAAAGTGCTATTTCTTCCTTATGAACTATTTCCCATTGTTGCATATAACTTAACAATGTCTATCGGCGTCAAAAGAAGTATCTTCATGTAGGAGATATCCCTATGAGGGGTTGAATCCTGCAATTGGCATGAAACTTTTCACCATAATTACTCATTTTAAGGTCCAGGATAGCAGATTTATTAGATCTAATGGCGAATTTTGTTAACGTAAAGTGATCACTCTAAGCCAGCATTCGAAATAACGGTAGAAGACGTTCGTCGAAGTGGTTTAAACCATTTTTAAATGGAACATCAGTAATGAATTGTTAGAGTCATTAGTTGTTACATATTAGTCTAAATTTGTGGATGAATTGCCAAAAAAGAAAAAAAAATATTAGTCTAAATAGAGGATTCCAATCATGGCTCGACGTATATGAATATCTTCGTGTGGTTCTCCTAACTAAAGTTGGTGACCATCACTGCAAACTCTTCATGATTTTGAGCCAGCCTTCTCTCAGAAGACTCTCTTCTGCTCAAACCACTTTTTTCCTTGAATTTTAAGTTGGAAGAGGGAATATTTTTCATCACGGAGTAATGAGTATGTAGCCAAAGTATGGGGGATTATGTCTCTTGACAGTGGTAAGGAGCTCTCTTTTTACTTTTGTATCATTCCCAGGACTCACAGACACCCTATCAACACATGATATGCTCAGCATTCTTCTATATAACCACATCTAGAGAAAATAATCAGTTTAAGTAGAGCTAGATTCTGGTTTAAAACTTGACGTGGACCTTAAATTTGTTCTTCAACAGTTGTGTGCATTAAGTTTCAATATTAAGATGTCGACTTTTGATCTTGAGGACAAGGGTTCTATTTCTGAAGGAATCAAAGTTTTTATAGATGCTTTCTTACGTAATACAATACATTGTTTCAGGGACTACACTGATTATATATTACTACTGTAGTATTTATAGGACAAGACAAGTTTCCTTATATTAAATTATACATAAATTCCATAGTAAGAAGCTTAACTTGAACAATCTTGAGAAAATTTATGTCTACTTTTAGTCAATATTTTTAATGAAGATAGATATTTTAATTGTTTCAGCAATTTTTATTATTTAGATTAATTAAGTAGGTACCTATAATTGATCAAATTTTTGAAATATAATCTACATACCTAATAATTCAGTAGGTAATGTTTATTTATTTATTTTTTGTATATTGGAGCATAAAACTGTAGGTTCTGCATTGGATTTTAATGTCGTGGATCCTTGCAGGTATATTTTATGGTAGCTCATGCCTACTTTTAGTCAATATTTTTAATGAAGATAGATATTTTAATTGTTTCAGCAATTTTTATTATTTAGATTACTTAAGTACCTATAATTGATCAAATTTTTTAAATATAATCTACATAATAATTCAGTAATGTTTTTATTTATAATAGTATTTTTTTTATATTTTGGAGCATAAAAGCGTAGGTTCTGCGTTGGATTTTGATCATCGTGGATCCTTGCAGGTATATTTATGGTAATCATAGATACAAATTTTTTCAATTTTCAAATATATTTAATGTAATAAAGATTCAAGATTGATTTGAAATAAAAATAAATGTAATGCAAACTTTTCTCTTTTTTATAAACATTAAATGTGTTGAAATTCTTCTCTCTTTTTATGAATTGTGAAAGTGTCATTCTTCTTTTTCTGTGCTTATGTCAGTTATAGAGGTCTGTTAAGCAATGAGAAGCTAGACTAGAACCTGTTTAATTACTTACCGATCAAGCCTGACAATCTGAATTAAAAACGTAAAGCAAGACGGGTATTAGCTAGTCTATAATAATCTTATATATAAAAATGGAGAGCTATTTCGCGTTGTCATCGGATGGCGCCTAAACGGCTGGACCGATTTCGCTAATTCTTTTTTTATCGTGTAGGTTTTTATCAGGAGAGTGTCCTTTTAGAACAAAAAAATTAAGAAAAATGCATAAGAAATTAGAAAATTTAAGAAAACTATAAAAATGGAGATTTATTTCCCGATATCATCGCATTACGCCTAAACGGTAGGACCGATTTCGCTAATTCTTTTTTTGTCGTGTAGGCTTTTATCGGGAAAATGTCCTATTAGAAGAAAAAAATAAGAAAATGCATGGGAAATTAGAAAATTAAATAAAACACAGAAAGTAGGTAATCTTTTTAGTACTTTTTACAATATAATTTTCTTCTACTTTTGAATTTTTATTAATTGACATTTGAAAGAACTGTCAGTGGATTGATTGTTGTTGCAATTGATAGAATGCGAATGTAAAATATATCGTATGAAATAGATTGATTGGATGGATAAGTCATATAATATTTTTTTAAGGAGATTTGGTAAGTTTTAATACAAGGAATTCATTATTGTAATGAAGTGTAAGGAGTTTTGAAAACTTTCTTTATTTACAGACATTTTTAAAACCGCCAGCCATCAGAATAGTATATATAACATTGCTATTAAGGAGTTATACTTAATTGAAGTTCATTTGATAAGGAGTTTTGATAAGTTTTAACACAAGGAATACATGATTATATTGAAGAACAAGTAGAATATTTGTTTGTTTGTTTGATAATCAATTCTTCGTTTATGGGCTGATTTTTAAAGAGGATGAGTACATAACTACATATAACGTAAATATAATCTTCATCGTTAATATGTAAAAAAAGCTGGATATTATTTGCTAATGACCTAGCATTTGTTTCTTTATTGAAAATAAAAATTGCAACACTTCCACCATGTTGTAAAAGAAGATAGAAAAAAATCACAGATACTGCATTAAATGTGCTTTTTATTTATTTCCATTGTTTTGAAAGAGAAGATTTAAGAACGCAATGTTGTGTGAAAGTGAATGTCGAGAACTTGGAAGTATGTCTATTTAGGTAATTTATTTAGAAGAGATACAAGGTGTGAAAAAGAGATTGAAAGAAGGAAATTGGCTGGGAGAAGGGTTGGCGGTGCACTTAGACCTCTAAGAAGATATCTCTGAAATCGACAGTTGATGCACAATGCAATCCTGATACTATCCATGATTTATGGGAGTGAAACTTGGACATGGACGAAAATTTTGGAAGTTGGAATAAATGCTGTGGAAATGAGATCACTGCGTAGGATATGCGGAGAGAAACTTATTGATAAGGTGAGGAATGATAATATTAGAAAGGAATGTGGAGTGGATGTTGGTGTAGTGACTAGAATGAAAGTGAATAAAGAAAGAAGGTTTATTTTTATTTTTTTATTTATGAAATCTACGGCCTAGGCCTTTTACATGTTAAGTGTTCCATAATACATTTAGGCATGTAAAGAAAATGAACGAAGAGAGAATGACTAAAAGGATAGATAAATCTGAAAGAATAGGTGCACGCAGACGAGGCCGACCTCGAATGACATCGTCCGACCATATCAGTGCCGTCTTAGAGGAGGGCCAAGTCAGGAGCAAAAGGAATAGAAAAGCATGTATGCGGAATGTTATGCGTTTGGAGGAAGCGAATGAGTTTGGATTGAAGAGAATGGAGGTCCATACTCTCTGCCTACCCTCTTCGGGAATCAGCGTATTTTGAATCGGTACGGAGAAGTTCCTTATCGTACTTTGATTAATCAATCAATATTATTTTAACTGAACAAAATAATTCTTCAAACACATTATTTTCAACTTTGTAATACTTAGACATTATAAATGTTTATAAATAAAAATAACTTTGCAGTATTACAATAGGTTATATATATTTTTTTTCCGAAATATATTTTCGGTCGACTATGCGACCATCGTCGATGGTATGAAAAAAAATATATATAACCTATTGTAATACTGCAAATTTATTTTTTTATTTATAAACATTTTATGAGCAAAATTTTTATTGAAATATCGAATATAATGACATACCATAATTCTTTTTTTTTACATATTAACATCAAATCAATCAAAATTAAAACTCCTTTTGAACTCCACTCAGGAGCAAAGTGAGGCAATAAAAGCTCTCCAATGCACTCGATCTTGCGCAATGATGACCTCTTCCCACATCATATTAACATAGGTTATAAGTTTTGATGTAAAAATAAACTCAGACCCGATGAATGCAGCGTGGTATGCAGGTTTTGCTAATGCCAGTAAATAGTCATTCATGTTAAATAACTAAAAAACGAATTTGAACTCTGTTGCATAAAACCTAGAGTACCCATATTATTTATTTCGATACGAAGTTCGACGGGTCAGCTAGTATTCCATATAATATGACTAATATCCAAATTAAGGTGTATATTAACTTAAAAGGACCTTATAATATATCGGTAGGTACAGTTTTGGAGAAATCTTAATTAAATCGTCCGGACATTGTATTGGTTGATCGAAGGAACAAAATAAACTATCTGATTCATCACTATATTTTTTTTAATAAATTAGTAAAAAAAACTACACAGGTGCACGTTGAAAGTCTTTGAGAGTACCTACCTACCTATACGGCTTTTCAAACTGTTGTTCTTCTTTATAAAATCTGTAAAAAAGTTTTGCCAATGAGTAAAAAGTGAGTTTACCTGGTCTTTCGACAGAATTTTAAGAAATCTTTTTTGTTACCTATTTATTACTAAATAATATATTCTCTTCCGGAAAGGGTATTCCCAGCTGGTACTAGCGCAGTACGGAAAACATTAAGATATTTATTGCGCTAAAACGTAAACAGAGGGTTTCGCGCAGAAAAATCTGTCAGACGACATGCATAGAAAAGGGTAATTAATTGTTCTATAAAACAGTCATATCGTCCCTTAGGGTACAAATATTATTTTAACTCGTCAAATGTGACATTTACTCCTGTAGCAACAGTTTAATTTTATTAAAATGAATCTAGGATCACTCAAAAGGAGCACAAATACACTTTTGACAGCTTTCACGCTAACCAAAGGGTTGTGTCGTAAAATGATCAGCACCGGGGGATTCGAAGCCGCGACCTTCAGTACGCTGTGCTTATGAAAACCGTCGACTGATACCACAAGGCTACCAAGCCCTTCAAGTTGTATGTAGGAACCTCTGATATTCCGTCATAACAACGAAAATCGACTTACAAACGAATGATATAGGTAGTTAGTTACTTAAGTATGAAAATATTTTGCTTAGGGTTAGTGTTTCATAGAAAATACCGAGTTACGTACGAACTTAGCAATTATTATAAAGAATAAACCGCAGTTTTACACTACGTTTTGTTCAATTTCATTGTTGGCCAAGCAAAATGGAATGATCAGTGAAATATCCGGGAACTTTTTTCCTTTTCGATTTACAAGATCACTTCTTCTACATAACCCTGGATTTTTTAAATACTAATTATTACCAATCATTAGCCTTCCGCTATCTGATGGTTACCTGTCTAAATATTTTACATTGAAGACCTGAAAAAAATGCTTTTAAATTATTATTCAAATACTCAAATAGCGAATACCCCGACCTGCGAGTTTCTATATCTGACTTTATGATTTATAGTTTTTTGTTTCGCTGTGAATGGAAGCTACTGCTGTCGTTATAGAACTTGTTACGAAAGGAACTATAAAATGTCAAGATTAAGATTATAATTATGTCACGTGTAATATTTAGCAATTATTTATCTGCGTTTAAGTATAGACGTCAGTACTGTCTGCAAATATGCTTAGATAAAATATTAACGTCCTTTATTTCTCTGATTTATAAATTTCCTTTATTTTTCTTCGTAAAATAAACTTTTCTTTCACAGATTTTTACTTCAAATCATAGACATTTTCCAAATTGAAATTGACCTCAAATAGAACGTTTTCAATAGGTACCCATTTGGTTTTCAATTAAAAAATACATTTTGATTTGAAAAATGTCCAATTTGAAGTTAAAAAAACGTCTATGCATTCCACTAACAATCGATTAAATAAAGACTACCTACAGAGAGAGAGAAACTTTCTCAAAAATCTTTAAGAAGACAACTAGACTATCTTTTAAAAGGCCTTTTCAGATCACCAAGATTTTCCTTCAAGTATTTTAGGAATAGCATTATTATTTGTGGATATCACTATATACATGCACTATGATAGGTTATAGTTAGTTTATTAGTTGTGGGATCGATTATAGGTGCCGACCATATTCATATTTCACAACACAAGCTTTGTTTTCTGTCAAAGATGTCATAAGTGTATTTTTGTCCTCTTAAAGCGAGCCCGGCGACCCTATCCTCGAATGTCGACCGATGGATACACACGCAGAAATTGCAATTTCTTTACACCCGATTTTAATTTGTTCTGATCTTCTTTTCAGTCACAATCCTAAGATTGGTCTGCACCAAGCCTGCCGACTCTGTTCCTCCATTCCTTCCTGTCACCGGCCAGCCTGTTCATCTCCTGGTAGGTGCTGCAGCCCATGTACCTGATCACCTGGTCTATATAGTTATCTCTAGGTCGGCTTCTATAATTTCTGTCCTCAATCACTCCTTAGATGATGGTAAAGAACAAACCCGAGTGCCTGATGTTATAGCCTATCCATTTAACACGTTGTTGGGCAACTCTTTTTCAGTACTCAGTACCTCGTCATTTGTGATATGCTCCAACCAATGGAAGCCTAGCATGCGTCTGTAGCACCACATTTCAAACGCTCTGATCATAAAAGGACATTTTTTAAGTTTAAGTTCCAATGTTTTTTTTTTAGGTATATAAATGTAGGTTTTTCATCCAAAAGTTCAGGGTTTATGAAGTGCATAGATTTAATACTGTACTGACTGACACGCGAGTTCATTCACACTAAACTGATTCAATTCAACTGCATAACAATTTGTACCAGTATACACATTATGAAATGTCGATATAAAATAACAGAGTCCTTTTTTAAAGAGTCAAGAAGATTGCTTCATGAAGTACACGATAATGTTATCTATCATTTGCATTCAAATAATTTGTTTCATAATATTTTTTGCTAAAATTATAAAACGATTGATGTCATGGCACCCGTATTGTTAATTATTATCGGATGTGATTATTTTACATATTAATAAGTAGGTAATATTAAAAAAAAGAGTCAAATTAAAAACTTCCAGGTCAACAACCATGTATGAAGGCGAATATGCGTTTAGGGAATGAAAACTTTTAAGAGCATAGTCGGGAAGAACCTCATCAGAGAGAGAGAGATAGTTTTAGGAATACGAAGGTAAGGGAAATGTGCGAGTATAAAAATGAAAAAGTCTTGTATACATAGTTCTATCACAAAATTTACTGTTCAAACATGAACCGGTTTTCGGAGACTACCGTCTCCATTATCAAATGTTTAAGACTTAAACATTTGATAATGGGGTCGGAATGAAGTCTTAAACATTTGATAATGGAGATGGTAGTCTCCGAAAACCGGTTCATGTTTGAACAATCAATTTTGTGATAGAACTATGTACAAGACTTTTTCATTTTTATATTGAAATGGACTATCACCAAGCACCTTCTGCCCAAAACATCGAAGAAATGTGCGAGGTTGGAGACATCGTTGGGAGATTAGGAAGGCAACGAAGAATATTCAGCTATGTGAGGATAATAAATTCTTACAGACTCCCTCACATGGCATTGCACGGCCAACCCAATGGATTCGCTACCAAGCATACCACCGAAGAGGTGCAGGGACAGCTGGGAGTCGTCCTCTTAGGAGGCTAACCCCATCCCTTCACTGAGAGAAAAGTAAGGGGGAAAAGCTCGTATTTCTTGAGTTTTTTCTCGTAAGAACTGTTTTTTTTGACTCAGAGTGAAGCATTGGTTTTTTCAATGCTCCGTCATTGAATTTTCATACGAGGTATTTTCCCGTACGGTTTACTGGAAATTAGCACGTATTGGAGAGGAATTGATCTATGCAATGTCATTGAATTTTTAAATGATAGTTCATTGGAAAAAGCAATGCCGTCATTGATATATCTAAGTAAGAGACTTCATATTTCCTATTAACGTACGGGAAAAAATCAATGCCGTACGTGGTATAAACCGTTACATCATTGAAAAATCTAAGTAAGGGCCTGTATATTTTCTAGTAGCGTACGAGAAAAAACCAATGACGTACTTGGTACAACCCGTTACTTCATTGATATATCTAAGTAAAGTCCTTTATATTTTCTAGTATAGTACGAGGAAATACCTATGCCGTGCTTGGTACAACCCATTACTTCATTGATATACCTAAGGAAGAGACTTTTTATTTTCTATTACATTACGAGGAAAAACCAATGCTGTAATTGATTCAAGCAGGTAGCAACCCCTTTCTTACCTATTACATCATTGCTATCTATGCTCTCAATACCTACCTAGATCTAAAAATTCCACACATCCAGGTGATTGAGTTTGTCTTCTTCGTACTTGATACGTTTTCTCCCAGTTTATCAAAGCAAGACACTATGGAGGTATTGATGACTTGATGAAATTTTTGCGTCTCCCTAGATTACATTGAGCTCGTTTTGTGAAGTTTCATCTAAATTATAAACTGATGAGTTGGTGACGCATAGCCTCCTTGAGGAAACTCGCCAAACAGCTGGGAGAATACACCGTCTTCTCAGGCTATCCCTCAGTTGTCTTCCGTAGGTATGGATCACACATGTTTACCTAACATCTACAATGTGTTAATTTCGAATCTTGATCAAACGAATTGTACGAATAAAAAAATTAATCATGAAATTGCAGAAGTTTTTTTGGAATATTCTTCTTTATTAAGACTTCACTTATAAAAGAAAAAGAAGAAGAATTTCCCAAAAAAAAATCGTATTTAAAAATCGTAATTTCATAGATATTTTATTTTGTCTTTTATATTTATTTATTATCCTTATACGGCACTTAATTACAAAAAAAAATATAGCAATAAATTGATATTATTTTTTTTTTAAGAAAAAACACTTGATCTCAATTGAAGGTCTTTAAAATAAAATAGAAAAAAAAAATATTTCCCAAAAAATAATTTCCAAATTCATTGAAAAAAAAATCTGTTAAGTATACCTACTTATTTATAAGAAAATAGGTTGTTAACCTGAAGAGAAAATAAATATGAACACGAAGTTTGAATTAAGGTATCTATTTCAATTTAAAGTGCCAATTTCAATTTCAACGTAAAATGTTTGTCTTTTGTTCGTACAATTCGTTTGATCAATAATTATCCAGATAACACATTGTATAGAGAAATATAACTAGGTACATAGTTTGTAAAATGATTTTAGTATAAACTTTTAAGTAATGAATAAACAAGTCTTGCATCTACGAGCTCAAGCAAACTAATGGTAGATCTAAGAGGTAGGTCGATTGCGTCTGGTAAAAAAATATCCCTACTCTGTCTGGAAATCACCGACGTACTTGTGAAAACCCCGTACGAACTTGGTTTTAACATGTGCCGCACGGGAGAAATTCAAGGGCCTGGATTTTTTCACGTTGTCCTTGCGAAATTCTCGTATTTACTTGTTTCTGTTGAAATTAATTATTGTCATTGGATTTTTCAAGTTTACTAGCTATTTTCCATTACCTACCAGCTCTTACCTAGTATCCTATTATTTGTACTGGCTTTACTCAAAACCAAAGAAATATTGGAATTTACAACAGAAATATATTTGACTTGCATAGGTTTTTGAAATTGTACGGATGTCCAGGAAAAAACTCCATGCTCCATCATTGAAAATACCAATGATGTTGCGTTTTCATATAAACCATCTCCGTAATAGAAAGAAACAATTCCTGTACGGGATATTTTAAATTATTATAAATTGAATCATTGTTTTATTCCAGTTGCATTAGTTTAATCAATGACATAGAGCATTTACATTATTTCTATTCTTACTGAGAAAAACGTAAACCAAGTAAACTTGTTTCTTTCTATGAATTACTTGAATAATTCCCTGATACGAGAATTTCGGAAATTCCATTCTTGGGAATGGAAATAAGCAGATAAGGTGAATTGATCATTTCAATGATAATGCTTTTTTTCATAAAAGTTTATGATTTTTTCTTGTATTCTGCGGTTTTTATAAAACCATTTACTGTACGTGCCTTCATCATGACAAAATTTCTCTCAGTGTTTGAATTACAGGCCACAAGGCTTAAATTAAAAAGAAGAAATATGCGTTTATCCACGGTTGCTCCCTATAGGTGAAGCATGTGGTCGTTACAAAACCTCCCCAGGCATGTATCTCCTGGGCTAGATCCAGAGCAACATTCTGAAGGCCTCCGTCGTACACACTCTTAAGATGAGTCTTATTCTGCCACGTCCTCTTGTACCACTCAGTGGGTAAAGTGGGCTTTCATAAAATTCGGTACTCACTTGCGCCGCGAACGTGTATCATTACATCAATTTTATTAAAAGGATGCATGTGTTCCGCTCGCGTTCGCTTTTTTTAATCACGTATACACTTAACCTTTCGATTAAATGGATGCAATGTCACACGTTCGCGGCGCAAGTGAGTACGATGCTTAATATGGAGACGGACTAAGCCGAGCCAGCTCAGCCTATGATACAGGATAACAGTTGTCACTGAAGGTTTCGACGATCGTGATCGGGCAGTTTCATTTGACACAAAATCGAAACTTCAGGATTCACCTAGTCTAAGGAATTTGTTTTCAATGCTTAGACATTTGTTTTTGTTGAATGCCAAGATTATAACATCATCGGAATTACACAAGCATTGAACAGACGACATTTTTGGAAACTGAGAAGTTGGTCGATCTCCATAATATTATGTTGTTGAAAGTGGATTCCACAAAAGCAATTCTCACTGATATCCCCTTCTCTATTACGCCACAAGGTGTTACATACATAAACAACGATGTCCTATAAGTAAGTTTTCGACGTTCTTGATGATGTTGTTGCCCAGGGTTATTTTTCAATGGTTTCCATAATAGTTGTAGTGCATGGCTTTAGTTTTCCTCATGTTCATATTTAGAGCTACCCTTTCCGTATTTTCTTCAATGTTGTTCAAAACATCAAGAAGAATCATCTTCATCTGCATCTGATGGCAAATAAGTAAGTAGATATTATTTTTATTTTTAATTAGCACATAATTTTACGACACATCACTATTGGAAAATGAAAGAACTACTTGTAAACCATTATGTATTTTATTGGTGACTACCAATAATTCTTCATTTGGCTCTATTAAATAATAATATTTTTTATCGATTATTGCGATTTTATTATCGCCCATCACCTCAATAGTACCTACTCACACATTATGTTTATTCAAGGGATCGAATACGTAGCTGGCCCTCCGTATCACGTATTAGACAATAGTACCAATACCTAATTAAAATATTACCTAAGCAATTTATGTTGAGGTTTAACGTCTGCTAATAGGAACGCGTTGATTTTACTAGCGTAATGTTAAGATTTTGATCGTTCTTTTACCATGTTTGTTAAATTATGTTATTTTGATAGGATGTACCGCGGATATATCAAGTTTTTAGATATATTACGAACATGTTTTTATTTTGAATTATAAATATAATATGTTCAGTACTATTTCTTCAGAATTATGGCAAAAACGTAAACTAACAAGGTGGAGTACATAATAATTAATATGATGATTTGTCCAACGGAGGGGAGACGTGGCTAGGGAAACTTCCGAAAGACTGATGTCCGTCGACCCAAATAACGGAAGGCCCCAAGAAAAACCCCGTGAAATCAGCGTTAGTTTTGGCATATTGGCACGAAGCATGACCTTCAGTTCCTCCAAGAACTGACAAAAAATCAATAAGTAAGCTTCAAGAAATTTGATTCATGATCATATTTGCAACAAAAGCTGCCTACGATAAATGTAGTAAAACCTTCACTGACTTTTCTGATAACTTCAAGAGATGGCGCTCACGTGCTCGAATTATGATCTGGTCTGGTATTTCAAAGTTAAACTTTACGTCAGTGTGAAAAGTCTTGATGGTTGCTAGCCCAGGGATATCAGTCGACGGCTTTCAGTGTACCTTCGTCTTCGCGTTAGGGATAAATAGAGGATGAAAGATTTTGGCACTCAAGCATTGACGCTACCATTTTATTTAACATCCAGTTCCCCAAAGATTTTTTAGGGTGTCTCCAAATGATTCCAAGTTAACAAAAAAATCATTAAAAAATAATACCATTAAAAAACGAGTGCAGAGCTAATAAAAAAAAAAAAAAAAATACCATTAAAGTAAATTCCATTGAATGGTTGAATATCTGGTTAATATTGAAACTATGAATTTGTATAATGATTCATCAATAATTACATACCTTCTTCCGACCGATGCATCTAAGGCAATGTTTACAGCCTTGCAGGTCACTTTCTGAATAAGTCCTGTTCTTTCCCATTAATAAATAAAAAATAGGGTGCTTCTCATTTAGGAAACAATTTTTTTTCCTCATATTTCAAAAAGTAGGCAAGTATAAAAAAAATTGAATTTCGTTTTAAGGAATAAATTACTATATAGCAATTTTAAGATAAACAATATTGATAACTAGCTTTCCCGACAGACGTTGTCCTGTGTTTACTTACTATGAATATTGAATTCGAATTTGTATAATGATTAGCTTATTACTTTTTAACCAATGTAATTTAGATCGATCCATCAGTTTCATATCATATACTAGCTTATACCCGTCTTGCTTTACGTTTTTGATTCCGATTGTCAGGCTTGATCGGTAGGTAATTAAACAGGTTCTAGTCTAGCTTCCCATTGCTTAACAGACCTCTATAACTGACATAAGCACAGGAAAAGAAGAATGACACTTTTAAAATTTTTGTTTCACCGACCTCATAATATTATACGAACCTACATAATTTGCAAGTTTTCATAGAGAGAGAGATAGCTCTGTGGTTTGAATCTTAGCTACATTCCCTAATGTGTGATAATTAATTAGGCTTTCCACCCATAGAGGGTGATTTGAGCTATCTGTCAAACTTCAAAATGGAGGAATCATTTTGCAATTTTTTTCATTAAATCTTTATTTATTGAGAATAATAAAATTTGAATAACATTTATATGTATAACAAATCAATCTACAATTATTTTATTACATTTTCATACCGTAATACCAAGATTCCATTCAACGTTTACATGAGTAATTTTGTTTCCAAAAGATGGCTTACTGTCTTTTTGAGAAATTTGTATGAAGATCCTAAAAAAATAGAGTTTTTTAAATAGCTCTAAATATATTAAAGATAATGCAGCAAATTGTATTTAAGAACCTTCTCAAGCAAATTGCACCGCTCTGCGCAGATTCATATCTGACGTAGCATTTGTATTTTGAGCGTGATGTTCACATATACGACAGAAAGCACACAAACATTTCTCAATTATTATGTAGATATATAAAGCTAATTTAGTAATCCATATATTTTGAAACAATGTTACCTACAATTTCTCTTTAAATTTACCTCTTCTTAAAAAAAACATTTGTAAATGCTGCTGTAGACAATGGATGTTTAGGTATTGTTAAATGAAAATATTTCGAGTATTACACATTTTATTAAATGATAAACTTTACAAAATTCAATAAGATATTTAATTTGGTTGTTGGCCTCAAACAAATATCACTAACACACAGAAACTTGCCTTTGTTCTTCGCTAAGCACTTTCCCAATAAATCACAATAACATCCCCTCTTTAAAAATTTACTTGTTCTCTCTCTAAAATGTTCCATTTTTTCCTTCTTTCATCTTAGCAATAAGCTGTTGGTCCAGTCTTTCTAGTATAAAATTAAATATTAATAAGCTAGCAATGAAAGACGGAAGTTCATCAGAAACGTTTTAAAATTTACCTATACTTAATATTTTTTAAATGTTTATAAATTCAAAAACTGTTAGTATATAAGGCTGTGAATTTTTCGAAATCTGACGAACAAGCCATACATCTTCAAAAGAATAGCAGTAGGGAAACAATAGCAGGTATTGGTATTGTCTTACTGTGACACGTGTTATTAACCAATCACTTACCGTGTAAGTATAGTATCGAAGGGTTTTGCACAGGTACTTTCTTTTACTTCTTAGAGTTATCGGCAAATTACAAAAACCAAGATGGTTTTCACGAATTTTGATAAAATATTAATATCTTTCTCCAATCAATTTCAAAGCTCACAAGAAACTAAACAGTAAAAATATACATGCTTGTCATTTATATTCAAATAATCCACAATCAGTCTGAAGATGCATTAACACAACAACAAAGGTCGATGACTCATACTTTGTTCCTGACATCTTCTTTGAACTTTCAAAACACTATAGAAAACATAAAAATGTAATTGAATTCAACGGAATTTATAGATAGTATTTAAAAATTCCCATTATGAAAGGAAACCGGGAAAAAGGAGCAAGAATTAATATCCTGTCAGTTATAGCCATATTTATCTAGACAGGTTGACGTAATGAATTTCCAATTAATGTTTCGCCAATAACAATAACACAAGGGTGCATCCGTCAAAAATAATCCTACCCTTTTCTATTGTATTGTTTGAATAGATTTGGCCAGTGCTCAGATTTCGGTGAAAATAGTATAGTTGGTAAACATCGCCGAATAGAATTAATAAATTTAATCAATTTTTTTTTCAATGCACGAGAAAGATGTACATAAGAAAATTAAAATTAAATTAAACTTACAAAATGTATGAAAAAAGGATAATTTGAAAAAAAATTCTACGATATCTCAGACTTATTCTACTCTGCTATTCGGGTCGAAGACAGATCTAATAAACCAACCATCATAAAAATCAATAATTCAGCCGTTGTTGAGTTATACTACTACTAACTAGTGATATACGATCAAGCCTGTCCTCATAATAATATGTCGAGGTTTATTATTATTCTAATCAATATTTTCATGTATCAACTGATTCGCCAGGAACATAATTCAAATAGGGTCTACAGGAAGTCCCCAATCCAGCTTAATTAAATCTGCGCCCTTTTCTCCGATCATGAAGACCACGGCATTGGTATGAGCTGTGGGGATGACGGGCATGATGGATGCATCCACCACACGCAGGCCGGAAACTCCGATGACTTTTAGAGTGGGATCCACAACGGCTGTCGGATCAGTCACGGGGCCCATCTTCACAGTACCGACCTGTAAAAATTAGTATTGGTTTATTAAATTATATGATATATTATTATACAAGGTTCAATCGAAATGCGTGAAAAGGTTGAAGAGAACTATGTGGATAGAATAATATAAGCGATTCCATCGTTTTGGAAGGTCAGGTACAAGGAATAAAAGAAACTACGGAATAGTTTTTCGTTGAAATAAAAAAACCGAAAAAGTGTGTCTGGTGGAAATGAGTGGAGGTCCGTTCTCCGCGCTTATGGCCCTGTCCTAATTGAAAAGTGATCGCGCGTCCGAGCGTCGAGCGATCATACAATGTTCTCAATTTGAACGATCCGTCCGCGTTTGAGTATATGAAACTCAACGCGCGGACTCGCGAACGTTTTCCTATGGGTGCATCATTTTTGGTGTAAACACCAAACGAACACAGGACCAGAACTGGAGAATATTTTCATGATCGTTGATATGGACTGGACACCAAGGAAACAACGTTTTTTTCGTTCAAAAAAGTTACAAATTCATACATACAAATTAAAGTCGGGTTAGTGCGCACTTATAACTCGAGATCGGCTCAACAGATTCTTTCAATGTTTGATTTATTGAATTCTTCTCCGCTCCGGATAACAGAATAACTAATAAAAAGTTCAAAAAAATGGGTAAGAAATTATATAAAATATAATTTCTAAGTTAGTATGGGACAGATCACCTGCGACGCGCCAACGCCATCGCGGGTAGTTCCCTCTCATTCTCGCAAATGTAATTGCCGCTCTTAAGACGGAGTGCCGAACAAAAAGGTTCGAAGGAACCCTCCATGACATCCACGAGGCAAGTCCGGAGGCAGTGACCTGGCTTGCAGCGCTGAACCCAAGACTCTAAAGGTGCTTAGGATAACATTGACGCAGCCTGGACTGGCGGAGTAATAACACCAAAGCCACACGAAAAGTAGTAGTCCATCCCACTTATTCCAATTTTCATACTTAGTCAACATCGGGCACATAGAGTTAGAATGTCTGCGCGAGCATATTATATTCTCGCGTTGTTCCCGCCTGAGTTTTGAATACAAATGAAATACGGATGTTTTAGAAATATTATAATGTTAATATTTTTAGTACTCGATCAAATTAATTATGTATTTTTTATAGGGGCGCAGTGCATATTATCTACATATTATGACAATATAAATTTTTTATTCCAAATCTGAAAAATTGAAATTAAATTAAAGTTTGACACAAAATGTCTGTCTGATAGTTGGAGCGATTGACAGAATGCGAATGGAATATGAATGGTTTAAATCAGAGGCATCAGCTGTCGGAACTACACGGGTTAAAAGGTAATTAGTTTCTCATTATAAAAAGTCGAATTCAATATTCATAGTTAGGTCTAAAGAGGACAACGTCTGTCGGGAAAGCTAGTTATTTTGCCACGCGCTTTAGGAGGAGATGACTATTATTCTAGTATCAAGTTCAATGGACGAAATCACTCGAAAACGAATAGGTACAGGGCCTAAAAAAACAGATATACCTGATGGCTAAGAGTGGTGGTGGTTTGCCTGATGGCACACTCCCAATACTGGTCGCTGAGGAATTCGTGCTTTTCGCATCCTGGAAATTTCCGCTGGTGCAGCGTGGTGTTGAGGCGACGGAATCCTGAGGTGTTTGCTATGGCCAATGTCTGAAATGATTTTTTTTTATTAATAAATTGTACCATCATACAAATCAATTGGATTATCGCACTTGAGGAATTTTATGGTATTATCTTCTATGTTAAAATCGACAATTTTTTTTGACAATATGCTGCCTAAATTAAGACAGTTTTCTTAATGAAATTTTATTTTGTAACAAAAAAAATGGGTCGTTTATGGATATTAAGACTCCTTTGTCTCAATGAACATGTCAGTCTCGTCGCTACTAAAAGCGAGAGTGTCGCAAAAAAACATCAACAACTACAAATTTCACGTTGAACATAATGGCCTGTTATTGGAGACGTAGGAGTCAGTTGCCGGATATTTTATTCCATATTTAATCGGAATGTGTTTGTGTTTATCAAAATTTATTTCTAAATGCATTTTTGGATGTTTCATTCGGATTACTTGCACATATCGTTAACTTGGTTTAATTCATGTTTTATAATTTGTAGACATCAACCGGTGCATATGACAATACCGGCAATTTATTTTAAAGAAACAAAATATTTAGTTTTTTTAAGTTCGAAGTATGTTCCACCAAGTAGCCACGGTCGAAAAGATAAATTATCTTAATACCGGCAATGCCGGCTGATGTAAGAAAAGTCGAAAATAAATAAGTTTTACACGTTTGTTAAGATTCAACTTACAATCTTTGCTCCTTCAATAAGAGTTTTAATATCTCTTTTATCTTGCAAATAGTTCGGTTCGAATTTAGGCCAATGGAATGGGTTTGCTGAGCGCAGATAAAGGCGCCCTTTAGAACGTGGCTGCAGGAGGATGGGGTTCATGGCAAACGCCTCACGTCCTCTGATGTCTCGGTAGAGCTGGTCAGTGAACTCTGGAGATATACCTGCAAACACACCAAGAAAAAAATACCGTGTTATATACTTTGAACTTTATTTTGGCATATTTAGCGTATTATCAATTGAAGACATCCTACCTAAAAGTTCCCGTAAGGATCCTGATGAGTCTCCACTCAAAGCTCCAGTTCCCATTACAATCTCAATATCTGGATAGTCGTCAGTCTTATTTGTTGAGTATTTTGTTTTAACAAAGGCCATTCCTTCAGCACCACCAGGCAGTGTGAAAGGTCCACTTCTATTGATCAAATATTGGAATATTGGGCCGGGAGATCTTAATTTATCCTCGACCACAGTAACAGATTCATTAACCAGAAACGCATTTCCAGAAAAGCATAAATGATCCTGCAAATTATACCCAACCATCGCGTCTTTTATCACTGGGATCCCAAACTTTTCCAAATCTTTTTTTGGTCCTATGCCAGATAACATCAGTAAATGAGCTGATCCAATTGTTCCTGCAGCCAAAATGACTTCCCTTTTCGCACGAATTTTATATCGCTTTTTGTTTTTGATAAATTCCACACCATATGCTCGTTTACTTTTTGGATCTATAAGGATCTTCGTTACACGACTGCTCTTAGATATAAACAGATTTTTTCTGTCTCTTACGGGTTCTAAGAAAGCTTTCGATGCGCTGCATCTTCTACCTTTTCTCATAGTGGCTTGAACTCGAGAAAATCCCAAATTACGCCCACCATTTGGATCATTTAATTTGTAACCCAACTCAATACCAGCTTTTAAAAATGGTTTAAACAAACCGCTTATGTAAGGAGAGTTCTCTATATTCAAATAACCCTCGTTTCCTCGGTATTTAGAGTTCATGAGACTGTGAATCCCAATATTTTCAGATTTTATAAAATATGGAAGAATTTCTTTGTAGCTCCAGCCCTTATTGCCCAGACTCGCCCACTTATCGTAATCGATTTTGTTGCCTCTGGTGTGGACCAGGAAATTGATAACACTAGTTCCTCCTAACACCCGACCTCTCGGCCAGTTACACACTTTGTTGATAGAAGCCAAACACGCACCCGGAACTTCATCAGTCTTGTAGCCCCAGTTCAGTGAGGTTATTTGATTTAAGGCTGCGGTTAGAGGAACATCAGACATGAAAGTTTCATCTCTGCCAGCTTCTAGTAGGAGCACATTTAAGTGATCAATTTCAGTGAGTCTGTTAGCCACCACTGATCCCCCCGATCCAGCCCCTACCACTATAAAATCATACTCATCTTTAAAAGTTTTCGTGTCTCTTATAATACCTTCATTGGCATCATTAGAAAATCTCTTGTACATAGAATTAAACATATCATATAACTCCATCAATGGAGTGTTGGGATCAGCCTTTACGCGTATAATTAAATTAAATACTAAAATAATCAAAATTATCTTCTGTTTCATTTTGAATCTTATCATATTTTATTTTCAAAGAAATAATATCTTCATATTGTTTGATGTTGTTGTCTGATTGTCTTGTCATAAATGTGTCCCTTGAATTCGGAAAAACATTCTTGCCCTCTTCAAACCACCTGAAACAAGAGAGATTATAATATTAAAGCTTATTGTATTTCCAAAATTATGTTATATCTACTAGCTTTCCCGACAGACGCTGTCCTGTGGTCCTAACCAGAGGCGGCCCGTTCATATGTATGTGCATAATGTGCACTGCGCCCCCAGAAAAAAAAATCATAATTAATTTGATTGAGATAAACTAATAAAATAATAACATTAAAGTATTTCTAAAACATCCACATTTCATTCGTATTCAAAGCTCAGGCGGGAACAACGCGAGAATTTATGCGCGCGCATCCTATGACGTACCGATGCTGCGTGTGAACATTATTAAATTTGAGGGTGCCCAATGATTTGTTGACTTTGTATGAGAATTTCGAAAAAACTCGAAACGGTGGAGTAAGTGGGATGGGCTAGTAATAGCGGCAATAATAATTACGTTTGCTAGAATGAGAGGGAACTACGATCAGGTGCAGTAAACAATATTTTTGTTGTTATGGCGTCGCAGGAAATCCGTTCCATACTAACTTTAATATAATATTTTATATTATTTTTTATCCATTGTCAACTCTTTATTAGTTGTTCTGTTATCCGGAGCGGAGAAGAATCTAATAAATCAAACATCGGAAGAATCTGTTCAGCCGATCTCGAGTTATAAGTGTTCGCACTAGCCCGACTTCCATTTATATTATAAGAATATAACTTCAAATTGGAAATTTTTTGAAATAGAACGTTGTTTAAATTTCAAACGGGACACTTTTCAAATCAAATTGGACAAATTCAACGCAGTATTATTTTATTAAAATTTAACCTGCTAAAAGCTTACAGCCATCTTTTACAGCTGCTTTGAAGGTTTTCACTTCAAGGCCGTACCCATTTACCATTTTTTATGTAGTTAGCATTTTTATTAACTGTAAAGGTAGGCACTTATTAAAAATATTATTCTGCCCTCATTATGATATTTTTACAATGTATTATACTTTAGTATACAATCAGGGGTAATATACTTTAGTTTAGCATACTGATTTATCAGTAGCACGTAGGTGCCTATCGTTCGAACTAGGTACTATTGTCATAAAAAGCCAATACTTCCATTCAAATATGAATTTATCAAAAAACATAGGTTTATCTACTTCTTCCTTTAAAAAGATTAAAATTCTTTACACTAGTGTACAGCCATCAACCACGTCGCTCAAGAAGGGAAAAATATACACGCAGACAGGAAGCGAAAGGTGGATGAAGGATAGGGGAAAAAAAACGATGAAGGTAAGAATTCTTAAAAAACTAAAAAAAATGTCGTAAGACGAGGAAAATCCGAAAATAATCAAATCGTGGCAGACAATGGCGATTCTAAGTGACCGCAATAGGTAGCTGTAGCGGTTAGCGAAAAAAAATTGAATATTGCCTTGAGCATAGGATCTTTAAACATGCTAAACTTGACGAAGATGTTTATGGAGACATTAATTCTTTGGCTTGATAATAATTTTCAATCGAAAGGTTAGATTTGAGGAAGGCCTTATAATGCTTATCAAAACCCAAAAACACCAAATGGACTGTCCCGTCAGCGCCCCCTTTGACAACTGATGTAGAGGTACTGGGGTATATTCTCGAGTACCTACCCTCCACTGACATACTCTACAGAGGTGCCAGGTGCATCACTCATTGCCATAGCCAGAACTAGGGACAATAACATGACCTTAGGGGGAAGGTTATGTTATAAGTAGAGACTGGAAAATTTCGCGATTGCGATAAAAGGAATTATTATACCGACCTCGGTAGCCTAGTTGTACTAGCGTGGACTTCAAATCCGAGGTCCCGGGTTCGATTCCCGGTCGGGTTAGAGTTTTTCTAAGTGTTTTGTCACTTGAAATTTCTACCCGGGGTTGGCCTGTCTCAGATTGGACGGGACCGGTTGACTGGAAAAAATTGCCTCAGGCAATAAGTTCCGCTGACTATACTGACACTTTTGTATAGAAAAGTGTTATATTATTATTATTTTCGTGAGTTTTGAAGTTTTTGTGCAAATAACGCGAATTTTGAGGTTTTTGCGCAAATGGCGAGAATACTTAATGTGATTTTTGGTGAAAAAAATGCGAATTTCATTACTAATTTACAGAAATAATGTGATTTTGTAACAATAATATTTATTTATTTAGCATACCTATGGCTATTTTATCACAAAAATTATAATAGAATCAAAAGGAAAGGACATTTTTTATGTAATACAGTTGGAGTTAAAAAGGATTGGAGCGCAGGGGAAATTTTCTTGCGTGTCAGATGCCCTTATTTGTGCTAACAAATCGAAGGAAAAACCTTAACGAAGATAATCTTTCAACAACACATTTTTTTATTATTTCAAAGCACAGTTTAAAAATTATTGTTGCATTGAATTATTGTATAATTTTGTATATTATTGAATATAGATTTTTATTTTTTTTTGTAAGTAGGTATACCTACTAATTTTGGTGATCAGATTTTTTCATTCATTTGGCAATGTATGTTTATAAATATTGTTGATACTATAAATTCTAAATATTGCTTTTATTCTTTGTTTTGTTATAGCATCTTCCTTCATTTTAATCAAATTAACCTTTGAAAAATAAAACGAATTTCCCTATTTTAGAGCAAAAATAACACCGAATTTTTCCAAAAATAACACCGAATTTTTCCAAAAATAACACCGAATTTTTCCAAAAATAAACACCGAAATTCACAAAAATAACACCGCTATTTTCCAGTCTAGTTATAAGTCACCCTGAGGTTGCCTGGTATCACCAGCCTCCGTTAGTTACTAACCTACTCGTTAGTTAAGCATCCCTCGGATCGGGTCCAATGACGCATTGGGTTGAGAATGTTACTCAACAACTAACTCACAATCAATAATCAACAAAACATATTATAATTGTATACACGGGAAAAGAGCCTTATTCTATGTTGATGGAATTTACTGCAACATTAGATAAAAATCTTTTCTGGTGCAGTAGGAACTACAAGTTTTTATCTCCTACCCATGCGCTACACGGCTACAGTCATCACAGCTGAACCCCAAACGAACACATTATGACGTCATGAACAATATTGCCCTTTCCATATCGCCTTCTATTACCGCTCCACTCAATCCACAAACATACAATCATACATACACACAATCCATCCAAGAAACCAAAACAAAAACTAATTCTTCCAGCACTCATCATCATCATCAGCACGACAGTCCTGGGTGGACCCTGGCTGAGTCAAGAGATTTTTTCCACTCCGTCCTTCTGAGTGCCGCCGTCCTCCAGCTCCTCAGTCCAATGACACCTGCATCCGTGTTAACACCGTCCATCCACCGTAGCTTGGGTCTTCCTGCTCTTCTACGACCTTCGGGATGTGTGAGGGTTAATCGTCTGGTCTGGGCTTCTATCCCAGCCACTCCACTCGCAAATCGCCATTCCACAGATCACAATTCATTCGATGTAGCCTGAATAGAATCTTAAACCGGCCCGATTGTCAAAAGTTTCACCGCTTCTTCACATCCTCCTTGCCGTTGTCGTGCGCTGACTAGGAATTTAGTAGTTCTTCCACTTTACGTACCTTATCTCTTTAACCAATACATTTGATTAATATTTTCGATAAACTTCAACCAGATTATTTTAGGGATCGAAAGAAATGGCCAATGAAGTAGACCAGTCTACATAGAGATCGAGACCATTACCTTCGATGTCAAGTGTGATAGAAACATGCCCTAGAACCACTTACACTAAATCTGAAATGAATAATAAGTAATACGTACATTTGTTTTGTCTTGGAAGTACCAATCAATCGATTGGTAAAAGTGAACAGTTGTTCGAGGCGTATGGCCAAGAGCAAGGTTGCACCGTACCGTCCTTGTTGATCCGATAGACCGCGCTGCACGTAACATGGTTTGTTAATAATAGTGTTAGTGTATATGTAAATGAGGAAGGCGTGCCACAGTCGATTGGTTTGTTCGGGTAACTTATAATCTATTTGCATAAATTTACTAATCAAAATTATATTATTGATTAAATTAACACTTTTCTATACAAAGGCGTCGGTATAGCCGGCGGAACTTATTGCCTGAGGCAATATTTTACAGTCAACCTGTCCCGTCCAATCTGAGACAGACCAACCCCAGGTAGGAATTTCAAGTGAAAAAACACCTAGAAAAACTCTGACTCGACCGGGAATTGAACCCGGGACCCCGGAACTGAAGTGCACGCCTATACCACTAGGCTACAGTGGTCGGCATGCCACTATGATATTTATTTATTTTCGATTTTTCTTTCATCAGCCGGCATTCACCTATGCGGCGGCAGATGTCAACAAAATATAATACAATCAGTAGGGTGCTTCTTAAAATTTGAATTTTAAAATGTCAACTGGTCACCCTGTCATTCTATGTAAAAAATGGAACTCCGATTTTTTCAGAATTTTAAAACATAGTTGAGGGGTTGCTACCGGCTGTTAAAAGTTTGTATAGAAAATGTATAGAGACGGAATCTAAATTGGAAAATGTCCTTACAGTTATTGTTATAAAAGCTATGTATCTATTATATCAATATTTTTTTTTTATTTTAAAATTTCTGTAGGATTTAATTCTTAAATAAAAATAAATTAACAATATTTTTATTTTTTATACCGACTTATGACATTTTCTTTGAGAGGTAGCTTAAAAAATTTTTTTTTCGACCATATAAGAAGCACCCTAACAATCAGATACTCTGTACCCCTAGTATAAGTTTTCGATGATCGAATATCGAAACGATCATCGAAAGAGTTTCGAAAATTTTCTATACAAAAATGATCGAACGATTCGATCGTTTGATTTTAGAACACTATTTGCACTTTATAAGCGCTTATTAACGTGCAATAAGCTTTCGATAAAACTCGTACTAGCCCCTCTGATTAAAAACAATTCACTTAACAACTTTGTACCCAAGTTCTTATAAAGATCACAATACGATAAAATAAAACAAAATGACATTTGAAATCGTTCATAACGATGAAGCCTGTATATGCAATGTATACAAAAAAGATTATTTAATTGTAACATATAAAGATAATTTTTACCCAAAACCTACATGCCTACTATACTTTCTACATAAGGGTCTGTAGTACAGACTGTACACATCTGAACACGCGCGGAGACGTAACCAATATAACGTTACATTGGTTACGTCTCCGCGCGTGTTCAGATGTTCCATAGTACGCTTTGGTTCGCGGTGGTTCGCCACGAACCGCGTACTATGAAATTTTAATACGTTGCATGCAACGTTACATTGGTTACGTTACCCCGCGTGTTCAGATGTGTACAGGCCACAACAAATCAGTTAGACCTACGTTGATTTTGATCCTCGCTAAAGTTGCAATATAATTTTAGTAATGTAATTCAATATTCAAAAGTGGGCAAATTTTAGATATTGGAATGTTCAAATGTGGTAGAAGTCCAATAATAGAGGAAACTTGTTTAGCCTTATGCACCCCATTGACAACCTCATGTGTTGCTTGCGGGTAAAGATGGGACTAACGGCTTAAATTCAAAAACGTTATAGCCATTTCGTTAATTAAAAATAATGTTAATATTAAAAGCTGAAAGCTATTTAAAAAAAAATTGGTATCTGGGATCTTAACTTTTTCCTAAAAAAAAATATACTTTTCCTAAAAAAAAGGTCGTTTCCAAAATTTGATATCTGGAAACTTTACTTTTCCTAAAAAAAGGTCCTTTTCTCATTTTCATAATATTACGTGACATATACATAATAGGGGTAGGCTATTATTTCCCTGGCTATTATTTATATTCAACTATTATTTATAAATAACGTTTTATGTTAATAACGTTAGATGCGTTATTTTTATTTAGCTATTATTTTTATCAGCTGTCGTTATAATGCCCATCTCTACTTGCGGGTGGGTAATTCAAACTATTTTTACCCTACCCTAACCCCAGTCTCATAAGAAAACACTGTTGATATTTGGATATTTTCAGTACAATGGTAAAGTTTATAATATTTAGTTGAATAATAACGTATAATTACGATAAAAGGATACTCAGAGATTCACGCATGGTGCGTGGGCAACCTTCGTCTGCAGAAGAATGAAACATGCATGATCACAACCTCGACCTATCCTGCCTGCTATCACAGCTACGCACAGACTTCATTATTTACTTCCTTGTAATTTTTATTTATGAGTAAAGCCCAAAGTATCATGAGAAATAATTTGCATAGTACGGAAATTAGATTTGACTTTTAACAATTATTATGAAAATGTATTCGTAGCTATTATCTATACTAATATATAAAGAGGAAAGATTTGATTGTTTGTTTGTTTGCATTGAATAGTGTAACGAGTTAAAATTGGGAAAAGTTTTTATTTAAAATAAAAATAATTCGTGAAAACTTTCTTCAAAGTAATAGTAGGTAGGTACATTGCCGGTCATGGGTACAAAGTCCAAATATCACGCGTGACATAATTATGAGAATGGCAGTCTCATATTCAAATGTCATGCACCTTGCACGCAAGTACCTGCTTGACCCTTGTATGAGAGCTAGTGTTGCCAGATGTCCGGTTTTCGACCGGACAGTCCGGTTTTCGTTATGCTTGTCCGGTCATGAAATGTCAATGTCTTGTTATGAAACTGAGAAAACGACCTTTTTTTTTAGGAGAAATGCACGTTTCCAGATACCAAATTTTAGAAATGACTTTTTTTTTAGGAAAAGTTATGTTTCAAGATACCAAACCTCCACCCCCAGTCCTGTCCGGTTTTTTTTTTCAACACATCTGGCAACCCTAATGAGAGCACGTAGAAGCCACGCTCTGGCCGAATGATCTCTAAGTACCTCTAGAAAAAAAAATACATCTATAAGTATATCTACATAATAAATTAAAGATGACGTCGAGCGCCTCGGCCAATGATAGAGGTATGCAGTCGTTAGGGAGGGGTAGACTCGAGGTTTGGTACCAACGAGCTGGTCAACTCGGCGACACTTCGTATTTTCTCGAGCTCTGCGATAGTTGTAGAAACTAGAAACTAGCCAAAAACATAATCTTTTTTTATCATAAATTTTAAATTATTAAGCGATAAATTAATTAATAAAAAGAATGTAAAAAGACATTATAGATAATAGAAAATAATTAAAAAAAATAGAATAAGAAAATGTTCTGTGCTACACCATTGTAAAGTTGTAAATTTTAATATGTTGACTCAGTGAATAAACAAACTCTCAATTACAATACATGATGACTTCTGATTCTCCTCATGAATCCTTTCTCCCATATGATACTCAAGAGACCTGTCTCTATACTACCGTGAGCTAGCCAAGGAAGATGACAAGGACGAACTACAAGTAGAGAAATACAAGGAGAGAACAACCACCAACAGCAGAGAGACACCACGATTCCACGTTACAATAGGCTCCAAAACTACTGAACCGATTTAAAAAAATCTTTCACTTTTGGGAAGCTACACTATCCCCGGTGAACTATATTGAATATTAAAAAAAAATTGGGATCCTTACTAAAACTCCAATAATGTAACCCAAGGTGTAAAAAAATTACCTTAAATATTATTTACATCACGTGCGCTGTGAAAACTATTGATGATAGAATGAAATAATATTTACAAAAAAATGTCGCGACAGCATACGAGTATGTCTTACTTTTATAGTTATACCACAATAAGTGTGCCGCCTCTAGAAAATGCTCTTCATTTGTATCTTGGTATTACTCCTTATCAAAATAAATTAGTTCATATTCAAGACTGCTTCAATACGTTTATAAAACTTTTTGAATTATTCAATTCGGACATTCCATTCGAAAGATACCACGAGTTTAAAATGTAAGTACCTATGTATCAGAAAAAAAAGAGCGGTCGCCGCTCTCCGTGGCTCATCTAGCTAGGCAGCGATATAGGGCGTCACTGGGGTACGATCCGTACGGGATGGGATGGGACCATTAGAATGCCACATTATCATTATTCCAGATTAAAAGGCTGTAGAGAATTTTGAAAAAAAAATCTTCATGAAAACTATTTTTTTTAAATAGGTACCTATGTCCTGTGTGAAGCTGGGGCAGACCGCTAGTATCTAAATAAGTATCTATTGTTTTATAGGTAGTTTTTGTTAACAGTAACTTATAAAGTAGGTAGGTAAAGGTTGAATTATTATGTACTACGTACTAAAATCGGCATCTCTTCATAAAATTGAGTATTGAATAAGAGTTGACTGGCTGTCACTTGTTTGACTTGTTGACTTGCAATTGTCTTCGTTCGATAATGGTTGTACTTTTTTTGTGTTTACTATTGTTAGAAGAAGGTTCATATTATATGCATAAAAAAATAAAAAGGTAGAGCCAAATATTTGAAAATTTAAGAAAACTTAACATGGGTATAACCTTCTCAGTGCTTTTTACAATAGAAATTATGAATCGGTCATTAAAGGTCATTAATAATAATTATCATTATACAAATTCAATATTCATTGAGAAGTTTTCTAGTTTGGATAACGTCTGTTGAAAAAGCTATAAGTCTATATTGTTCAAAATGACGATGGTAGCGTGTGGTGACCACATAGGCAGTAGGCACTCTCACCGTCATCACCCACGCCAGTCACGCCATAGACAGTGATAGTTACTCCATTCCGTGTCTCGATGATTATGTTGGCATTCACGTGCTATCGACTAGTTCAAGGCCAATGAAATGCTTACGTAATGGTAATTTGGAGTCAATCAAACGAGTCACGCTTACGTGCCCGCTATCGATACACTCCCCTGCTCTCGATGTCGCAAGGGTCGGCTCTTACGCGTGCACGCAAACAATCCGCCCATTCTCTTCTCTTCTTCTTCACGTGTCATATTCGGTCCCCCCAACGTCGATTTTCACTCGAGAGTATCTTTCAGTGTTGTTGCTGATGTAGGTTTTTTCAACATCAGCGGATGCTGATTTTTTTTAAAATTAATATGAATGACAGTTGCCCGAGGAGAGCGCTGTTCTTCCTCCCATCAGGGTCCCGAAGACGAGGAAGACCCTCTCACACTGTGTTCCGCTCCTTCGAAGCAGAGCTGAGGGACATGGACATGGTGTGGGAGGAGGTCATAAACATTGCGCAAGATCGAGCGCAATGGAGAGCTCTTGTTGCCTCCCTATGCCCCTGAGTGGGGTGGAAAAGGGAGAATTGATTGATTGATGCTGATATTCTTCTTCATCTTCTTCTTTTTCTTATGGTCGCTTATAATTTGACCTCTCAGTAACAATTCCACGTTAGATCGAATCATCCGTCAGTGCGTGCAAGTCCTGCAGTTCCTTTTTAAATGAATTATTATATAGTATATTCAACAATAAAAAGTAAGTGAGATAATTAGACACAATATTTCACCTCTCACGTACATAGAAATAACCAGAATTTAAGTTTTATTAAAGGCAAATTAGTATACTTTAATAATAACAGCTTGCAAGTGTTTTCAGGACCCCTATTCTGTAGCAAGTGTAGGATAGTCACTTGAAAAAAAGGGACTATTAGGCGATATATTTTGTATGAAAAACGTCTATATTACGCGATTCTCGCATTCGATACGTATACACGTTTTTCATACAAAATGTATCGCCTAATAGTCACTTTTTTCAAGTGACTACCCTACACTTGCTACAGAATTGGGGTACAGGATTTAATCTGTTACGAGAAGTAGCCCTAGTATAAGTTTTCGATGATCGAAAATCGAAACGATCATCGAAAGAGTTACGAAAATTTTTCATACAAAAATGATCGAACGATTCGATCGTTTGATTTTAGAACACTATTTGCACGCTAATAAGCGCTTATTAACGTGGAATTAGCTTTCGGTGAAACTCGTACTAGCCCCACAGCTTCATAAATAGGTATGCGGTAGATACCTAACTGTTATTGGAGCCCTGAAGATTCTACGTGTTTTTGTCATGATTTGTTTTGTTTATGTTGTTCAGTGTTCTTTTGGTGTACCTATCCGATTGATAACTAATAAAAAATAGGTAATGCACCACTAAACATTGTTTGCTGGGAAATCTGGCCGATGGGGGTGCCAGGTACTTGCAAGATAGTGCACAAAATATTACCTTCATGATATTTTTTAAACGTTTGATTGATCGAAAATTCGCGAGAATATTCGACAAGCGCAAGCCCCGTCTTAAGGGGACAAGACACGAACGGAATATCAGCAATAAAATCAGCATTAATTAATGCTGATAATTTAATAAATCGTTGCTGATGATAATCAACTGATGCTGATATTCGCGACATCCCTGGAATCTTTCCCTGCCTTGGGCACCTGCAAAAAGCGAAGCGAAAAGTTCTAATTCAAATCCAATCCATGATATTACGGAGCCAGGAAATTTGTATTCGGTCCACTATTTTGCTCTTTGAAATCACGTACAAGTAGCTCGTACTTCTCTCCCCTGAGAACATGTCCCAGATAGGACACCTTCCGGAGTCTGGAGCACATCTACATTGCTGACCATGTCCGTCCATGGAATGTGGATGTATTCACATTTCCAATGCCTCTAGCCGGTTCACAGTACTCACCTTGAATACCATTAGGCAACTAATTAATTTTATATCCGCTCTTTCTTATTCACACATGTGAAATTGATGTCTCTGCCATAAAAGCCATTATTGGTTTGCAATATCGAGTTTGCCAACTGTTTCCCAACATACTAGACCCGTGTAACCTTATGCGTGTAGTCATTAAATCCATTTTAATAATTTATTCATTTTTATATATAGAATATCGGATAACGGGTCAAAAAGTTCTCTACTAACATCGTTTTCGAGTAACCTGATGAGTCAACATGTTTGATAATGTGACTTATTTGCTCAATCTGAATGTCTATGGTGACAAAAATAGGTGTTGCGCAAATCTGGAACATATGTTATTATGCATACATACCTATTCATTAACTCGTAGCTAAAAGAATATAGGTAATCTTAAATGGAAAACTGAGAAATCATCGTAAAGTCTGAAAACTGACCAACCTCAGAAGCCTAGTCGTCTTAGGTGCTCGAATCTTTATCGGATTTCCGATTCCCAGCAGGATGAAATATTGCCTACAAAAACTGCCTCTGGTGGTGGTTTTTCCGACATATAACGATAACTTTGATGCGAGGAATTTATTCAGATGTTGTTATTCAAAATATTGTTAAGCCATTTATTTTAATACTAGCTTTCCCGACAGACGTTGTCCTGTGGTTCTAACCCGAGGGTGGCCCGTTCATATGTACATAATGTGCACTGCGCCCCCATAAAAAATACATAATTAATTCGATTGATATAAGCTAATAAAATATCAACATTAAAATATTTCCAAAACATCCATATTTCATTCGTATTCAAAACTCAGGCGGGAACAACGCGAGAATATAATATGCGCACGCAGACATTCTACCTCTATGTGCCCGATGTTGACTTTGTATGAAAAGTGGGATTGGCTACTGTAATGCCCCTACCACACGCTCCGTCTTACCTGTCGTCTTGCGTGCGCAGGTAAGACGACAGGTAAGACGGAACACGGACACTGCCACCACACGACACAGGTGAGTATTCGCAAGCCTCATTTTCTCCTCGCAACCGTGCAGCGAGGACAATACTTTCTTCTGCAAACCGTTGGCGTCGAAATAATGTTTCCAAACTAATATTTTTTTTCTGCTGTGTTTTTATATCTATTATATTATGTAGAACAAGGCGTACAGATAGTTTGTAGGTATTTTGTTTCCACCGCCCGTTGTAAACGCCGTAGGTAAATGTAAAGTTACGAGTCTGTTTAAAATGGTAGGAGCGCTGTGGACTGAAGATATACCTCACATGACTCTCCGGGAGAATGGAGAATCGGGGCCTGTCTCGAACCTTCAGGGTTTTATTTTTGCCTGAATTGTGGCAAGAAGGTTCGTTTGACTTGGAAGGCCCTCTTTCGGTGGCTAGTTACTCCCATAGACTTCGAGCATGCTTATCAACTTTTGTAAAGATTTTATTTCATGAATAGGTACAGGCTCAACCAACATAATATACATTTTTGACATCGTCACTAAAAGCAAAGGTTTTACGGCTAAATACCTTTCCCGACAGACGTTGTTCTGTAGTCTTAACTATGAATGCAGAATTCGAATTTGTATAATATTTTCTATTTAATCAATGTTATTCTAACCGATTCATCTCTTTTCAATCATATATTTTTCATCTGCATTCTGTCAATCGCACCAACTACCAAACAACTGACAGTTTCTGTCGCTAACCTATCTATTCGATTTCACAATTGGAATAAAAATTATATTTTAAAAAGTAGTAAAAGGTTACCTTGTTTAGTAGTAAAAAGGATACCTAGTAGAGTTTACTTTAATTTTCTAATTTTCCACGCAACTTTCTTAATTTTTTTTTTCGTAAGAACCTTCTCCTAATAAAAGCCGACACGATAAAAAAAGAATTGGCGAAATCGGTCCACCCGCTTAGGCGTGATGCGATAACATACGATAGATACACGTACGATTGTATGAAAGTCGGCAATTGAAACGCTGAGCTACCAACTAACTCTATTTTTGAAATATTTAGTAAGTGCCCTAAATCCAATATAAAGATAAATTTACCTAAAAAATAAAACATAAGAAAATCCATGATCTTTTAAATATAAATTACACGGGTTCAAGTAAATTACCTATATATTTCGGAAACTCTGTACCTTCTTATAACACAAAAGTAAGTATGTTGGTATTTTAATTTTTAATTTATTTATAGGTCTTCACCCGGGCTCGAGAGATTTTGACCACTGCATTATGGGTTGATGAAAAAATGTAGAAATTATGGAGGATCAACATTAAATTCTTTTATCTTCATAACCACCGTCTAACTTATAAAAAATTCGTTAATCGTAAGATTACCTACATATAAACCACTGATCAGTTTTTACTTAAATTATAAAAAAATATTTAATCCCCGTTTGTTATGTATGAAGATGACATTTCATACAAAATTTTGTAAACAAACAAATAGTAGCTGGGCAACGCGAGTGGTAACTACCAATATTCGCTATGTCAGATTTGAATGAGTTATTGATGCAGAATAGGTACCTTAATTTTAATTATTTATTTTATATCAAAATATATTTAAGGTTTTAAGTCCTTATTAAATCATACGAAACCTTTATGTTTCAGCCAAAATAAACCAATTCATGTTTGATCACTTCAATGGGAAGTTTTCTGGGGAGCTTCCGACAATACACACTTGGTGGCAGAACTTCTAATCAGGTCTATTGTCAAATTATGACAGCTGTCAAACATACCATCTAGCATTGACTGATAAATATTATACTAATATATTTCCTCTCTTTTTTTGTTTTCTCAATTCAACAATTTAACGTTTTAATTATTGATGATTGCAAAAGTGGCTTTTTCTAGGAGGTAAACCTTTTACACTACACACAAACAAAATCACTAGGTATGTATTTGTCTTCAAGGGTGAATTTTCAGTCCCGTTCTTTGAGAAAAAAATCTCAGTGCTGCTGTTCTGTATTATATTCTTGTATTCTGTTACGGTATGTTAGGTTGTATTTAGGTAGATATATAAAAATAAAATAAGATAAACATTTTTATTTGTAATAGTATGTAAAAAGAAATGTATGTACAATGATTATTCTAAACGTATTGTTATCTTATTATAGCAATACATAAGTTGTTTAATTTGAAATAAACAGTGTTGCCAACGCTGTTTTTCAAACGCAAAGAAGCTCAACTGAAAATTTGGTATGCGGTCATTCCGAAAATTTTAGTATCCGAAGAGGGGTGGGAGTTCACTAAAAAAAGGTCATTTAGTATCCGGAAAGGTGAAAACTCGCTAAAAGGGTAAGTAAGTTCCAAATAGCCCAAACGGCAGTAAATCGCCCCCTTTGGCAACACTGAATTTGAGAATAGACCGGATTAGCTAGGGCGCCTCTAGCGGCACAGAAAGGAAGAAAAACATCCCATTTTAATACTTGTACCTACTTATAAAGTATTCTTTGAGTATTTTCTTCAAAACGTCATTATATCTTATACAAGGTGACTGGTAATTCAATACATTCCTTGTAAGGGGTTATACCAGAGAAAATTTGCAACAATTTTGTTCCCATTAACCAGGGGTAAAATACCAGTGGTTTTCGAGTTATTTAACTTTTTAGAGTTTTTTTCAATTTTCCACCTTTTGACCTAAAATTTAAAATTGTGAACAAAGTACTCAATTTGGGAGAGTAAAAATATGCTTTTCCAATAGCTGAAGAATAAAGGAAAGGCTGATGTAAAAAATCAAGAAGAAAATCTTAAAAACCTCAGAAATACAACGTTTTAAAATCACAATTCGGTGTTTTTTATTTTTTATTTCGATTTGTCTAACGGACTTACTCCAAAAAAGTATAATACACTTGGCGTACAAAATACAAGAAAAACTTCCCCAATTAATAAGCTTTCAGAAAACATATGAATGTTTTCTATTTTACCACAGTTTCGGAAAATAAATCTTATTAAACGATTAGAAGGCGCAGAATCAGTTCAACTTCGCCATACTAATGCTGGACTACCTATAGTGTAGATAATCATAACGAAGCGCAGCTTTGAATTTTATTCATGTTGAAGTAAAGTCGTTTGTATGAAAACGCCTACGGCTTTATAGCACCATCTGATCGTATAATATTGATTATTTTCCAAAACTGTAGTAAATTGGTAAACATTTTTACCTTTTCGCAAAGCTTTAATTGGGGAAGTTTTTCGTGTGGTTCTTACGCCAAGTATATAATACTTTTTTGGAGTAACTAGCTTAGAAAAATCGAAATTAAAACTGAAAAAAACTGACTTGTGATTTAAAAATTTTGAAATTTTCTTCTTGATTTTTTACTTCGACCATTCTTTTATTCTTTAACTATTAGAAAAATTTAATTTTACTTTCCTAAATGAAGTACTTTGTTCACAATTTTGATTTTTATGTCAAAGGGTGAAAATTGAAAAAAAAACTCTAAAAAGTTAAATAACTCGAAAACCACTGGTATTTTACCCCTGGTTAATGGGAACAAATTTTTTGCAAATTTTCCCTAGTATAACCCCTTACAAGGAATGTATTGAATTACCAGTCACCCTGTATATAAAAATGGAGAGCTATTTCCCGATGTCATCGCATCACGCCTAAACGGCTGGACCGATTTCGCTAATTCTTTTTTTGTCGTGTAGGCTTTTATCAGGAGAATGTCCTTTTAGAAGAAAAAAATTAAGAAAAATGCATGGAAAATTAGTAAATAAAAGAAAACTCGACGTAGACAACCTTATTAGTACTTTTTACCTTATAATTTTTATTCCAATTTTGAAATTTTGACAGAAATTGTCAATTGGTGCTATTGACAGAATGCGGATGGAATATAAATGGTTTAAAACAGACGCATCGTTCGGAATCACATTGGTCAAATGATAATTAATTCATCACCATACAAATTCGAATTCAATATTCATAGTTAGATCACAGGACAACGTCTGTCGGGAAAGCTAGTTTCTTATAAATTTAGTTGGTGCATCGTGGTTGTAAGACCTCGATGATTACGAGAATGCAATATTTGCTTTATTTGTTTAAAATTTCTATTATCAAAATGATAAACCAAAACAAAATGGACCAAAATATGAAGGGAGCACCTTATTGGACGGGAAAAAACTTAAAAACAGTATATTTATTACAGAAAGCGTTGTTGTACACTCGAAATCATTGTCAGTTGACATAAAATCCAACATGGCGGGCTAAAATCTACAGAGATAGATCAGCTCGCAATAAATCGATATGGGTTAAACTACCTCGACGACGCGACGGCTAGATCGCAACTTTCCTACCGCCGAACTCTTATTTTCCACTGATCACAGTTTTTTTTATAAAGCAGATCTGCAATTTATTTTATAAAGACCATCAGGCCTAGGTGCTGTGTCATGCCCTATGTATTATGCTCGTTGATGTGCGATATTTTCATAATTTGCCACTTTCATAGTAAATATCTCGCTATTCATTTTGTAGGTAATCTAACCAATAATGAAAAAGTAGGTACATGCGCTACTTAAATAATGAACATCCTTTTACGGTAATTCGGCCTAAAGACAAAACACAGGAAGTCTGTATTTGTATAAGAAACCAATTTATTTTTATGTCTAACTTTGTTCAAGTACCCGCATTATGCAACCGCGCTAGTGTAGGTTTGTACTATATGCTAGTTAACCGCTAAAAATGTGCCCATTTACATGCTGTGTAGTGCTGCGGTGCACCTTGCTCTCCCAACACATCAAGGTTCATTTAAATTTATTGCCCACACGTCTTGTTTGTTGCCCAAACGGTGGTTGCGGCTGTGTGAAGAATGGTGCTCTCCGTGAGAAGCAATTCCAACAATCACAATAATTAATTAATGTGAACCTTGTTATGAACAACAACATAATAATTAACCACACATTCCCTTTAACTTTATGGAAAACAGCGATACAATCATCTTGACCTATGGAACCTTTTAACCCTTCGTAACTCAACATCTTCAAAATATGTAAAATTTTGTGAAACGTTAGCTTTTTGTAAATAATCAAACACGTATTTTTTTGTTTTTTGAAATTTTTAATATAAACATATAAAAATCATAAAAATATGGAGTGTTACAGTTCTGTAACATTATGTTAATATGGCAAAAAAACATATAATATATTGGTACTAATACTGGTAATTATAATATGTGAAATAGGAACACTATAAGAGTAAAAAAGAAAATATAGGAGGTCCGAAAGTTTTTAAAGCGGTTGTTTTGCTTGTTAAAGTAAAAGCCCACCCCACATTTTTCACATATGATCTGGGACACTCCAATGCAACCTGGATGCTTACATCTTATTCTTTTCTCCACCCAGGTTGCCCAATGTCCAGTTTGATCTTGCCTTGCTGCCTTTGGAGGCCATATTGTGCTGGACCTTTTCGTCTTTTTTTGCCTGGAGATCGGTTTCTATGCTTTGGCTCTTTAAAGTGCTCTTTGTGCCGAGCTTACACAACACCATGGCGATTTCAAGGCGAAAATCTGCCGATGTCAGTTGCTTATTTTCCATATTTTTTTCTTGTATACTCTTCTATAGAGGAGCCACGAGTTGATCATTGCAAGATCGATAAAATGGTAAGAAACTCAGACTTGCCATCGTTTGCAACGGTCATTAAATCTGTACCTTCAACATTGGTTATGTACTCTATAGAAAACCCACGTTCTTATTTTTGCAAGATCTTTATCGGTTGGCAATTAACTCCCATATAATCTATTTCTTCTGATTGTGCCGAGACTAAGAATGCCATCTTGAGCCAAATATTTCAGGAGATGTAAAGACGTGAAGTACTTATGGAAATATAATTGATAATTTGGGATACTGGCGTTTGTGTTGCAGTTGGTGTACTGTCAGTCAGTCAGTTCTACCATGATATCTCCACATTCATGTCTGTCTTCATTTCATGTCATTTGTGTCTAAATTACTTTGCTTACTTTCATTATCAGGATCAGATCGAGGTGGTGGGTAGTCCAGTGGTATCAATCGGCGGCTTTCATGCGCACAGCGTATTGGAGGTCGTAGGTTCGAATCCCGGCCGTGCCGACCGTTTCTGCTTTCACGACACAAGCCTTTGCTTAGTGTGAAAGATGTCAAAAGTGTATTTGTGTTCACTTCGAGTGAGTCATACCCCGTTAATCGATTATTCAAAAAAAAAATAACAATATTAGTCACTAATAAGTAAAATTAGCTCTCGAGATATACTATGAGAGAGAAGGAAAAATTTAAGCCTTATAACTCAATGTTACATAAATGTTACAAACCTAAATTTCCTTCGTAAAAAATATTTCAATACATTTTAAATAAAAAAGTAAAGAGTATTAAAAATATTTGGAGGGTTTGTGTATTTACGTAGTGAAAGTTCATTATTATGAATTAAATAACACACAGTTGCACTTTCAATATAAATTTTGTGAAAGTGCAACTGTGTGTTATTTAATTCATAATATTAAAAATAACCAACTTATTTGTATGTTTTTATAAAAATAAGTACTAAATAAAAATTTGTAATATTTTTTTCATTGTCACAAAAATCACACACGTGCGTCCCAACCAGCGTCACAGAAATTATTGACAAAATCGAATATCCGCCACCAATACCACCTAGTTGTAAAAGGTATACACCAAATTTCCATAGAATGGTTTGTACCAGCCCCGTTACATTGATTTACAACGGCCTATATCGTTTGTTTATAAAACTATGAGCAACCAGACGGTTTGTTACAGAAATGTCACACCGTGCTACGAAGGGCAACTATACCATCGATACAAACATTAGTCTTCATTGGTACAAATTGCACTCTTTAAGTTGTTACACTATGTATATTTTTATAACCTATCGGAAATAGATCAGTAGGGCTTTTAAAAAATGGAGTCGTCGGTCCTGAAAACTAGTAATGAAAGTAAAAACAACTTTAATAAAAATAAAACAAATAATTTAAATAATAAATTTTATTATTTTCAAGAGAATGGATAATTATTAGGATATTTTTTCATTATCATATAAAAATGAAACTCCTCATATTAGGGAAAATCGAGGGATGTACAAATAATAAACTCTCCACTATAATACCAACCACTTCGATTTTTTATTAATGTCTTGTGTTTAAGATCCAAAAGAAATAACGTACGGGTGATAAAGATAGTGGAGTAAACTTCGTTTTTGAACAAGCGGAAATGGACTACTATGGAGTTTTGACACGTTTTTTTTTAGATCTTATCCAAAAATCTATTATGACAATTACAATGTAGGCGAAGGTAGGCGTTTTTATTCACAGGTACATATAATGCGTTTTAGACCAATTTCATCAACTCGCGAAAAATCTTACTCAATAGAATGGAAATTATATCGATGGTTTTGTATTTTAAGATGCGGTTATAAAAGAAGACGCAATGATTTCCATTCAGTGATGACTTCACTACACGTGTGTATAAGAGCTACTAAGGTTTCTATCGTGGGCAAAACGTTTGGTATTCTAGTCATATCAGAATCGATTGCGAAACCATAATAGAATCTACACTACATGACAATGTTATAAATAAATGTGAAGAGATTAAGCTGATTGTAAAGTAGGCAGTGTTGTGAGTTTGGTATGTTAACTAATTAGGTAAACCGGGCTAATGGGGGCCAACTGCATTCTTAGAAAAAAAAATATTGCAATGATATAAAATATTTAAGTACATTTTTTTCTACAATTTATATTACGTTAACCGGATTTAGAAGACCAAACGACTACATGGTAGTTGATGGTAGCTCATTTATAACTTAAAATATTAAAGAGAAAAGAAAATTACTGAAATTCTATTAGTAGTTAACTAAAAAGAAATATGCTGCTTAATCAAAAAAAGTTCACAATGTATCAGAAACAAATTTGATATAACCATACCGCTGGTCAATTACCTATCGTTTGCGCTAAAATTAAGAATTTCGCGGATAATGTCAAAATATGGTTTCAATACACCCGAACGATATTGTATTAAGAATACCTATTTATGAATTAAACCAACTTTGCAGTCTTACAATAGATTACAAAGTTACAAATAATGTGTTTGAAGAATGTATTAAGAAATCGATTGAAATGAACATAGCTGCAGGTGAATGATTTCTAAATGTCAAAATTCTTATAATGGCCGCAATATTTAATTTTTCTCAAAGAAAATCATTTCGATCTTCTTGACACTTTTAACGCGGTTCGTGGTGGAAATAAGAGAATAATAGTACTTTTACAGAAAATAATAAATTATTTTCTTTTGATTGTTGTTTTAAGAGAGCTATCTGATAAAAAATTTACATTTGACATAAAAGCGGTTTCTCTAAAATTTTGGCAGGTCATTGGGTAAGAACACGTAGAAAGCCGATTTCGACCCGCGCCGGCCGGCGCAAAGAATGTTTCTATGTATTTGAATGGGAATACGCACAGCAAAAGCAGGAAACCGCTTTCCGGCATGCCCCTTTAAATGCATTGAAACCATAGACAATCTTTGAGCTGGTCGGCGCGGATCGGAATCGGCTTTCTGCGTGTTCTTACCCTTTCTTAGGTGCCGTTTAAATAGATCGGCTAGCGGGTCATTTTAGATTTTCAGAGGGTTATGACAATTTTAGTTGAACTGTTTAGTAGAAATATACTTTTATCGTTTATATTTTGTAGAGAATTCTAAGCTTTAGCGAAATTCTTATGGAATCGGTTTGCATGGTTACGTATACCTAGTCCATCACGTCTGCGATTACCCTATTTTCCCCTTCTGCATTATACATTCTTGACCGCAGATTACTATTACTATTACACAAGACCTTGAATAACATAATATTATTGATTTTGGAAGTAGTCATCCTTACAGTTACATATTATTACTTATTACATTTTTTCGGACTATAGATAAACTGTTCTGCATATTTAAAATTGTCACACATGATAATAATATTTGTGCGTTTTAGGATGATGTAAAACGAAAACCACATATTAGTTTCGTTGTAGGTGCGTTTTTAGTATTTTGCAACTTTACCGCGTAAATATTTCAAAATCATTATAATATTCAATGAAGACCATCAGTTTTGAAATCTTTTTTACTGACCATAATTCGATATTAATAGCTTACACTAGTCTAAAATATGTTTTTATTTTCATATATCATAAACAACGACATGATTATGTTAATTTAAATCAGTTTTATTTCAGATGAATGATGATATTTTGCGTAAATTTCGCGATTTTTTTTTTATGGAATAGTTAAAAAATGCGTGAAAGAGCTCCTTCAAAGAGATCACTTTGGGCATTATCTTACTCTATAAAAATCTAGCCGTTTTCTTTGTTACCCAACTCCTCCTTTATTACTGGACGGGTTTCGATGAAAAAAATTGGAGATGTCGAGCGTTACCCAAGGATGGTTTAGATGAAAACAGGGGCTTTCTAGATGCTACATTTCTGTTTTAATTAATGTTTTTAGTTTTTGCGATTTTTGCTCCCATTTCAACTTTTATGTGTCAAAACAAGATCAAGTAAAACAACTACGTTCGTAAAAAGGGTGATTTTATTTCTAAAGAGCGTACATAAGACCTAAGAATCGTTTGTGTTTTTTTTTAAAACGTCATAAAATTGTCGTTCGTTTTCTAAGCAGGTATTATGTTAAGGTTTTTTCTTTATATTGAGAGAAAGATATAGGTAGGTATGTACAAGAAACGGGCAGCGCGTAAAGAACGGTTGGCTATAATATATAAAACTGAAACTTTGGTTATCTGTTCTACTAATATCCGGGATGATTTGAGCAGAGTATGAGTTTAATAGATAATCATTCCTTGGAGGGTAGGAAGTAGGAGTTTAAAATGTAACAAACATTGCATAAACCAGGAGTAATTTATTTTTTTCATTCTGGGTAAAGTCGAAGTTCGACGGGCGGGTCAACTAGTTTATTATAAAAATAATAACATATATACATTTAAACTATTTTGTCTCGATGATAAAGCAATGATAATTATTATAAGTAGCTTTACAACATCCCCAAGGACCACAGGTAAAAAGGAATCAAATAATATGACGATGATCAATGTGGGCTTAATGTCGGATCCATCACGGGTCCAGGCTTAGGTGAACCACTAATTAAAATTGTTAAACATAATGTTTTTATATATTGTTGTCTATTTTAAGTACAATATACTTAGATTTATTAATAAAATACATATATTTTACTCATTATCAAAATTAAATTAAAACAGGACTATGTGCCCCCCCCTGGTGCCAAATCTGGATCCGCCCTTGGTTTGATGCCATAACCATCAGACATCTCTAAAAACAACAGTTTTGAGATAATGGCTGTCAAAGTCTTTGGTTAGATAAAAAATGTATTATTTTCAGTACATATTATAGTAAAGTAATACATATTATGTATATTCACCTATTCTATTACTTATAAATAACTTATTGTAACTATAACTTAGTTCAAAAGATAGCATGTAAGTTATAGTTTTAGCAGGAGGAATGCATCTTTTTTCTCATGTCTACTTTTGAAATTTATCAATTACTAGCTTTTACTACCAACAGACGTTGTCCTGTGTAAAATAAACCATAGTGTGTCGGGAGTTCACTAAAAAAATGTCATTTAGTATCCCGAAAGCTGAAAATTCGCTAAAAGGGAAGTAGCCCAATTGGCTACCTGTCGCCTTTAGATTTTTTCGTCGCCGCTTCTCGTTCCAAATAGCCCAAATGGCAGTAAATCGCCCCCGTTGGCAACACTGAATTTGACAACAACAACAACGATTGGGCGCCTCTGGTGGCACAAAAAAGGAAAAAAAACATCCCATTAGTTCATCACTATAAAGATTTGCATCAAACAAGCGTGACATTGCCTATTGTGTGTGTGTGTGGTTATAATTATTATCATAACGTCTCATCTAGGTAAATACTTCTATTATGTATAAAAAAAGTTAACTCCACGCCGAATGACGCACCTTGTCTCCCTTGATCCCACTGTTTCATTTAAATTCGTTTTATTATAAACATAGGTACCTTAAAATAATGAAACAGGTACGGGGGCTAAGATTGCGGCCCAATAAAAATGTCAAGCGTTTCGAAATAATAATGGTCAGTGTTACGTGGACCTGCGCTTAAATCTCTGAAATACCTGCAGTATGTTTATTAATAAAAATATATTCTCCTTTATAGGTCGTGGCAATTAATTATGTAAATCGGAGATACGAAAAATAAGATGCAAACGAGTCACGTACTGCAAAATATTGTATAATATAATTTTCATTAAAATAATGCACCTACATGCAGCCCTATTCACGAAAAAGTTTGAATCGAACTTCGAACTAAACTTAGACTTAAACTTTTCTAAATATCTAGTCATATAAGTAGTCTGTGATCTGTCAGATTTACTACCTGTCAGATTTACTCCGACTTTTCCAACTTATTGAGCTGTCAAAAATTCTGTCTGTTAGATATGTACATTTCGCCCATCTAAATTTCTTTTTCAGCCTTTATAATTGATTTATTCCGTATTTACAAGCCACATATGCGTGTTTATTTGTAATAATATTATTTTAATATGAATAAAGTTGGAAAAGTCGGAGTAAATCTGACAGGTAGTAAATCTGACAGATCACAGACTACTTATATGACTAGATATTTAGAAAAGTTTTCAGAAAAGTTTAAGTCTATGTTTAGTTCGAAGTTCGATTCAAACTTTTTCGTGAATAGGGCTGCTGTACCCCAAGTATAAGTTTTCGATGATCGAATATCCAAACAAAAGAGTAGATTCTCACGCAATGCGACCTGTCAAATCATGCGGCTGTCAAATAGAGTTTTCGTTCGGAATTTTCATGTTTCGAATAATTTAGATGTAGGCGTATTTGTTACGCTGAACTACAAATATTTTACATTTTCGTACATGCATGGCGAACATACATATGTAGATGCCTTCGTCAATGAATTGGTATTGTTTAAATTTTATTATTGGGTTTAAATTTTTTTTTTTTATTTAATTTTATTTCCAAAAAAATAATACAAATAAATACGAATTACATGAGAATGAGAATAAAATTATTGGAATTTATCACCCATTTATCATTTTACTTCTTCTACATTCCCCGCAGCTCTCTTCATCTCCTAAGGATGTGCAGTCCATGTGTTCAGTTAACATTTGTTCGAGATACTCCCAACTTAGGGAACTACCCGTATTACTACCCGACAACCAAAAATTATAAGTATTTATTAAAAAAAGCAATGCATTAAAAGGTTGGCAGAAATTTTCCTATGATGCGTTATGCGGAAGAAAATCATTGTCTCAAAACATCGGAACGAATCATGAAAATTTGTCGGTTTCGTTTTTATGTAATGGGAAGTTTAGAAAAACCATAGTACAGTAATTTTAAGTTAGACGTAATAATATATTTTCCATTTTTTTATTTATCTATTTAAGTTTTTTTATAAATTTTCCAATTGTTAACCGTGATAAATTGCCACCTGCCAGCATTTGATGATGTTCGGGAAGGTATAGTTACAAGTAGAAAAGGTTAAAATGTAACAAACATTGCATAAACTGGGAGTAAATATTTTTTTATTCTGGGTTAGGTCAAATTATGACGAGCGGGTCAGCTAGTAACAAATAAATTTAAATAGCTTTTATTAAGACAAGGAAGAGCCTTAGAGTTTAGGGATTTGGACATGGTGCGGGAGGTCATTGAAGCCACGCAGGATCGAGCGCAGAGGAGGGTTCTTGTTGCCTTCCTATCCCCCTAAGTGGGGTCAGACAGGGAGTATTGATTGAATACACTCTTTAACTCAATCACAGTAAGCTACTTACAGCTTGTGTCATGAAAGAGGTAGATAGTCGGCACCTGAGATCGAACCCACGACCTCCGAACGAAACAGTATGAAAGCCGGTGTCTTAACCGCCAGGCTACCAACTACTTTTTTTATTGTAAATGACCCTGTGCTCACTCAAAGTGAACACAAATACACCCTTTGACTCTTTCACAGTAACCTATACTTAAAGCTTGTCTCGTACACGACCTCCGATACGAAATAGCACGAATAAGCCATCTACAAAAGCAGACTATACCAACTGCTTTGGTCGAACATTACGTCAATTGAAAGGAATCTCCATACAAAATGATCGAATGATCTATTAAGTGACAATCAAGCGCTTATTAGCGTGCAATAAGCTCTTATAAAACTCGTACTAGCCCTACAGTACCTGCTACCAGTCTGCAGTCTCCTCCTCAGAAATACGCAGTGCAGACCTTAAGATCTTACGTGAGCTGTGTGAGACTTGACATCCTTGTGAATGGAGTGTAGGCTTGCACCTCACATGTAGGTAAACGATTGGCAGGTACCATACCATGATCATAGTTGGCGTACGGCTGAGGAAATTGGTGTATTATAACGCACGCGTGTAATTAAATGAAGAATAAGCGTCCGAGCATTTCAATTTTATCTGTTGTCGTTTATACCATCGCGGTATAATAGGTATATCCTACGATGATAAAGAATGAGGTACGGAATAATATCGTCCTTGATATTCGTCCTCATTCTACAGCAAAATTAACGATTAATAAAATTTGCGTAAAACATTGAATTTAAAATGTGCTACGTGCTAGAAGCGGTATTCGGAACCAATACTGTTAAAAAATTACGACATAATACGAGATATTATGTTTGATATGTTTATTCGAAAACTATTCTTGTCCGTTTCCACATTGTTTTTTTAAATTATTATGGCAAGCTGAATAGCAAACAACAATATTTTTATTATTTTTATTTTCTAGAAATTTTTGAAAAAGTTATCTGAATAAAATTATTCCAATTAAAATATTTATTCAAAAATGCAACAACCTTTCATTAAACACAGAACGTTGAGTGGCGTACTAAACGAATCTAGGTGAATAAACGGCTTCTTTAATAATAAACGCATTTTATGAAGAGATGTCGATTCTAGTACGTATCTAGGACTTGTGGAATTTAAAATTATTGTTGACTGAAGCTATTTCAATTATTGGTTTCCACTTTTACCATATCGAATAGATCCGGGTCGTTTATTTTGAGAATTCATAATAAACTATACGTTTATGAGCCAAAAACATCCTGCATTCAAAAAAAAATATTTGCGATAATACCGCCGGCAGAATACCTGAAAATTGCGAAAGGCTCGGCCGAATATGGAAAGCAGAAAATGACCACCACTTGCGAGATATCGTTCTAACTAAACAGACCCAAAAATATTTCTCATTAATAGGTATACTGTATTAAAAAAAAAAACTGATATAATTATCGCATGAATAAAAAAAAAATAGAAAAATTCAAAACGACATATCGTCGATTCAGCGCCACCGTGTAGAACCGTGGTCGTCATCTACTGATAGAAAAGTATGGACACAGCCAAATCCAAATGATTGTAAGATTTGATGGAAAGAATATGTCTGATTTCTGCACATGGAGCTGAAGGAACAATATAATATTTTTTCGTTATCCTGGCTTATAAAGATGCACCTAAGTACTCAATATTGCTTGACTAAAAAAACACAATCTGTTTTATTTCAATTATTTTTTTATCTCTACGGTACAACTTGTAAACATTGTAACTACATAGTTAGTAAGCACCTAGAACTAGTAAACATTGTAACTAAAACCAGTTAACATTGTAATACATACATATTCATTGATCTGATTCATAAACCGAGCATTGGCGTTGTTTAACATAGGCCTACTATTAAGTTACCGCTTCTTCATAACATAGCCGCCATACAAACATTTATTCCACCATAATGTTACGTATTTGAAGGTTGTTTCGGTAGGTACCTATAATATCATATTCAGTTAATACCATCCGTTTTTTTGTGTTACGTTTTTCCTGCTTAATTACATAAATTCATTCTTTATTCTGACAGCTATAGCAACCAAGAGGAGTAAAATTTACTCCTGTTTATTTAATATACCACAGACAACAACCAAGCAAATTCTTATCTTATCAAAAAGTTTTAAATTCTTATTAAAGCTATATATGATCTCAGAATCAATCGTCGTATTTAAAAAGTATCTTTGCATTTGCAATCCTATTTCTTGAAGAAGGCTTTATGCTATTTAAAATCTGACTCTAAGAGAACAATATTTGTAAATTTATTACAAAGAAAAACCACACGACGCGCAACACCATATTTTGTCGCTAATGTTTATACTTTATACACAGAGTTTCATGGCACCACTGGCACTGTAGGGCTATTCTCGTAATCAATCGCTTTTAAAAATCACTTAACGATAAGATTAAGACACGATCGCAAGCAGTCGTATTCACAAAACTATCGGAATCTAATCTTAAATCCTATCTTGAACTAGATCATTTTCATACTGATATTTCAAACATAACGAATTTTTAAGATATCTACTAGATATCTTGTTTTGTGAATACCAATCCGCCATTTTATGATTGTCAATCAAGATAAGAGCGTATTAAGACCGCTACGAGAATAAGGGCACTGCTCATTAGTTGTTTCACTAAAACTCGAGAAGGATTTGACTTATTTTGGTTTCTAAAACTTCGAGTAACATCAGGGATCATACTCGAATGTCGATCGACAGAGAATAAATAATCTATAATTTCTTTTTACTCATCCCGCCGTGTGCCCCAAGAGGTACATAGCCCACTTCCGCTCTATTCTTTCAAACAATCTTTCATTCTTGCTTCTTCCAACGACATACTTAAATTACTTCTTATACAGCCTCTCCTTTTTCTTTTAATTTCTCATCTGACTTTCCTTGAGGACAGCCATTGTAACTAGTTGATGAATAATTTTCTGTACGTTGCATTTCGAATTCAACTGATTCGTTAATAAACAGAATCAATCGTAATGGTTGAATTAAATTTTCTAAACCTTAAAGCTTATTTATTAGGGGTCCATGGACATAATTTTACGTACAATATAAGAGCATTTAATGCCTCTGTATTTCAATTCGACTCTCACGTACAAGCGGTGGACCCTGTTACGTTGGCCCAGGCCGAGAGAAGGGTATCCTGTTGTAACCTGTCTTTCGGGGGCATCAAAAATACGATTAAGGAGACTTCTTGCAGAGGTCAGGAGCCAGGAAAATACACTGACACTGTATAAGAGGCCTCTCAAGACGAGGCAAAATAAGGGCAGTGCTCCATGAATGAATTGAAAGATGTCACAAAAAATCTTATTTAGTCCCGTTAACACAAGGGGCAATTAGCTTGAACTTCTTTATAAAAGAGCTTATCGAAGTTGTTTGTTGATGATGTATTATTTTTTGTTTATTAACTCTCATGGCAAAGGTGGATAAAAAAATACTGAATATAAAAAAAACTGCTTACGTTTGAAACTTTGCTTTATGTTTGAAAAGATATTTTACTTACCAAAGAAAAATTAATTTAGTGACAAGATATAGACATTTATTACTTCCATTGACTATCATACCTGCCTGTCAATCACTTAACCTACTGTATTTTTTTTTATCTATGTAAGTTAATTATCAAGTATAGTAATGATTCCAATATTGCCTTGAACGCTGTGTCTGTTATGGAGTATTTCGCGTACCAAACCAACCCATTATCTGGGATTTTCCTAAATTCGAACAATACAAGCAAGACGACCGTGTACATTTGACTGCTTTATTGATTATGATGGCTTCCTGCATAAACAAATTGCATCGCTTTTATAGGCTTTCGATGTGTCCACTGGGCCTGTATTGAAGACATCACTCAGCATCGAATCATTAATTAATGAGCTACTGTGTGAATTGTGACCCATATTTATACCTTTGTCCTACGCCGAAGAAATCATTGTCTGATGGCTGAGTAGATACTTAAGATATATGTAGGTACTATACTCTTGTAGGAGGGCAAGGCACGCATATATACTCACATTTTAAATAAATATAATATATTCACTCAAACATACACAAAAACACTGTCATACCAAATTTTGACTAGTGATGAGTGTTCACTTCCCAAAAAAACGATGTGTTGTGGTACATAATTTAATATCAGCATTCTTGTAATGATATTGAGTTTTCCTTGTTGTTTTAATTTTTTTAAAGTTATTAGTGTTCTCTAAATGTATCAATTGGAATATGTGTAAAATTTTGGAAAATAAGGTCAAGATTAATAATATAATAATTGATGTACTAAGTAAGAGTACATTTTAGAGGGATTTATTACCATTGCTAATCATTTTTAGGGACATAAATATATTCGTATGGGGATTATTTTTATAGTAGTTTTTGGGTAATTAAATCTTACATAATCGATTTGACCGACCTCAATAATAAAATAATAGATTAAAATGATCAATATACTGAGTATAGAAATATTATATTTCTATATTATTTTTATGTTGCTTTTCCCAAAACAGATTAGAGTCATAGCTTGTAAAATCTTTTGAACTAATTACAAACACTTTTAATTGTGAATTATTGATTTATATTTATGGATTATAATAATGGATAGGATAGTATTTACTAATAAGAATATCATACACTACATGTAGAGGGATCCCTAAATGCCAATTGGTAAATGTAATTTTTGTACTGAAACATTTAGAAGTTTTTAAGCACTAAAACTTTTAGAACGGCCAGGGTTTTTGAATTGACAAAACCTGGCGAATTAACGACTAAAAGCTGTGGCTGCGTCCGAGATTCCCGCCTTCGAACATTAGTTCGATGGGAGCTGGTGAATTTCATATAAAAGGGAACCTATGTACTTTTGCAACTTTATTTCAAATATCATACCTACCAGATAGCCCAATATTTTAATTCATCTAATATTAACTGTCATGTAATCATGTAAATGAAATGAGGGTGTAGGTGGCTACTTACATAACATAAGTATGTAAGTAGGTAATTACCTACATAGTAAATTGTAGATTCCTACGTTACCGGCATGTCGCCTGGTACGTGGATTACTCACTGGCGCCAATGTTTTCTGTGCGCTAGTAGTTTTACATGTAGTCGTACATACAACTGCATGTTTTACAAGCTCCACCATTTCCCGCGTTTTCTTGTTTATACGACGCGTATTAGTAGCGGGCTCATTATTGTGATTTGTTCATGCCAAACTTATCATATTATTTAATAAACATTTCCAATTTAACACGCTTGTTTTATGTAGCCTACCTTCTTAGTTGAATCTAATTTAATTCCTTATCAAATAAACGCTACATAATTGGTGACCCCCAGGAAGTGTTAATTTTCAAATCAGTTATAAGTTTTTTGTGAATATATTTTTTCTTTTGTGTGGTTAAATCAAATTTAAGTGAAACAGCCTTTTAAAATGTTGAACACCGAAGAAAATATGTCTGAAAATAGTGCGCAATCAATGGTGCCCGCGATTTCCTTGGGCTCAAAGATACCCGATTTCTGGCGAGATCAACCTCGCTTGTGGTTTCATCAGTTCGAGGCCATCTTACAACCTCAAAAAGAAAGTAACGAATCAAAATATTATCTTATAATCGCAAAGCTAGGGAAAGATGAGCTAATGCAAATAACAGATATTCTTCAAAAACCACCAGAAAAACAGAAGTATGAAGCAGTTAAGAGCAGACTACTTCAGGTTTACGAAGAGTCAGAGACGAGGAGATTACAAAAACTTTTAGAGGAAGTGGAACTAGGAGATCAACAACCGTCTCATCTGTTGAGACGCATGAAAGACCTAGCTGGAGGCAAAATAAATGATGAGACCTTAAAAATACTTTGGATGGGACGCTTACCTCAAATAGTCAGAACAGTGTTATCAGTCTGTGATGGCGAAGACTTGGATAAGATGGCCACGATTGCAGATAAAATTACGGAATCAAACAGGAGTAATAATTCTGAGGTTGGTGAAATTAAATCTAGTACAATGGAATCATTAACGAAACAAATAGCAGCACTAAGCCTTAAGTTAGAGGCAATAGAAAATCAAACACAGCCCAGATATCGACCTGGAAGAAACCCTTTCAGAGATCGCTCTCGAGAACGAAGTAATAGTAGAAATCAACAGACTACACAGGGAAATTGTTGGTACCACTTTAAATTCGGAAAAAAGGCAAATAAATGTGTAAAACCTTGCTCTTACGAGGCGGAAAACTAAATGCGACATCTGCAAACGGGATAAGCGATGTCGATAGCACATCCCGATTAGAAGTGTTTGATAAAGTTACAAACCAAAAGTTTCTTGTGGACACAGGGGCCGATGTTTCGGTAATTCCACCCAGGAACAACCGAGAGAAACAACATAAGGACGAAAAATACACTCTTTACGCTGCAAATGCTACTAAAATTGATACATATGGGACGCGTACATTAACCTTAAATTTGGGACTACGCCGACCATACACATGGACATTTATCATAGCAAACGTTAAACATTCGATTATTGGTGCTGATTTCCTTAAAAACAATAAATTGCTAATAGACCTACATGGCAAGCGGCTTATTGACGAACTTACAAACATGTCAACCATTACTCATGTTACGCACGTTTCAGCACCTACAGTAAAACTGATCGACTCTAACGACATATATCATAACTTACTGGCAACTCACTACCCAGATTTACTACGATCGGAAAACTTTAAAAACACAACTAAACATAATGTAGTACATAACATCATAACAAACGGACGTCCTGTCTATGAAAAAGCTAGACCATTAAACAAGACAAAATTTTTAGCTGCAAAGAAAGAATTTGAAAAGATGATTAATCTTGGGATATGTCGACCATCAAAAAGTAATTGGGCAAATCCATTACATATCGTTTTGAAGAAATCTGGAGAAATTAGACCTTGCGGAGACTACAGGCGATTGAATGCCATCACAACTCCTGATAGATATCCATTACCACGTCTGACAGATTTTACAATGATTACAGCCGATAAAAAAATATTTTCAAAGATAGACCTTAGACGTGCTTATCACAATATACCAATTGCCGAGGAAGATATACCAAAAACAGCAATTATAACTCCTTTCGGGCTTTTTGAATTCACAAAAATGAACTTTGGTCTACGTTGTGCAGCTCAAACTTTTCAACGATTTTTAGACTCAATACTGCGAGAATTTAACTTTGTTTTTGCATACCTGGATGACATTTTGATCGCTTCAGCCAATAAAGAAGAACATACAAATCATCTCCATCAAATTCTGAAAAGACTAGACGAGTATGGGCTAACCATCAATGTGGACAAGTGCAATTTCGGCGAAGAAAAAATTCATTTTTTAGGTTATCATATCGATAAAAATGGTATCAAACCAAGTGAGGAAAAAGTTGAAAACATAATAAATTTTCCTAGACCAGAAAATATTGAACAGTTGCGAAGATTTCTGGGTATGGTGAATTTTTATAGGAGTTCGATAAAGAATGCAGCATATCATCAAAAAGAGTTGAATGCATATCTTCATAATTCAAAGAAAAAAGATAAAACGCCAATACAATGGACAGCAACATCGACAGATTCATTTGAAATGTGTAAGAATGGTTTGAAAAAAGCCGTTACACTTTCGCACCCAGTCACAAACGTACCCTTATCTCTCATGACCGATGCTTCAGGAACCTGCGCAGGAGCCGTTTTACAACAATGGGATATGAATGAATGGAAGCCATTAGGATTTTTTTCGAAGAAATTTAGCGACGCTCAACAAATCTATAGTACGTATGATAGAGAATTGACAGCAATATATCTCGCAATAAAACATTTTCGGTATCTTATTGAAGGAAGAGAGCTCACCGTTTTAACTGATCATAAACCATTAACATACGCATTAAGTAAAAAAGTGACACCATCTGACACACCACGAAGATTAAGACAGTTAGATTTTATATCACAGTTTACAACCCAAATACAACACATCAAGGGTGAAACCAACATCGTGGCTGACACATTGTCAAGGCTAGCAGAAATAAACGTTACACATAATTTTGACGACGATGAACTGTTTAAAGATCAGTTAAAAGATGAAGAGTTAACCGAATTGATGAAAAATAACAAAAACTTGAAATTCAAAACTATAAAAATGCCAAATACGAATAATCAACTTATTTTTGATGTGTCAACAAATCAAGCAAGAGTGTACCTACCAGAAAAATACAGGAAGAGTGCATACAATACAGTTCACAATACTTGTCATATGGGCGCAAAATCAACAAGTAAGTTAATGAGACAGCGATATGTATGGACCAACATGAACAAAGATGTAAATAGTTGGGTAAAACAATGTGTCAGCTGTCAAAAAGCAAAAGTTCACCGTCACACAATTTCACCGCTAGCAGACTACCATGTATCAGAAAGATTCGAACATGTCCATATTGATATTATAGGCCCATTACCACCATCAGAAGAAAATAGATACTGCATAACATTCATTGATCGAGCAACATCATGGCCAGAGGTTATTCCAACCAGAGATATGACGGCCGAAACGGTAGCTAAAGCATTAGTCACAAGCTGGATAGCGAGGTTTGGTGTACCGTCCAAAATAACAACAGATCAAGGACGCCAGTTTGAGTCTGATCTATTCAACCAACTTGCTCATCTACTTGGAATAACGAAAACGAGGACAACAGCTTACAATCCGAGATGCAACGGAAAAATTGAAAGACTGCATAGAACACTGAAAGCAGCAATAATGGCCAAATGCAGCGATAACGCCAATTGGTATAATCATCTACCGTTGATTCTTTTGGGAATGAGATCAGTCCCAAAAGAAAATGACTACAGCCCAGCACAGATGACTTACGGCAAGACTATTAACCTGCCCGGAGACTATTTTACAACATCTACGACTAACATAAACCATTCTGACTATACAAGACAGTTAATAGATTCTTTTAAGGACTTAAAGCTGACCACGAGTTCACATAGCAGTAACAGACAAATTTTTTTACACCCACAATTAAAAACATGCACACATGTTTTTATCAGAAACGAAGTTAAAAGATCTCTGACAGCACCATACAAAGGACCTTTTAAAGTTCTAGAGCGCAACGAAAAGTTCTATAAAATAGACCTTGACAATAAAGACGTTAATATTACTATTGATAGGCTAAAACCAGCATTTTTAATGCAAACAAACACAAATGACGAGACTACAAATGTTACTACACAACCAACATCAATTCAAACAAAAATACAGACAGAACAAAACGCTGATCTATTGAAAAAGACAAAAAAAGTACAATTTTCAACACAGACATCAACTTTAAAAACTCGTTCAGGAAGGGCAGTACAACAACCTAAACGATACCAGTGAGAAGTAACCAAGAAATTAACTCACATCGTTTAAAAATTAAAATAAGATATTATTTTTATTAAATTTTTTAAAATTTTTAATGTGAATTGAAAGGTTGTCATTCTTATTCAAGTACATACATAGAATTAATCTTATTATAATTTATAAGATCATATTTTTATAATTTAGTAGATACATACAATATATGCAACTGTATACCTAATTTAAATTTGAAAATGTAAAAGAAAAACTCTGATAAATCACATACCAAATTTTAACTGTTTGTATAATGTTTAAAGGTTATTTAAAGGAGGATTAAGAATTTTTATTAGATCATATTAATATTATCATTAAATACATACAATTTGTGCAATAAGTACTAAGGGTATAGTAGTTTTTAATTGCTTATATTTTTAATGTTTAAAGGTGTATACAATAATAAAATGTATTATTTTTTAATGTTCATTCTTCAGGGGGAGCAATGTAGGTGGCTACTTACATAACATAAGTATGTAAGTAGGTAATTACCTACATAGTAAATTGTAGATTCCTACGTTACCGGCATGTCGCCTGGTACGTGGATTACTCACTGGCGCCAATGTTTTCTGTGCGCTAGTAGTTTTACATGTAGTCGTACATACAACTGCATGTTTTACAAGCTCCACCATTTCCCGCGTTTTCTTGTTTATACGACGCGTATTAGTAGCGGGCTCATTATTGTGATTTGTTCATGCCAAACTTATCATATTATTTAATAAACATTTCCAATTTAACACGCTTGTTTTATGTAGCCTACCTTCTTAGTTGAATCTAATTTAATTCCTTACCAAATAAACGCTACAAGGGTAGTCTATTATTATTGCTTAATATTAGCGTGTTTTTTATTCTTGTTCAACTAATATTTACAAAAATATCGTTTAATATGAATAACGTTAGAGGCGTTGCTATTATTTATCTAATATTTTTATCAGCTATCGTTATAATGCCCATCTCTAGACCCGTAGGTACCCCTCTGTTCGTTATTTTTCATTGCCTGTTAAATATGAATGATTAATTTATTATTTAATCAATATAAAATCTGTAATTCAAAAGATACCTATACACACTTAATGTCACAAATTTATAGTGAAAAAATGTTAATGTTTAATGTTCACAATTTTTCCTAAAATTTAAACCAGTCCTCTGATTGGTTTTCTTTGTTCTCGATTTTAATATAAAGAAAATCACAAATGTACGTCGAGTGGAGTCGACTACTTGAGATACTCTATTGTTCACTGGGACTACTTCTAGAGGACCAACTCGCCGGACGTCTGCCTTCAGGATAGAAAGCTTGTTTCATTTCTACAACCTCTCACAACCCCTGGTGATCGGAGCTTCAACAATGATGGAACCGCTGCTGTCTCCCGATCTATCGACATCTGGTGCGTAAGCGTGTCGGTGATAATGAGGGCCTTCGTAGCTGCATGAGTTACTGTTTGGACCCTGCCCAGCTGACACAACTCTAGCTTACCTACAGGGCCGTTGTTTAACACAACACTGCCTTCAATGATTGCCCACTTTGTTCATAAAATAATAAAATTCATAAAAAATCCCCGGCAGACATTTGCAGACCAACACAATATTATGTCTTCTGACATATTAAGTATTATTATAAAGATCATGATGAGTTTGTTACTGCGGATGATCGTTCTTCTCATAGGATGTTGAGATATTGTTTTATTTCAACAAATACAAAATAATTGTTACTGATAGGTACGCCTTTGTATTTTAGTGTTGCCATAATTTAAATAAATACAATTAAGTATTTATTGAACACTAGCTGACCCGTCGAACTTTGTATCGAAATAAATAATATGGGTTTTATGGTTTTATGCAACAGAGCTCAAATTCGTTTTTTTAGTTATTTAATACGAAGATTATTTACTGGCATTAGCAAAACCTGCATACCACGCTGCATTCATTGGGTCTGAGTTTATTTTTTCATCAAAAACTTTTAACCTATGTGTAACGGACAGGATTACGTTCATCTTGATTTCTATTTGATCTTTGTATAAATAATTGTATAAACCCGTTGTGCTCCCGTCTCGGACAAATAATAAAGGATTGATTGATATCCCTGTAGTACCGAGACGGCGACCAGCGGCATGTGTATTTGTATGGGACATCGCAGTGCGAACTGCGTTACGGCTGGATGTCTACCCACCTTGGTATTTGTCATAATATGTGTAGTATTGTTTAGTTCCCGGCAGTTGTGTTCTCAGCGTGGGGGTACGTCCAAATGGCTCGCGCGCGGCCGAACCTGGGTCTTTTATGACAACCGGGCGGCGCGGCGAGGCTGGGTGCCCCCACCACTGATATCCACGAGCGCCCGCTGTGTTTGCGGCGCGAGCGCACAGCTGCGTGTATATAATAACGCATATTTTGAAATACATTCATTCTGTTCCTGAACACCGTGGCTTTTACTTGACTTCACCTACCTACCTGCTCTCTACTCGGACCTCTGGCTGGGACAACTGACTTTGGATCTCTGGACTGGACTTGGCATCGGCGTATCACGGACTCTCTCGACCACGGCTCTTCACTACTGACTGTTCTTATTCTCTACCGGTACGGACCAGTACCACCGACTACCTACTACGCCTATACGACCGAGGGCTTCGGTGTATATGAACGTTTCGTCGTCCACGCCTACGCTCGCTGCTGCCGACTGCTGACTTCGTGCTACCGTCCTGCTGGACCGCATACACACGTAGCATACTACCATCTGCACGCTACAATTGGTCCTTCGGAGCCGGATCTTGCAGGATGAACATGGATCTTCAGTGGGGGGTGAGCACAGTTGACGAAGGTGACTACGAAGTGGACAAACTTCTGTGGCAACAGGTTGTGCGGGAGCTGAGACAAGAACACCTTCAGTTACTATGGGAGCTGGAAGAGGAGCGTCGACTGCGGGCCAAGGCGGAGCAAAGGGCGATCGCAGCAGCAGTGCGGCCAACTGGGGAACGCGTTCCAGCAGTGGCCGTTGCACCAGCACAGGCGGCGCCATCCGAGTCAGCGCGGGCACAGGTTGGAGCGCATGCCGCGCTCCCTGTGCCCCACCAGCAGGGGCAGTACCAGGCGGCACAGGTTGGAGCGCAGGAAGCGCTCCCTGTGCCCCAAAAGCAGATGGGTCAGTGCGAGCAGACGGATGAGCAGAATCCGGGACCAGACGCTAGGATAGCGGGCCCCATCCACATCGATGACCAGTTGGGGTCATCATTGAGAAGTCCCGCAGGATATGCGGGCACAGCGCCTGTGGTCCAGTCGTCTGGAGACGACTTCCCAGGCATTCCAGTGGCAGCAGGAGCAGCATCTGTCATCGCAGTGTCAGCGACGAGATGTGTTCCAGTGCCAAGTGAGGGACGGTCAGTCCCATCAAGCCCTGTGGTCCAGTCGTCTGCGGACGTCTTCCCAGGCATTCCAGGAGTGGCAGCTGTCGTTGCAGTGTCAGTGACGAAGCGTGCTCCTGTGAACTTCGATGACCGCTGTGGGTCATCAGTTGGTGAGGGACGGTCAGTCCCATCAGCGCCTGTGGTCCAGTCGTTTGGAGACGACTTCCCAGGCATTCCAGTGGCAGCAGGAGCAGCATCTGTCATCGCAGTGTCAGCGGCGAGGTGTGTTCAAGTGCCAAGTGAGGGACGGTCAGTCCAATCAAGCCCTGTGGTCCAGTCGTCTGCGGACGACTTCCCAGGCATTCCAGGAGTAGCAGCTGTCGTCGCAGTGTCAGCGAGGAAGTGTGCTCCTGTGAACTTCGATGACCGCTGTGGGTCATCAGTTGGTGAGGGACGGTCAGTCCCATCAGCGCCTGTGGTCCAGTCGTCTGGAGACGACTTCCAAGGCATTCCAGTGGCAGCAGGAGCAGCATCTGTCATCGCAGTGTCAGCGGCGAGATGTGTTCCAGTGCCAAGTGAGGGACGGTCAGTCCCATCAAGCCCTGTGGTCCAGTCGTCTGCGGACGACTTCCCAGGCATTCCAGGAGTAGCAGCTGTCGTCGCAGTGTCAGCGAGGAAGTGTGCTCCTGTGAACTTCGATGACCGCTGTGGGTCTTCAGTTGGTGAGGGACGGTCAGTCCCATCAGCGCCTGTGGTCCAGTCGTCTGGAGACGACTTCCAAGGCATTCCAGTGGCAGCAGGAGCATCATCTGTCATCGCAGTGTCAGCGGCGAGGTGTGTTCCAGTGCCAAGTGAGGGACGGTCAGTCCCATCAAGCCCCACTGCGGTGGGATCTTCGCCTTTGGTGCAGACTTCCCGGCTGTTTGCAGTGAGCTGTGATCGAGCAGAAGTATTCCAAGGCGACCATTCTTCCCGGAGGAAGTACAGTGGGGAGCCAGCAGTTTCGACACCAGTGCAGTGTGTTTCTGTGTCCAATGACTTCCTGAAGGATGTGTCAGCGCTTGTGGTCCAGTCGTGTCAGATTCCTGGACAAGACTCCCAAGGCATTCCAGTGGCCGCAGTATCGACACCTGAGGCGTGTGTTCCTGTGCCTAGTGAGAACAAACCAGTGTCAGCACATCGTCCTCCTGTAACGGGCAGTGTGCTATTAGCAGCAGTGAAGTGTGCTGTAGTGCCCAGTGAAATCCAGAAGGACGTGTCATCGCCTGTGGTCCAGTCGTCTAGTAACGACTTCCCAGGCAACCCAGGGGCGGCTAAAGCAGCCGCTGTTACCGTGGAACCAACAGTGAGGTGTGCTCTTGTGCCCGACAAGGAAGTGTCAGCGCCTGTGGTCCAGTCGTCTGGCGATGACTTCCCAGGCATCCGAGGAACAGCAGAAGTATCAGCCGTCATCGTAGGCTCAGCGGTTCGTGTGCCGAGTGATGGGCAGCCAGCGACATCATCCAGAAGTCCCGCAGCCTTGGTGGACACTGAGCCAGTGAAGCAGGCGTCTCGTTTCCCCGTGAGCTGGGATCCAGGAGATGAAACTCAAGGCATTTGCTTTCCTCCTGTAGAGACAGCAACACCAATCACCACGACACCAGCGGTGATGTGTGTTAGTGATGATGGCATGTCATCACATCATCTCGCAATTCTTGAGAGAGCCATATCTCAGATGAAGCATCGAGGCGGGTTCTACGACGACAGTGATTCCAGAGGGTGGGCATCACGAAGGGCAGCTACTTCAACACTTGCCGTCGCGACGCTCACGGCGGAGTGTTTTCCTGTGCCAACCGATGACGTGTGCTCGTCATCGCAAAGGCCCGCATGCTATGCGGGCACTCTACCTATGAGACAGCCGTCTTGTCAGGTATTGTGGTCTCAGAGTCAAGATGTTGATCTTCAAGACAGACAAGGGGCAGCAGCTACAGTGACATCGACCGCGATGCCAGCGGTGATGTCTGATCCAGTTGTGCCCATTGATGACTACGTGATGGAGAAGCCAGCACAAGGCTCTGCGGTCCTGCCTTGGACAGAGCTTGTGAGGCTACAAGACAACTGGAGATTGTCTCCAGAACCAACAGCGATGGGCGTTCCAGTCACCTCTCAGTCAGCGGTGACGTGTATCCAGCGTCCCATAGATGACCAGTATGGGTCATCGTCAAGTCCCGCAGTCCTTGCGGGCAATGAGCCCGTGGTACAGTCCGAGTTGGACTCCCAGGGCAAACCTGCGTCTTCGAGGAAGACAACCCCAGGGGCAGCAGCTGCAGAACCAGGCATCGTGAATGCAGAGGCAGCCGTACCCACTGACGACCAGAACGCGTCATTGCAGAACCCCGCAGTCTCAGTGGAGACCGTACCTGTGGAGCAGCCGTCTTCGTTGATAACCGTGTCGTGGACCATTCATCAAGAAGAGGTGACCCAGGGGCCAGCCACCAAGACGTGCCAATATCTTGACACAGTCACCGCATTGTCAGCGGTTCTGTGTGTTCCAGTGCCATGTGACAGGCACACGAAAGATCTGTCAGCACCGAGTCTTGCAGAGAAGACATATGTGCCGCAGTGGAAGCGACACAGGACAGTGTTACCCTTCCTGCGGAAGTATACACCTGAGGTCAGGGCGGTAGCTGGCAAACGCCCCTGCCCGTGGCAGTGGTCAAATAGACTGTACACCGACTCGACCCTGAGAGAGTCTTGGCCGACAGACAGAGGAGTCACCAGTGGCAAATCCACCAATTGCCTGGACAAATGCATCGGAGTGTGCAAGTGCTTCGCAGCGAGCGAGGCTTCACAGGAGTTGGGGAGCAGCCAAGCTGTGCAGCAGATGGTGAGGCCAAGGATAACGTCGGCTACCTGAAGATACATCCCGAGAGATCCTGTCCGCCCCTACTATTGGTGAGGGAAGGGATTCCCTCACGGGGGGAGGATGTAACGGACAGGATTACGTTCATCTTGATTTCTATTTGATCTTTGTATAAATAATTGTATAAACCCGTTGTGCTCCCGTCTCGGACAAATAATAAAGGATTGATTGATATCCCTGTAGTACCGAGACGGCGACCAGCGGCATGTGTATTTGTATGGGACATCGCAGTGCGAACTGCGTTACGGCTGGATGTCTACCCACCTTGGTATTTGTCATAATATGTGTAGTATTGTTTAGTTCCCGGCAGTTGTGTTCTCAGCGTGGGGGTACGTCCAAATGGCTCGCGCGCGGCCGAACCTGGGTCTTTTATGACAACCGGGCGGCGCGGCGAGGCTGGGTGCCCCCACCACTGATATCCACGAGCGCCCGCTGTGTTTGCGGCGCGAGCGCACAGCTGCGTGTATATAATAACGCATATTTTGAAATACATTCATTCTGTTCCTGAACACCGTGGCTTTTACTTGACTTCACCTACCTACCTGCTCTCTACTCGGACCTCTGGCTGGGACAACTGACTTTGGATCTCTGGACTGGACTTGGCATCGGCGTATCACGGACTCTCTCGACCACGGCTCTTCACTACTGACTGTTCTTATTCTCTACCGGTACGGACCAGTACCACCGACTACCTACTACGCCTATACGACCGAGGGCTTCGGTGTATATGAACGTTTCGTCGTCCACGCCTACGCTCGCTGCTGCCGACTGCTGACTTCGTGCTACCGTCCTGCTGGACCGCATACACACGTAGCATACTACCATCTGCACGCTACACTATGTTAATATGGTGTGGGAGGAAGTCATGATTGCGCAAGATCGAGTGCAATGGAGAGTTCTTATTGCTTCATCTTACTCCTGAATGGAGGTCAAAGGGAGTTTTAATTTTGATTGATTTGTTGTTAATATGTAAAAAAAGAATTTAGGTTTGTCATTATATTCCATATTTTAATAGTTATTTTGCTCAGTTAAAATAATATTGATTGATTGATCAAATTACGATAAGGAATATCTCCGTACCGATTCAAAATACGCATTGAGGTGTCGATGGTTTTTTTTACCCATCACGCTGATTCCCGAAGGAGGTAGGCAGAGAGTATGAACTTCCATTCTTCCCAATCCAAACTCATTCGCTTCCTCTAAACGCACAACATTCCGCATACATGCTCATAAATTTCTTTTGCTACTGACTTGGCCCTCCTGTAAGACGGCAACGATATGTTCGGTCTATGTCATTCGAGGTCGGCCTCATCTGCGTGCACCCATTCTTTCAGATTCATATATCCCTTTCGTCATTCTCTCTTCGTTCATTTTCTTTACATGCCCGAACCTCCTTTCTTTATTCACTTTCATTCTAGTCACTACACTAACATCCACTCCACATTCCTTTCTAATATTATCATTCTTCATCTTATCAATCAGTCTCTTTCCGCATATCCTACGCAGTGATCTCATTTCCACAGCATTTATTCCAACTTCCAAATTGTTCGTCTATGTCCAAGTTTCACTCCCATAAATCAGGGATGGTATCAGGATTGCATTGTGCATCAACTGTGGTTTAAAGAGAGACCTTCTTAGAGGTCTTAGTGCACCGCCAACCCTTCTCCCAGCCAATTTCCTTCTTTTTACATGTTTTAGTTTGTTTTTTTTTCAATTAAGTTTATAATCAGTATTCGTTGTCAATCATATAAACAATTCAGTTTACTGGTGGTTTTATAAATCTCTGTAAACAAACAAAAAAATATTCTACTTGTTCTTCATTATACCTAATCATGTATTCATTGTGTTAAAACTTACCTAACTCCTTATAAAATGAACTTCAATTAAGTATAACTCCTTAATAGCAATGTTATGTATACGATTTTGTTTGCTGACGGTTTTAAAAATCTCTGTAAATAGAGAAAATTTTCGAAACTCCTTACGCTTCATTACAATAATGTAGGTATTCCTTGTATTAAAACTTACCAAAACTTCTTATAAAAATTAACTGCAATGAATATAATATGGCTTATCCAATCAATCTTTTTCATACGATATATTTTACATTCGCCTTCTATCAATCGCAACAACAATCAATCCACTGACAGTTCTTTCAAATGTTAATTAATTAAAATTCAAAAGTAGACCAAATTAATTTGCATAAAGAAGATACTAAAAAGATTACCTACTTTCTATGTTTTCAATAATTTTCTAATTTTCCATGCACTTTTTTTCTATTTCAACCTTCTCCAGATAAAAGCCTACACGACAAAAAAAGAATTAGCGAAATCGATCCAGCCGTTTAGGCGTGATGCGATGACATTGGGAAATAGCTCTTCATTGTTATAGTTTTCTTTAATTTTCTAATTGTCCATGCACTTTTCTTATTTTTTTCTTCTAAATCAATATTTTTCTGATAAGACCCTACACGACAAAAAAATAATTAGCGAAATCGGTACAGCCGTTTAGGCGCGATGCGTTGACATCGGGAAATAGCTCTCCATTTTTATAGTTTTCTTAAATTATCTAATTTTCCTTGCATTTTTCTTATTTTTTTCTTCTAAGAGGACACTCTCCTGATAAAAGCCTACACGACAAAAAAGAATTAGCGAAATCGGTCCAGCCGTTAAGGCGCCATCCGATGACCACGCGAAATAGCTCTCCATTTTTATATATAAGATTTTTTGAAAATTGATTTTTTTTAACTTTGACTCTATGCTTGTTACTGTTTTCTTTATAAATTGGTATAATGACCAAGTATTACAAAGTTACAAATAATGTGTATGAAGAATGTTGACTTATCTTTTCAATTCCTTCGAAAATGCGAAATTCCCTTGTACCGAACCGAGGTTGAAAAGTCATGGAAAATCTACTGAAACGAATAACTATTTTCTATACAGAGAAGTGTCGCTTCAGTAGACAAAACTTATTCCGGAGGCATTTCTAGTTAACCAGTCCCATTCAATCTGAGACGGTGCCAACATTGGATAAAAATTACAAGTGAATAATATATTGACTTGTTTTATGTTATTTTAGAGCATTTTTTTGTAAAGCTTGCATTGCTTGTAAATAAAATGCCTAAATTGTTTCTTATTTTTATCCTTGTTCGATTGTTTTAAGGTTTTATTTTATTTCTGCTACGATTTATTTGCATGTATAATTTGTCAGACTTTTTTCGCATTGCTATTTATGTCTAAGGGCACAATTTTGCCGTATAGGTAGGTACCTACATCTACTATACAAATGAAAGTCGGGTTAGTGCGAACACTTATAACTCGAGATCGGCCGAACAGATTCTTCCGACGATTGATTTATTGGATTCTTCTCCGCTCCGGATAACAGAATAACTAATAAAAAGTTGAATAAATGAATAAGAAAGATATAAATTATACATTTAAAGTTAGCATGGAAAGGATTTTCAGACCGAACTGCCACCGCCATCTATTGGGGAAATTAGCGAGATGTCTGGTAGAAATAGTAGTGATATTTTGGTAGAAAGATTCAATAGATCTATGTTTCGACAGATGGAGGTAATTATTTATTTTTTAACCGACATTACAAATATTTTAACTTTTATATTAAAGCATGAAAATATTGACATCCAACGTTGCCATACGTGTTTCTTTTACACCCCATAATTATAAAATGTAAATGAATATAAAACACTTAGTTTATTTCCACGTATTTTTATTTTTAAACGTTAGAACGTTTTCGGCACTTAATGCGCCATTATCAATAGGGTATTTGACTAATTTCCAGAAACCGTTTAAATTATTCTACGATACATTATAAGCACATTCTGTTTATATTTTCTGAAGATATGCCATATTTTATATGAAAATCATGTTTAAAGTTTAAATATCCAAAAACGCGCGTAAAACGCTGTCTTGTATAATGGCGCTGGTCACGTGGTGCATTTTACGTCACACTTCTGTATTGGTATGAGGCTGATGACTATCATTTACCATGGGGTGACGTCACCTTGACGTCACGGGGACCACAACTAATCACAAGGCGTTTTCATCGGTGACTAGTTCCATAGAAATATTTGGATTTTTATTACGTGTTTTTATAAAAAAAATAAGCCTATTTAAGTTGTAAAATAAAAGAAATAAGCTTTCTTGGGCCATTTTCAAACAGGATGACCACAATCTGTATCTTATTTTTCATAGTGTCAAATACCCTATAACCAAACTTAAACTAAAAACTCATTTGACAGTTGTTATCAAGGGTTGGTAAGAGAGGCGGTGGTAGAAGAAGAGTGGGGGAGGGGTGTAATGATAGTATTGGTTGTAGGTGGGGATGGCATTAACAATTTTACTAGAGGAGATGTTATGGGTGGTATCTGAATATTAATATTATTATTGTTTTTGTGTATTTCTATGGTTTCAATATGTCCATTCTGTATCCCTTTTTGCATCTGTGGGGACTTCTACGTCTTCTTCTTCCTTACAACGCGGCTTCTTCCTTACTCTCGAGAGAGTGATCTAACTTCTACGTCATGTAAGCTAAATTTATGCCCCGTTTCCCTCACATGGTCAGCCATTTCTGAATTTGCACTAAAATTGTTTATTGCACTTAAATGTTCTTTAATTCGTGTTTTAATTGGCCTTCCAGTTTGCCCTATGTAAGAAACGTTGCACACCGGACACTTTATTCTGTATAATATGCCACTGTCTTCTAATGGTAGTGTAGGTGATTTGTTGTTGAATATGTATCGATTTATTTGGTTGGTGTAGTATGCCGGTTTGAAATCTCCTTTTCTGCACTGGTTTATCGAGTCTGTTGTTAATCTGACCATAAATAAAATCCTTCTCCATTTTTGTGAATCTAAGTCTTTTTTCGGTTTATTATATATATTTTATAATAATTATTGTCTTTTTAAGCTAATGACCTTTCTCTAATATAAATTAAACTTGGGTTAGGGTTAGTGCGAACACTTATAACTCGACATCGGCTGAACAGATTCTCCGATGTTTGATTTATTTATCCGTTTCGGAAAACAGAATAATTATTAAAAAATAAAAAAAAATGGATGGGAAATAGTATGAAAATATATAATACTGTACTAAAGTGAGTATGGAACGGGCTTCCTTACATCCTTACAACAACGGCGCCATCTGTGAAAAATCACATAACAACACAATTTTTATTTACCTGACAACCATCGAGTTTCAAAATATTGCGCATTGGTACGCAGATTATATTGATAAATTTTCTTTTATGCTTCCGAAATGTTTTTTTAACATTCAAACATAATTTAAGCATATTTTTGTATTTTAAACCAATTAATGCAACTTTTTCTGGTGTTTTAGTTGTGCAATTAATTTAGCATCATCTGACTTATAATATATGACTTTTTATTACCTATATGACTTTTTTATAAGTAAGATGATGAAAATTCAAAATAGATATCTAATAGAGAAATGGGTGAGTTTTGGTGCTTTTGAAATAACTGATTCTTAATATTGTAACCACATAACTTTTGATTTTTTCACAATGAGTAGTCATCTATGTTATAGCAATATTTTATTGACTTTAGGGCGGGACGAAGTTCGATGGGTCAGCTAGTATTGAATAAATAAATAAATTAACTACCGGCTTCCATGATCTAGCTAAATTCTAGAATGTTGAACAAAAGACCTCGATTATGCTCGAAATTTTTGTTAATTACTTCGCTTTAAATATCTGCCCATCAGGTAGAAATCTTCTTGACGAAACCGATTGGTTGGAAGAAACTATCAAAAGTCCGTCTAAATTTATCTTCGCCTGGGAATGTTGTAAAATAAAAATGGTTGGTAGTCTGGCGGTTAAGACGCCGGCTTTCGTACTGTTTCGTAGGTTATGGGTTTGTTCCCAGGTGTCGACCATCTTTCACGACACAATCTTTGAGTAGCTTACTGTGAAAGAGTATTTTTATATAAAAAAAAAGTACATACAAAAATATATCCATGGAAATACGAGGTAAACAATAAATCTTCGTAAATGTAGGTACATACCTATATGTATACGTGCATCGGGAATTGCGCATTTCTAAGTGTAAATGAATACCCCCTTAAGGGCTAAATTCTTGATATGTGAGCCTTTTCTACAATTCGGAGGGTTTGTTCCAGTGCCCGTAGTGGATTGTGTACTCTTGGTCGTAAGCCCGTAGTGGTTTGTTCCATTTAAAAATCGAACATCAGTAATGAATTCTTAGAGTTTTTCGTTGTTAGATAGTCGTTAAGATCTAGTCCTGAAAAATGGTCACAAGAATCTAGACATAATCAGAACGTTGTGCACCAACAAAGCCCATAGGCAATAAAGATGAGACATTTACAAAAATTGATATAGTCATATCCTGGCGCCAAATACATGACAGCAGTCGCAGTCTTTAAATTTGGTTGCTCTCTTGTTCTCAATAATTTCCAACTTTTATCTCTTTATTTCATTAATTATTTAATATCTACTTGTTGCATACGTGAGATTTTTCGACATGTTGAACATGTTGAGAATTCTCATGATTAGGAGTTTCGGAGACTTAAACATTACCACCTAATGGCGAACGTTGTTAACGTGAAGTGATCACACTAAGCCACCCTTCGAAATAACAGTAGAAGACGGTCGTAAGCCCGTAGTGGTTTGTTCCATTTAAAAATCGAACATCAGTAATGAATTCTTAGAGTTTTTAGTTGTTAGATATTCGTTAATAATTTTGTTGCTATAGAATTTTTCACAGGTGGCGTTGTCGTCACAGGAAATCCTTTCCATACTAACATTCATATTATTTTCTTATGCATTTTGCAACTTATTAAGTGTTATCTATTATTTTTATTATTGCTATTATCCGGAGAGAAGAAAAATCCAATAAATCAAACATCGGAAGAATCTGTTCAGTCGATCTCGAGTTATATCTAAGTGTTCGCACTAACCCGACATTCTTTCATATTACCTATAATCTATAATAATTAATGATTAACAATAACAATAAGCATTGTGTTCAAGGAATAAAGCAAAGAGATCCTTATACATACATGGAGTAGACAATAAAAACCACAACCGCAAAAATATGCAAGTAAACACAATCTTCTTGACACTTCTGATATGGAATTCGTAATATTTAAAACAATGTTAACTCATTGAATCATTCAACAATATTTGTTGACATTCTTAATGAAAATTCCTTACTTGCGAAGAGCTGTTGTTCTACAGGGTGACAGGTAATTCGACCAATAATTCCTTGAAAGGAGTTATACTAGAGCTTGTTTGCAATAGTTTTGTTCCCATTAACCGGTAGTTTTATGCCAGTGACCTAAAACTTAAGTTTTGACCTAAAACTAAAAAGTGCTTCACTTTGGAAACTATAAATACATTTCTCTAATATCTGATGAATTAATGAATGCTAGAAATAAAAAATCAATGAGAAAATTTCATAAACCTCAGAAATAAAACGTTTTTAAATCACAAGTCCGTTTTTCGAATGGAATTACTCCAAAAAAGTATTATACACTTGGCGTACAAACCACAACAAAAACTTCCGTAAGTAATAAGCATTCCGAAAAGGTGCCAATATTGTCCGTTTTACTACAGTTTTAGAAAATTAACCTTACTAAACGATCAGAAAGCGCAAAAAGGGCAGCTTATTTTGCATTGGTTTTCAAACAGACGGCAATAACCAGTCACCCTGTATAGGTACTTAGGCGTTATAAAGAGTTTTTCCGACATGGAATAGTGTGCCTACTTGGCTAGCACGTCAGCCCTCTTCCATATATGGGAGCTATCGAGAGTTGTACTGATTTAATAAGGACTTTGATACTGTACTAAACATAGTATCGAAGGACCATTTTAAGCGTATGAATATGATATCTCTAATATAAATGAAAGTCGGGTTAGTGCGAACACTTATAACTCGAGATCGGCTGAGCAGATTCTTCCGGTGTTTGATTTACTGGATTCTTCTCCGCTCCGGATAACAGAATAACTATAAAAATTGAAATATGGATAAAAAATGATATAAAATATTATAATATTAAAGTTAGTATGTAACGGATTTTCTGCGACACCACCACCATCTATGTAAAATTATATAACAACACATTTGTTGTTTACCTGACAACCAAAAAATTAAAAATATTGATTCGTATACGTAGATTTTTGATGGTACTTTTTCAAGCTCACTGAAATATTTTTTTTAACATTCAGACATATTTTAAACGTATTTTTGTATAAATTACAAATTTGATTTCAGGACAACGTCTGTCGGGAAAGCTAGTATATTAAATAAATAAACAATGTGTTATCTCGACAATTAATCAAAAGAAATGCGCAAATAATAGAAGTAGGTAAATGTAAAATTTTTGGAAAATTTTCTTCTTTTTCAATCATTATAGGGGCATTTCAATTTTTGGAATTGACAAATTAATGCATACTTTGTGTTTATTTATTTTCTCTTCGAGCAATTAAGATTGTAGAATAATTTATGAAATCAATAAAAGTAACCTCAACTATATACATAATTAAAAAAGTTACAGCTCAAAAAATAACTTATTAATTGAATAACTTAACAAAAAATAACTTAAAAATAACTTATTGTTTTTCACAAAGTTGTGATGGGTGCTGTTTTATTTTGTAACTTTTATTTATTTTCTTAGGTAGATTTACTGCAGACCTGTCGATCATCGGATTGACTTGGGAGGAGGCGGAGCGTCTGGCACAAGACAGATGTGCATGAAGGGAACTAATGGCGACCACTCCACCTTGGGAGCGAAATTATGAATAGGTAAGGAAATGATGTGCTCAGATATAGCACTGGCAAAATCTTTTAAGACAATATAAATCACAGAAATCTTTGGATGTGCTGAGTTGAAGACATACCTATTTCATGGACAGGACTGATAGGAGTAGCGGAAAAATAGAACGAACCACAGTCAATAGACTGTGTTAATAAACAATAGCCAGACAAAACAGCTGATGTTAGGATGATCGGAGACAGCGCGGAGTCCTCTCAAAACATGGAAGACTATAGTCTGTATTCCAAATCGAAGGAGGCAAATTAAGTAAGGCACATAATGGGCTTCGACTTAGGAAAGATAATGAAGAAGATATTTCAGTCTTCTAAAATTCTCAAGTTCGAAGATTAGAAGATCTTAAAAAACATGAATTTCTCAAGAATCTTTTAAAAAGTGTCTAAAATGTATGTACATGGCTCATACGAACTTTGAGCAACACGAGAACAATAATTATGTGTATGGAATTAATAATTACAAAAAAATGCGAGTATAAATGAATTATTGGAAAAGAATTTCGATTTTTTTTTTGTACCAGGGATCACTGACTTACAGATTATCCTTCATTTTGTGCACGTAGAAATAGAAAGAGAAACTAGAATACCCATAAAACACTCCTTATTCTAGATTTTATTGTGAGTTATGTGTATATTAAAAAAACTCAAGAACATAAAAAAAATTGATGTTCACTACAAACAATTTCGGAAAAATCAACTCCTTAACAGTGTGAAAATAGTCTTACTTATTTTATAAATATATTAATCATATTATTATATGAAATAAATAATAAAACAGGAAAAATCCTCATAATACAGAAATTGCAATTACCTAAGTTACCAAAAACACTATTTTTTTTTATCAAAGTACCTAAATAAATTTAAAAAAAATCAAAGGGGTGCGAAAATAATGATAATTATATTTATGTCTTACTTTTTTTTAATGTCTAAACAAATTTTATATTGTCTATTACAAAATTGTAAATCGATTTAAAAAAATATACCTACACTCAAAATATAATCCTAAAACAATGTACTCACCAATTGAAGGTTTCTTGATGAACGATTAACACGTATTGATTGAAAGGTTAGAAACACCGCTATTATATTATTAGGTATATCATAGATACGGAATATCTGACTATAAAAAAATTAGATTTTTCAGTGATCCAATAAGACGACCGCTAATGACAAGTGCAAGTACAGAACTGCACCTCGTGGTAATGTTTACATATCGAGACTGACCACTATAGTATAATTTTAATAACACTAGCTGAACCGCCGAATTTCGTCCCGCCCCATTACTAATAATCTTTGTTTAAACTTTATTTACGTTCGCTCGCTAGGTGGAGCACGTGGTAGCCACAAAGCCTCACCAAGCATTTCTATCCTGGGCTGGATTCAAGACGTCATTCCAATCTAAGCCGGAATCCTGAAGGTCTCCATCGTACGCTCTCTTAGGGGTGATTCTTGGTCTGCCACGTCTTCTTGTACCACCCGGTGTGTAAAACAGGCTTCCACCATCTATGGACTCGCGAAATTTGATTTCAATGCTTAGAAGTTTATTTTTGTGTATGTGTGTGTGTGTGTGTGTTTTTTTTTTGTTAAATGCCAAGACTCACACCCGTATAACATTACTGTCATTACACAAGCATTGAATGTACGACATTTTTTAAATATATTAGGAAAATTACATTCAATTTTTTATTAGGAAAGCTAACATATTGTATAACGCCATCTACTGGGATTTCATGAAACAGCATATTATGTTCCTCTATTTTTTGTTGTCAAATAAAAAAAAATACAGTTTTGGGCGAAACCTTCCAACCACCTTTCACCTAACGGTATGAAATATACTTTACAACGTCTTAGACCTGTGTATACATAAAAATAGGTCTAGCCGTTTCGGAAGAGTGCATGCGGTAACAAACACCGTGAAATTTTTATATGTTAGATAATGTGCGCTGCCCGTAGACGTCTAGATCGGTGCCTTGATTTCGGCTCGCGGAAATTATCACACATAATACAGCATCATAGCCCGCTTACATAATACCATGATGGTTTCATCAAGGATTTCGATATCCCAATCACATGAAATTCGATTACATTTTCCTTCTAAAAATATCCATTGATGACCTTGGTAGCCTATAGTTGTCTCGCCAGGTTTGTTACTAAATACCTTGAAATTTCTACTTCTTCGTTCTTTCACACACATAATAAATAATAACTAAAAAAACATTTTTAAGAATCTTACAATGTATTTAGATTTTTCCTGTAAGGGGGCGTCCGTTAATCACGCGAGCTCGAAAGGGGTGGGGCCCGGTGGGGAGGGGTCAGAAAAAAATCACGAAACATCACGAGGGGGGGGGGGGTCAATTTGGACCTTATTTTGGGTATCCTTGTAGACTTTCATGCACACGAGGGCTGGCATGATAGAGAGTGTTCTAATGGTATAATTTCGGAAATAAGTAGAGCTGTCTTGGCGTGCTATAGTTCTATACGTGCCATATTATTATACACTTTGGTTGTCGAGAAATATCATAAGTAACTTGCCAAATAAATGTACTTACTAAAAAAATACACGTGTTTTCGGTGGGAGGGGTATTTCGAAACCTCACCACACATCACTTAGGAGGGGGGGTCTTAAAAGGTCCAAAAAAACATCACGTGTTTAAAGGACGCCCCCTAAGTAGTAAGTAGGTACCTATAAGTTCGATTTTTCGAAGTTTCTTGGATTATTGAGTTATATTTATGGTCTTATATCCATTAATGAAATAAATAATATTATAGAAAATCTGTACCTTCTCAATATTTATGTACCTACCTATTGTAAATATTTTTCAAAATTATTTAGGTACAAATAGAAGGTGGAGTGACAGAATTATTTATTTATTTATTTATTTATTTATTTATTCATACATAATAATACAATGATAATGGGTAACAAATTTAACTGCTGCCCAAATAGTCCAAGCCTATACTAGGGCAAACATTATATACAGATCATAAAAAAAGAATATTAAAAGGAACATACAAACACGAACAACAGCACAACCACCAACTCAAATACGTACAGTCCACAAACAAAGCCTAACCCAACAGTCACAACACCCTTTGGTCCAACAAACATCAATCAACAGTATAAAGAAGAAAGAAGAAAAAAACAAAAACTAAACAAAATACTTTATGGGACAAAACCCAAGATACCTTGCAAAACCTCCAACTGAATAGATGAGACCCAACCAGAGCAGGCACGTTTATATTTAGAGAAGCACAAGATTTGCTTAATCTCTACAGGCATCTTATTAAAAAGTTTAGGCGCAGTGTATACGAACTGTCGCTGGCCAAATATTGTGTTCTTAAAGGAACATCATAACTCAAAGATAACATTTGTCTAGTGACTCTACCCTGTTGCGACCTCCTCCAATCCAGCTTAACCTTATAGAATTGTAGCAACACCCTCCTTATGTACAAATGTCTCACAGACAAAAATTTCAAATCATTGAACAGTTGAGAGGTCGGAAAACGTCCATGCAACCTGAACATTATCTTTATAACCCATTTATGTGAGATGTGTAAGACCCTGAGAGTACTACTGTAGCACGCTCCCCAACCTACAATGCCATAACATAGCAGAGATTGGATAATCGCATAGTACACAGATCTAAGCGTTGTTTTATTTAAGCTTAATTATTCATGGAATATGGCCCACCGCATATTGAACCCAGTCCACGTGACGCCTGGATCGCTCCACGCGACGTCTTCTTGTAGAACTGTAGAACGTATTACTAAATGTAAAAAAAAAATATTATTTCTATAATAATCTCACGGATCGAGAGTTTCGAGCCAGGCGTGGCGTGGACTATGTCCAATATGCGGCGGGGTTTTCATGGCTATCAAAAACGATTTAAATTCTAATTAATGAATGTGAGTAATATACGTAATGCGAATTTGATGTAATAAAGGTAATCGGAATTGATGTAATTCACGCAATAAGAATTTGACGTATACACGTTATCAGAATTGATGTAACTCACGTAATAAGAATTTGATGTAATATACGTAATCAGAATTGATGTAATTAAAGTAATAAGAATTTGATGTAATAGGCACAAAAGGTAATCAGAATTTATGCAATTCACGTAATAAGAATTTGATGTAATAGGCATACGTTATCGGAAATTATGTATGTTAATTATAAGAAAATTATGTAACACACGTTATCAGAATTGATGTAATTCACGTAACACGGTAATTATGTAATACGCGTAATCTGAATTGATGTAACTCACTTAATAAGAAAATTATTTAATACACGTTATCAGAATAATTGATATAACTCACGTAATACGGTAATTATGTAATACACGTAATCTGAATTGATGTAACTCACTTAATAAGAAAATTATGTAATACACGTTAATGTTACTTTCGTAATACGGTAATTATGTAATACACGTTATCAGAATAATTGATATAACTCACGTAATACGGTAATTATGTAATACACGTAATCTGAATTGATGTAACTCACGTAAAAAGAAAATTATGTAATACACATTATCAGAATTGATGTAACTCACGGCGCCATAAAAGTTGTCCAAGTATTATTATTATTAATACGGTAATTATGTAATACACGTACCTAATCTCAATTGATATAACTCACGTTATAAGAAAATTATGTAATACACATTATCAGAATTGATGTAACTCACGGCGCCATAAAAGTTGTCCAAGTATTATTATTATTAATACGGTAATTATGTAATACACGTACTTAATGTTAATTGATATAACTCACGTTATAAGAATATTATGTAATACACGTAATCTGAATTGATGTAACTCACGTAAAAAGAAAATTATGTAATACACATTATCAGAATTGATGTAACTCACGGCGCCATAAAAGTTGTCCAAGTATTATTATTATTAATACGGTAATTATGTAATACACGTACATAATCTCAATTGATGTAACTCACGTTATAAGAAAATTATGTAATACACACGTAATCTGGATTGATATAACTTACGTATTTTACTTATAAAAATTAATAAAAAATAAATTAAATTAAAATTAAATACAATGCTATATACTAAATATAAAAACATCGGTATTATCTCTCATGATACATCACGATGTAATGTAATCATGAGAGATCTTCGAACTACAGAGAAAGGAACCTTCTTAACATCCTACATGATGGCATATCTGAGTCCACAACAGATGCCAAGTTTCCCTAGATTGTCTTTAAGAGACTTAGGAATAACTCCATTCGTCGATATCACTATAGGTATTATGTGAGTGGTTGGTGTATGCCACATATCCTTGATTTCGTGAGCAAGATCAAGATATTTAATTATCTTGCTCGGCTTTTTTCAAATTTTCGTCATACGGTATAGTGATATCCACGAGATACGTTATCCCGTTCCTACGATCAACCAATACAATGTCCGGACGATTTGCGTTAATCGTTCGGTCAGTTTGTATTGGTATATCCCAATAAATGAAGTGGTTGGTGACCCAGCGGTTACAACGCCGGCTTTCGTACTGCGGACGTCGTGGTTCGATCCCAGGTGCCGACCATCTTCCTAGCTCTTTCACGACACAAGCTTTAAGTAGCTTACTGTGAAAGAGTCAAGGTGTGTATTTGTGTTCACTTTGAGTGAGCACAGATTCATTTTATATAAAAAAAAAACTTGGTATTACTGTTTTGCATTACCGAAATTGGGGTGCACCTATAATAACGTACTTCAAGATCGAGCAAACCATATTTCAAGACAAGTTTTTGATAAACTATTTTTGCCACATCGTTATGTCTGTGCAGATAGTTTTAGGAATGAAACGGATATCCGGCGACTATCCGGTAACTAATTGATTTATTTAGTAACTAGCTTATACCCGTCTTGCTTTACGTTTTTTATTCCGAATGTCAGGCTTGATCGGTAGGTAATTAAACAGGTTCTAGTCTAGCTTCCCATTGCTTTGTAGACCTCTATAACTGACATAAACACAGAAAAAGAAGAATGAAACTTTCACAATTCATAAAAAGAGCGAAGAATGACACTTTTAATGTTTATTGAAATTTTGTATGAAGATCCTAAAAAATAGAGTTTTTTTAAATAGCTCTAAATATAGTAGATAAAGTTAATGCAGCAAATTGTATTAAAGAAACTTTTCCGGAATTTTGCACGGCTCTGTGCAGATTCATATCTGACGTAACATTTGTATTTTGAGCGTGGTGCTATGTCATACGGTAAAAAGAAAATAAAAAAACATTTCTGAATTATTATGTAGATAGAGAAGGAGGGGCTAATGCGAGTTTTATTTAATTTCCCAATTTACTACGCAACTTTCTTAATTTTTTCTTTCATAAGAACCTTCTACTGATAAAAGCCAACACGACAAAAAAAGAATTAGTGAAATCGGTTCAGCCGTTTAGGCGTGACGCTCTGACATACGATAAAAAGCAAATATACAAACATTTCTCAATTATTATATAGATATAATCACTTTAGAAATACACCCCGTAATCACAAGAAAAAATCTTCAACTTAGAAAATTGATTAGCAAACATAATGCAGTAAGGGTAAATTATGGAGAATGTATACCTACTTATTTCTTTATATAGAGGTAGTCAGCGGCTTCGATTGTCTCCGTAAATAAGGAAAGTTTAAATAAATACGTTTCGCCATTTATCATTCTGCTGGAAGATGCAGATAGATTCCGCAATTTTTGGAACAATAACGTTCCGGCAACGGAGACAGTCCCATTGGTATATTGTGCCGCCTACGTAAACTCGATTCATGCGTTGTACCCACGGTAATTCACGCACTGCCCGGGCTCTACTAGACTGCTTTAGCATTCAGCGAATTTTATAAATTTTGAAAAAAAAAACCACTGATGTTTTAAGGGGAGCGCTGTCCTTCCTCCCATCAGTGTCCCGATGAAGAGGAAGACCCTCTCATACTGTGTTCCGATCCTTCGAAGGACAGCTGAGGGATCTGGACATGGTGTGTGAGGAGGTCATAAACATTGTTGTTGTTTATGACCTCCTCACACACCATGTCTTGTTGCCTCCCTATGCTCCCTAAGTGAAGCGTAAAGGGAGTTTGGATTGGATATATATAAAGGGAGCCGTAAACCTTAACAGTTTGGGAACCTCTGCACTAATGCTATTTTGGCTACTACCTTGGTTCTGAGAGTAAAAGTTGAAAATTTAAACACTCTAATCATAGGAAAAAAATATCACACCAGACCACACTAACTAATGTGGTTGATGTTTTTTTCTACAATGAACCCAATGATCCTATATGGATGCACCAATTAATCATATACATACGCCGGATATCCGGCGGTCGGTTATCCGGTATTCGGCTGCTTAGTTGGCCGAATATCCGGCATCCGACAAAAATGCTATCCGTTTCATCTCTACTCAGAACCACACAGGAGAGAACACCCAGACAAAATATGTCTGAGTGTTTCTCCCGTTTGGCCACATGCACGTCATTTTTTATCAATTATATCAGGTGCTTTAATAATATATTTTTTTATAATTAAGTATTAGTGACGATGACCTGCAGCCCGATTCACGGAAAAGTTTAAGTCTAAGTTCAGTTCGAAGTTCGAACGAAGTTCGATTCAAACCCTCCGTGAATAGGTACATAGACTGTAGATAGTCGCCGCCTACAATAATTATTATTACCAGCAGCCCTATTCACAAAAGTTTGAATCGAACTTCGTTCGAACTTCAAACTAAACTTAGACTTAAACTTTTCCGTGAATCGGGCTGCTGGTCTTGTATTGCACAGTTATTATTATTATTATGTTTGTCAAAACGAATAAAAAATTAAAATTTGAAGTAAAGGTTGTTCAGATAATCAGCAGCCCGATTCACGGAAAAGTTTAGTTCGAAGTTCGAACGAAGTTCGATTCAAACTTTTGTGAATAGGGCTACTGGTAATAATAATTATTGTAGGCGGCGACTATCTACAGTCTATGTACCTATTCACGGAGGGTTTGAATCGAACTTCGTTCGAACTTCGAACTAAACTTAGACTTAAACTTTTCCGTGAATCGGGCTGCAGTTGTCGCCTCATGGGTCATGAACAGGGTTGCCAGGTGTTCGGTATTTTAGTACCGTGTTCGGTATGAAAAAAATACCGAACTATATTTTTTAATTTTTTTTAGTGAATTTATAACTCTCCGGGACACCAAATTTTGAGAATGATTTTTTTTAGTGAAATTTCAACTTACCGGATAGCAAATTTCACTGTTTCATTGTTTTGGAACCAAGTGGAACACTGGTTCGGTATTTTTTTGGGAAAAGCCTGGAAACCCTGGTCATGAAGTCGGCAGGATCACCCTCATATACGCTCTGAGGGCACATTCAGACACAATATGACCAGCAGTCTAAAATAATATCTAAATAAAAATATGAAATAACACCCATCAAAAATAGTCAAAGGGCGGACTTATCCCGAAGGATCTCTTTCAGCCAACCCATAGGTACCTAGCCGTACTACAGCACGCTCGCGCTAAACGGGCTAAACCCCGTATTTAGCACGTGTCGACATTTTAATTCTACATATTATTCAATTCTTACCAGTGGCTATTTTCGCCCATTCTCCTCCCCTATTACGGGATTCTTACACCAGACACTCGGTTGGCATAATATAGCGGTGTAATTGCCGAAGCGATTGATATTTCATCGTCCTTTGAATGTTGAATTGCATCATCATTGAATGTTGAATGGCATTTGTTCATGGCATTCAATTATAAATTAAATGTTTTAACAGATACAACTTATGAGTCGATGTAGTTGATCTCACGAGTACTGTACTGTAAAGAGCTAGTCGATTAATCACGGCGGTATGCTACGAGTTCTTCATATAAAATAATCCTCAGGCAGAATATGTAGGTACATTAAAAGGATCTAAACTTGATGCCCGTCATGCTGCTTTACAACTTCAAATAAATAATTTATTTATATTACATATTATATACAACTGCAAGGATCAATGACGTTTAACCCATATCTTCCCAGCGTTCCATTATTGGAACGGTATAGTTAATAATTTTTATTATTTTTTTGGAACAACGTGACTAGTTTATATTTTATGCTTGAAATCTTCGATAAATAGGCTTTAGTTTGAGGTATTGTTGCACGATACTCGTGTGTGCTTTTCTCTGTTATAAAGCATTCTTTATAGGAGATTTTGTGAGAAAACATTGCTCTTCCTAAAACGTCAGTATATTTTTTGCTAATTGTAATTAACTTTCAAATTACATGATACAAGTTCTGTTGCAGTCTTCTTTTTCATAATAAAAATCAAGTTGACTATAATTAGGTATTTTCATGTCCATTTTCGGAACACTGGGATAATATGCCAATGTAAAATTATTGTACTATTTTCGTGCAAGATATTTATTTTTTTTGTTTCTAATTTATTTTTTTGATCGTAGTTTAATAGTGTACTAAATATTTGAATATCACATACGAAGATTACTAGATAAATGAAATTAAGTAGAAGATTTAAGAGTAAAGTGTGACAATTTTTTAGGGAAAGGATACAATCATCTTTACATGGATCGATGATTCTAGATGCTCTTATACATGTGACTGGTAATTCGATACATTCCTTGATATGGATTATACTAGAGCATATTTGCAACAATTTTGTTTCATTGACCAAGGGTCAAATGCCAGCGGTTTTCGAGTTATTTAACATTTTAGAGTTTTTTTCAATTTTCCACCTTTTGACCTAAAACTGAAAATTGTGAACAAAGTACTCCATTTTGGAAACTAAAAATGCATTTTTCTAATAGCTAAAGAATAAAAGAATGGTTGAAGTAAAAAATCAAGAAAAAATTTCAAAAACCTCAAGTACAACGAAACTGTGGTAAAATGGAAAACTTTTATACGTTTTCGGTAAGCTTATTAATCGGGGAAGTATTTCCTGTGGTTTGAATGCCAAGTGTATTATACTTTTTTGGAGTAACTCCCTTAGAAAAATCGAAAATAAAAATAAAAAAACTGACTTGTGATTCGTTGTACTTCTGAGGTTATTGAAATTTTTTTCTCGATTTTTTTACTTCAACCATTCATTCATTCTTCAGCTACCTATTAGAAAAATGTATTTTTAGTTTCCAAAATTAAGTAATTTGTTCACAATTTTCAGTTTTTAGTCAAAAGGTGGAAAATTGAAAAAAACTCTAAAATGTCAAATAACTCGAAAACCACTGGAATTTGACCCCTGGTTAATGGGAACAAAATTGTTGCAAATTTGCTCTAGTATAATCCCTATCGAGGAATGTATCGAATTACCAGTCACCCTGTATATACGATGATTTTTTTTATACTTTATTTTATTTACAAACATTTTATTTGATTTATAAACTTGTAATATTTCAACAGAATAAATTTCTATCAATATGCGAAAGAGAATCTAACTATTTTTAGCAATGACAACTTTTTAAGAGATGCTGCTTGCTTAGATATAAGGACTAGCGGAAAAGCAAAAAAAATATAAGCAGTGGCGTTTGGGAAGCATTGTTAGTGGAGGGTACATTTTTAGTTTAAAGTAAAGGAGCCAAAATACGTAAATAAATCATAATAAAAACAGCGAAATATTTTTATAATTTATTTTCTACATGGGCGCCGCTATACCTAAAATGTACCCTTTACTACCTACCTTATGTAACTGTTATTTTTGGTCAATGTTTTGCCTATTAAATAGCAAGTGTTATAGCTATTTGAATAATAGCTAAAGAGACGTAGAAGTTTTTGAAATTATCTTCAGAATAAGTTCTATAACTTTTTTTTTCAAAAGGACGCTTCAAATTTAAAAACACTATTCTTTAATTCTAACCTTTGTCGAGCAGTTTTGTTAAGTTGTTAGTAAAATTTTCAGCTTTTGTTTATTAACTGACATGTCCAGTAACTAGATACATGATAGGTGCCTACCTACAATTTTATTTCAGATAATTTAACATTCCTATTTCAAAAAACACTACAAATTCTTATTTTGTTTTATTTTTATTTTAACTGTCATTCTGTGGAAATTTTGAACTGATGTTGTATCTCTTGTTTTAGGTAAGCTATTAAATTCATTATATTTATTATTTAGAATTTTTTTTGTAATTATTTTTCTAATAAACTCCTCTCTTATTTTAGAGCAACACTTTAGTTTTCATATAAACTCTAAAGTTTAGAGTTTATATGAAAACACCTTACATACATAAAAAGGACCCTAGGAGCTGTGCTCCGATAGAAATGCCAAAAAATAAAGGATGTTTTAAAAATTCTTTAGAAGTTAATATCTCCATAACAGTTAAGTTTCGGACACCATATTACAGCATCAAATCCATCAGAAATGACCCGAAGAATAACGTCCTTTAATATTCTGTATGATTTTTCCTGTAAACCTGTATAATATTGTTTTTCGGACTTATACGAGATCCCATACCCATATGTCACATTTAGTTCAGAAATTTCTCACCATATTATTAAGTGATGGGAGGCGATTTTTCAGTAGAGGATGGACAAGGCAAAAAAGAAGAAGTAGTAAGTCAAAAATTTGGAATTCTTTTGGTGTAGAAAAATAAAACTCATTTGTAACGTTAACATCTTTATAAATTATTCTTTTTTTTTTTTCTTAAGACAACATCCAAAATATTATAAGAATGCTATAAGATAATGAAAACATCACATAGTCATTTGCACACAAAATTTGACTAAAATAAAAATTTTATGTGCATTACAAATTTCACATTGCTCAAATTTGTATGCAATAATGAGTTAAGTTAAACTAACAATTTTATTAATTAATAGACACATTGAGAAATATTAAATCACCAATGAGACAGTCTTTTGACCAGACTTGAAGTTGGAATAGAGTTTAAGAATTCTATCTACATAAATGAGACATTTAACAAAATATATTACTTACAAATTTAATGAAAAATAACATGAACAAGTCAACTGAGTGTAAAATTATATCTCATTTAATATTAAAGAATCTTTTTAAACCCATTCCCACCCAACAATGATAGTAGTAGATTTTTTTTATGGTGTACACATCAGTGTACACTGTACAGTGAGCAGGAATGGGTTAAAAACAAATTTGATATGAAACGAAGGTAGTAAATTATATAAAATAACCTTAAAGGCTTTTGATGAGCTTAACCTCTTTTCAAGTCTTTTGATAAAAGCGCTCAAGCTCATTAAAATTTAATGTAAAAGACACTGTTAAAATCTATAAAAACTAAGTTTCATTGCTTATTCAAGTAAAATACCAGTATAATGAAATTCACGGAACCAAAAATAAATGAGGTTATACTGAATGGGAGGCTGTTGAATTCAAAAATGCTTCCATTATTTTTCATACATAAGCCTTCTTAAAATTCTAGTAATGAAAACTCTAGTAAATACAGGGGGAAATAATTTATCGTCTTCAAATCCTTACGTCCTGGACTGAATTGTCTAAAAAATGTTGTGAATTTAATACAACATTGGAGTAAGTTTTTCTTCATATATTGACGAGCTTCGTTTATTTTTTTTTTTTCATTATATTTGAATAAAAATTGAAGGCTCATTCGTACTGAGAATTTATTATATTCATAATAACAAAATGTGACCTTAAAAAATACTTCAATTAAAATAAAATGATAAAAGTATTTATTTATAGCATGTCTCGTTACAAGTTAAGTTTATACAACATCAACAGGTATTACGCAAAATGAAACTTTTATAAAAGGTACAATTTCTAAATAAATGTGCGTATTTATTCCACAATAATTTTGGCAACATTGGTAATGTTCATAATATACTTCTGTTTATCATAAATTACAAGCACACATAAATGAGTCATGTGTAAGTTTTACACTCGAGTCTAATTGCAAGTAACTTACACCTGACTCATGTTTTGTGCCAATAAAAATAATGTCCTACTCTTGAATGTTCATAGATTGGTTTTTTTTTAAGATATTAATAATTCTAGTCTGACACTCGAAGTGGTCTATTTAGCTCATTATCCATCTATGTATACCTTTGCAATAAAGTATACAAATTGTGAGGTTTATTACATAAAATTTGAGAACACAATCTTTCTTCACCACAACTTATCAATGAATTTGCCTAAACAGTTTTGTATGGCCCAGATCTGCTTTTCATTTTTAAATGAAAAGAACAAAATTAATTTCGATCTGCGCCAGACTGGTGGGGAGCACAATCACACTTCTCAGAGCCAGCTAGGGTCCTTTTCAGGACTATCCTCGTACACGGAGTAACCAAATTGTTTTCGCACGTTATATACCTACTTATATATTTATTTTCTAAAAAAGTAAAATGGATAAATAGTCAATGTTACTTAAGAAAAACATTTTGTCAATTTATTAAACCATTTTGTACATAAAAATCAACTTAATGAAATTGCCTAGACGATTCACATTATTCTATTGATTTGAAAACAATTATGTAAATGAAATCTTCATTTTAATATCACAATTATTTCAAGAATAATTGAGTCAAAGTTTTTAAAACCCGGTAATCCCAGTTGCTCGCCAAAAAAAGTTTTTTTACATGCTGTTCTAATACTTTTAATGTATTAAATTTTATGTGTAGTTTATGAGCGTAAATTAACAGGTTACATGCGTGCTATCCAATTGCTGGATGAGACTAAATACAAATATAGCCATTCAAACAATTCGATTATTCGTTTGGTGGAAATCTAAACTGTTTTTGTTGTTCCAAAAGTCTTTCTAGCGGAGAAGGGCCCGGTCCAGACCATAGAGACTGAAAAAAAAAAGAAATATGTCAGTCGAGCGAGTTTATGATGAATTGGAGTATGAAATATTAGAATATTGATTTACCGGTTGCATATTTTGATTGGACAAAGGCGCAGCTGGCCACACGTTTTCATTACTAGAAGAACTACCACTAAACAGTGAATATGTGCCCTGTGGTTTATTCTGAAAATTTAACAAGAATTTCCCATAGTTATTTGTCAAATAAACATTTTTATTTATTAATGGATCTGTGATCACTCGAAATGAATACAAATATAGTCTTCGACTCTTTCACACTACTAAAAGCTTTCTAGCAATCTTTCCTTAAATGAGTAGTAGGATAAAGTAAATTAAAGATAGAACAATAAACAAATGTATGTTCATTAAATTTGTTAATCCATTAATTTTAAATGATTTATAATAAAAACAACATAGCAACAAAGTATCACAAGGACAGTAAATACTTTGCAACCTTGCTTAATTATTCACCATAGCTAAATACTGTACAGTAGAGTGTTGTTTATTTGTTATGTTTTACAAATCTGTATTTTTTCTATTTTCCGTTTATGCCATAAATTAGGGAAATTTAGAGGCAATAAGCATTACACTGCACTTGATCTTGGAGAATGTCGCTAATTTTATTTTTTATTGTTCTTAAATGTTAAAACAATTTGATATACTTACGATAGCCTCCATGTTACTAGCCATTTCTGCAGACATGGAACTGCCAGTCTTATCTTCACATCCAACATTGTACTGCCCGGACTTAACGCTGGAAGATTGGTGATATGCAGGGGCTCTTACATCTAGCGAAGAAACGTTGCTGGCTTGTTTGTCATATCCGTACGAATTCATATTATACTCTGTTCCCGACTTCATCTGGGGATGCGAGGGCGGGTTAAATCTGTTTGTAAATTGAGGAAACATTCCCGGATTATAATTTGGATGTGGCGCATACGGCGAAGACTGGTATATTAACGTATTACTGGGATAGCCTGGATTGCTATTGAAGTGCGAAGAATCTGGCATAACGGCGGAATTATATGGCATTTTTGAGTAGTCGTTTTGAAATGAAGAAGCGTTTGCATGCGGTTGGGCAAAATTGGGTGAATTCGCTTGTTGATAATTTGGTGTGGAGTAATGGGACAAATTTTGAGGAGGATAAAAGTGCTGAACGTCATAGTTTTGTTCTTGGGCCGGTAGTTTCCACCACGTGTTTTGAGGCGCCGGAGAACTGAACGCCCCACTAGGACCCTGATGGACTGCGCCAGGAGGCTGGTACTGAATATCCGCTCCCCTCATTTGAGGATAATCATTTGCATTGGACCACTTAGTATTAGATCTAGGGGAGCCTTTAGAAAAGTTCTTATGGAAGTTTTGTTGCACATTAGTTTGATCACCCCAATAGTTGTAGGGGGACATTGAAGGATCTGCAACGCAAGTGTCGGGTGACATATAGCCACCAGTCCCATATATGTTTTTCTGTTTATGTAATGCAGCGGAACGAACATCGATTTCCTTTGGATTCACAACTGGAAGAGTAATACTCATATTTTGGGTTGTTCCTGGTGGAGAGAAGTATGAGAAATTGGACTGAGCTTGAAGTCGTGCATTGAGAGGTTTCTCTTCCGCTTGAGTATGAGCGCCAATACCACCCCAAGCTGAATGACCAAAGGAAATGTTTCTGTCTCCAATATTTTGAACAGGATTTCCCACATCCTTTTTAGCGATGGATTTGATAGAATTAACAATAGCTTCGCTGCTGGCATCTGGGTTACGCTTTGGATCGTTTGCAGACTCGACATTTTCAACTTTTGCATCCAAAGGATCTTCAATTTTTTGTAAATGAGGGTACACTCCCGATTTATCTTTTAAAGAAAGAATGCCTCCCGTCTTTCGATCGGTTGGTAGACTGAAAAGCGATTTGATGATCTTCGGTTGAATAATTTTCTTTTCAAAGTCCTTGGATGTCTGTGGCGACAGTTGTGGTGTAGGCTCACTGGTTGAATCGGGAGTTGTAACGGGGGTCAGAAACTTAACCTGGAAATTTATGATAAATATTATTTGTTTGAAAGTATACACAAAATTAAAAAAGCCGCCATGTTAAGTTCTTAGAAACCTGTTTATTAGATTCTTCTTGTTTCTTGAGTATGGCCTGTAATGCAACATTGGTCCTGGTTTTCTTGCCCTTTTCTTTGGGTACGGATGGTTCCAACAAGGAGCCCACATCACTACATATGTTTCCATCTTGAGAAACTGTTGAACAGCTACTTCCAGTATCCTATAAAACATGGAGAAAACAAATTGGCAATTGATTATGACAAAAATTATCATTTGACCCTGGATCCATGGATCTTCAATTGCCTTAATTGCGAGAAGTTCATATTACGAAAACATCAGATATCACTTCTAAGAAAATAAGAATATTAAAAGTATTCGGCGTTTATAAGATTAACCAACCTGGTTATCGTGCGAATCTGCTAAATCAGCAGGAGAGCCTCTAGCGCTGGCTCTATTTAGTGCCGCTTTTTCCAGTCGGGCTCTTTCCAAAGACCCTTGAGGTTTTAATATCCCAGCCTTTTTTTCACGAACTGTGTAAACAGATAATCATTGTTATTATACAAAAAGTCTACAATAAACGGTCAAATCACTACTCTATTTCTCAGTAAAACAAAATTAAAAAAACAAAGCTAAAATTATAGCTTTTCACCATAGTTTTCAAGCCTATAGATTAATTTATAATATAAAAGAAAGTCGGTTAGTGCGAACACTTATAACTCGAGATCGGCTGAACAGATTCTTCCGATGTTTGGTTTATTGGATTCTTCTCTGCTCCGGACAATAGAATAACTATTAAAAAATTGAAAAATGCATAAACAAGAAATAATATAAAATATAATATGAAAGTTAGTATGGAACGGATTTCCTGCAACGCCAACGCCATCTATAAAAAAAAATATTGGTACGTACGCAGATTTTTGATGGAATTTTTTTTTTAACATTCAAACATATTTTTACAAATTTGAAATCAATATTCATAGTAAGGACTACAGGACAACGTCTGTCGGGAAAGCTAGTAGATATTGAATATTTTTTATATTAGGAAGTGAACGACATGGGTTTTCAAGTTTATATTTTATTTCTTGGTAAGCAGTTTCATCTACCGGCGATCATCAAACGAAACTAAAAACTATATTAATCTATATCTATAAAAGACAAAAAATCTTTGAAAATATCGCATAAGACAAAAATATATCTTTTATTTTATTTTTGTTGTTTGTTAAGTTGAGGGAACATTAGAAAATTTAAGCCTTCTTAGTACTTATGATAGTATAAACTTTTCTATTTTTGAATCTTATATATAAAAATGGAGAGCTATTTCCCGATGTCATCGCACCACGCCTAAACGGCTGGACCGATTTCGCTAATTCTTTTTTTGTCGTGTAGACTTTTATCAGGAGAATGTCCTTTTAGAAGAAAAAAATAAAGAAAATGCATGGAAAATTAGAAAATTAAAGAAAACTTTACGTAGACAACCTTATTAGTAATTTTGAAATTTTGACAGAAATTGTCAATTGGTGCGATTGACAGAATGCGGATGGAAATACATGGTTTAAAACAGACGCATCGTTCAGAATCACATTGGTCAAATGATAATTAATTCATCACCATACATATTGGAATTCAATATTCATATTTAGGAAACACAGGACAACGTCTGTGGGGAAAGCTAGTTATAAATAATATTGAATAAAGTCAGTTGATTGATAGTTGTGGCCCTCTAAAGATCTATTAAAACAGATGCATCGGTTGGAAGAATATTGGCAAAATAATTGATTTGTCATTAAACAAATTTGAACTGGGTATATGGTCTGTAAGATATGCATAATAAATTTCTCTAACCTTTCTCCCTAAAGTCTGCTTCAGATATAATGACAGGTGGCGGAGGTGTTTTGTTTTCTACGCGAGGACTGGTGTCTCCGGAAGTGACGCTTGAAGTCACATTGGCACTGGTATTCATCCCTCCCACACTCTGAGATTTGTCCAGAGCGACTGTCAATTTAAATTCATTATCACTGGTATCTTCTGTAATAAAACAACATTGTGGCATGAGAATTCAATTGTCAATGTAATCAAATTTGTATATTGATGAGCTAGCATGTCTTTGTTATTAAGTGACAATTTTGCACATTTATTAGTAAGAAAGACAAACCCGACAACGACTTTAATGGTGACATAATTTGATATCAATACTTCCAAGAAATTTATCGCTAACTTTGAAAATACATATACAGTTTAATTTAAGATTCTTACTTAAAAATTTCACAGCAATAATATTGGTATTTCTCAAATAACAAACTGCATTATTTGTTATTCACAAAATAATAATTTTATTATGATTTAACAATTAGGTACATTGTTTAAATCATCACACCTAGTGCTTTGGATATTATTTTGTATAACTTTCAATAACTGACTCAGTCGATCATTTTTTCATTTTCAAATGATTGAGGGAACCTTGTTTTTATTCTATGTTATAATATAATTTAATGCTACAGATTTTGAGAATTTTTCAACTATTTTTAGGGTTTGTTACTACTTGATGAAAAGTATCTAGGTAGGTATAAATAAAAAATATTTATTTTTGTTTTTTTATTATTATTTATCAAAGCCTACAATCACTTTCAGATTAAAAAAAACCGTGAGGGAAATTTCCAGATTAAATTCTGTCTCAATACATTGTCTATACAAAATTTCAATAGCCGGTAGCGACACCTAAACCATGTTTCAAAATTCTGAAAAAAAGATGGGGCTCCATTTTTACATAGTAGAACTGAATAACGGGGTGTCCCGTTAATATTTCAAAATTCAAATTTACCAAACAACCTAGTACATCTCTAATAAATCGGGTTAGTGCGAACACTTATAACTCGAGATCGGCTCAACAGATTCTTCCGAGTGTGATTTATTGGATTCTTCTCCACTCCGGATAACAAAATAACTAATAAAAAGTTGAAAAATGGATACGAAATAATATTAAAAGTTAGTATGGAACGAATTTCATGCGACGCCATCTTTGAAAAAATCTAACAACAAACTTATTGTCTTCTGCATCTGCACCCTCTCATTCTCACATACGTAATTGCCATTCTTACAGCAGCCCATTTCACTTACTCCACCGTTTCGGGTGTTTTAGAAATTTTTCATACAAATTCAATGGAATTGCGCGCATATAATTATATTCTCGCGTTGATCCCGTCTGAGCTTTGAATGCGAATGAAATATGGACGTTTTAGAATTAATATTTAAATGTTATTATTTAATTAGTTCACAGGACAACGTCTGTTGGGAAAGCTAGCATGTTAATAAAGAGTCATTTTTTTTAAAAGCAATGTATATTTATTTTCTTTTAAAGATTATTTCATTAGAATTGAGCTGCATTTCTCAAAAAGATCACCCAAAATCATTCCACATTTATTGGGACAAGTGGCTAGTTTCATTAAGAAACTTTGTCTATGAAATATAAATACACTCACCTTGGTTTTCTGCATCGTGGCACTCACTCAACTTCTTCTCCCTCAAAATGGACAATTCCTTAATTGTTTTGACTAGATCTGGATCACTTTCAACAGTACTTTGTATTGGAGTGAAAATAGTGGAGTCACCTACACAGCTTTAAAAAATAAAAACATTTATGATTTTAAAAATGATGCTAAAAATCTAGAGGCACCATAGATAATAAAGCTAGGAGAACCAACACATACCTCATAGAAATATATTCCACACCATTCTCTTTTTGAAAACTCACCAACCATTTAGCAATCTCAACAAGCCTGTAACTCCTCAGACATTCAACAAAGTTTGTATCCTTCTTTAAATTTTCCTGCTCAGATAAAGAAACGCCAGTTATTTTATACTTAGAAATAATATCTTTTTCTGATATTTCTTCCGTATCGCTTGAAGGTAAAATATCTTTGATTTCAACAATGGAATTGCCGTAAATTTCAGAAGAAACAGTGTTATTGAATTTAAGATTTTGCATAGCTTTGTCTATGGGTAAAAAGCCTCGTAACTCCTCTTCTTCCGGAAGTGGAACTGTAGAATCTACAAAAAAAAAAAGGTTTTATGGTGTTGTTTGTAAGCTACAATTTAGGTAAAAAATCATCCACTTATAGAACTGCCTACATAAAATTTGGAAAAGTTGTGATATTTGCAAGTCAAGAGTTGTGTCATGTCATTTTAGGTGCCGACTTTAAATCAAGAGGTCCCAAGTTTGATTCCTGATTAGAAATATACTGTTTTTTTTCAGTTGAAATTTCTACTCATTGTTGGAATTCTGTCTCAGATTGGACGGGACGGGTAGACTGGTAGAGAATGCTTCAAGCATTAAGTTCCGCCGGCTATACTGACATCAATGTAGAGAAGAGTGTTGTTTATTTATAACCAGTAAAGTTACTTACACATCTCACCGTTGAATTCTTTGATAGAATCTTGTAACCCTGAGAGCAGAACACATAAACCAGGCCATAGCTGCGGGCGTGACACGAATGTTGAATGCTTCAACATTTCTGGATGGAGTTTCAGCCATTCCAGAAGACTCTTGACTAAAAATGTTGACAAAATTTCAATATCGATTCAATTATTATCAATGCTGTATTTGACTGATTTCGGGAAACCATTAAAACTTTTTCTTTGATATATTATAAACACATTTTAGTTGTAAACTAGAAGAAACGCAGGGGACCCCAAATTGCAGTTAATTTTTAATGGTGTCAAATACCCTATTGTAAACAAATTTATCTACACAAATCTACTTGTATGTAAAAAGAATAAAATTAATGTATTATTCAGAAGACAGGAAGAATTCATACTAGCAGAGAGCCCAGAATAAGTCCTGAGTTGATTTTGAGGCATGGTGTGAACGGGCAAGAGAAGAGCTTCCATTGTCCCAGCCAAAATGTTGATGGCCAAGGTAAGCCAGCACTGTTCCTCTTCAGTCATGGAAGTTGCTTCCATTGACAAAGTATGAGAGTCGGTCAAAGAAAATACAGAGTACATTGACAAACAGGATATCTGAAAAATGAAGGAATACCTTAAATCTCTATTCATAAAAATGGAACCCTATCTTCCGTGGTCATCGCATTATGCATTATCGGCTGGACCAATTTCACTAATTCTTTTTTTGTCGTGTTTGTGTTAATAAACAGGAGAAGGTTTATATGAAAGAAAAAATTACGAAGTTGCGCAGTACATTAAATTTTTTAAGAAAACTTAAAGTAGGTAATCTATTTAGTGTATTTCACAATATAATTTAATTCTAATTTTGAAATTAAATTGGCTTTTGACAGAAACTGATTGTTTATGATTTAAAAACAGATGCATCGGTCAAAATTACACTGGCCAAAAAGCGATTGATTTATAATTACACAAATTTTAATACAAATTCAATATTCATAATTATAACAGGAAAACGCCTGTTGGGGAAGCCAATTTTAAATAAAAGCAGTACTCCCGTTAATACATTGATAGAAATTCCCAAGTGATGCTAGAAACAGAGGAAGAGAGAGGCTATCTACTCAAAATACAGAAAAATATAAGAACTCTAACCTGTAAAAGTGTGTCAGATTGAAACTGTTGAGTTGCCACAAGTGCCGTCAAGTTTGAGCTCATTCCTTTGGCTATTTTGCTAGCTTTTTCAAAATTATCGTTAGCGAGAATATGATGATGGACTGACATGTACTGTGCTAGGAAAATACTCGGATTGAGACGAGTATAAGATGATGAGTCAATGTTGGAAAAGTTTAAAGCTTCATCATCGGTCGTGGGACAACTGGAACACATGAAAAAATATTAGATCATTATAGGTATTTATGATTTAAAAAAATTACTGAAACTGAAATTATCAAGGGTCAATGACAATGTTATTTCCGAGGCTAGTTTAGTATGATCACTTTTATGTTAAAAATAGTCAAATTTTGATGAAATGGATAATTGCTATTGGCAAACTTAAGCATATACAAGAAAATCAGGAGATTCCAAAAAAAAAACTCATGAAACATGTATACTGCTAAGGTCTATGAATAAATTAGAGACCGTGGCCCTCACAGAGGCAATCTACGGAAAGATCTGTGCTTGGTATAAGTAAGCGGGATAGAATAATAAATAAGCTAAATAGTAGAAATCATGGATTGCATGGCAAAACTAAAGTGGCAATGACCAGGACAAGTTGCAAGGTAAGACTCCACAAGATAGACACCTAAAACTTTAGGATGGAGACTCTGGGAGAACAAGAGAGTTGCTGGAAGACGGCAATAAGGATAGTCCAGCGATAGAGCCACTGTGGGTGGTAAAAACTGACTGCAAACAGCGATCGACATCAAAAAATGGAAGTCTATGGATAAGGCATATATCCAGCAGTGGATGACTGAAGAAGAAAACGATTCAAATAGCTAAGACCTTCATGAGTATCTTTAATGTATTGACAAATTTGGAGTCCCAGGCAGGATTCGAACCAGCATCCAAGTTGTGCCACATATTTGTTTGGGTATATTAAGCTGTTTTTACATTGAGAAAATATAAATGAACTTATTGATGGTAATTACTTTTCAGTAATAGCGTTGGCTTGAGCCAATATCCTGGTAAGGTTGTTAAGAGCAGGTGGGAATGGACCCCCGACAGCCAGGCCTCTTGCGTGATAGTAAGCTGCTCCAAGTTTATCACCTCTAGTGGCACTTAATAATCCAAGTTGATTATATGGTTGTCCATTGCTGGGTGACACGGATAAGGCTTGCCTATATAAAAACATAAAAATACATCAATGAACATGGCCAGTTCCAATAATGTGAATAACTAAACTCATTCCTCATACTTTAATTTTTTTTACAGAATCGCTTCAACTAAATCTAACTAAATCTGTCTTGTCACTGCATGTTGGAGTGGAGAGTGAAGATCCAACTTGTAAAATAAGTGTTATAACATAGTGGTAAAAATATGGAGCAATGCAATTGTGATGAATGCTAATACTTCTCTAAATTATAAAATATAGCTAGAACAAAAATAGAGTGTAGAATATAAAGACTTAATCTATACAATTGAGAATATGTTTCATTGATACTAACTTATAAAATGATGATGCCATTTTAGGTTGTCTAGTGTACCGAGCGAGATCACCAAGATGCACGAGACAATACTGACAGATGTACCAACAGGAAGAAGCTTGTGGTGGTCTTGCTGTCAACTTCCATAGCTCTTGACATTCAATTACCATTGGGATGTTACATCTGAAACACAAATAATCTACAATATTTGTTTGTTGTTCGATAAAAATGGTCGAATAAAGGCTTACAAAAAATATTGCTTTACCTGAAAGGTAAATTCAGTTTAAATAGACTGCAAATTTGATTCAACAGTGATAAATAAAACCCGGTAGCAGCTTGAATACACCAGTTCAATAGCATTTGACTCTCGGCTCTATGTGAATTCTGCAAAAACAAAACAAAGTGATCGAAATTAGCCGAGGTTTGAATTGATAGTAGAAAACAGTTTTTTTTATCTTCTAGGATAGTATCCATCTTCACTCGGATCATCATGTTACTAGAATGAAGATATCCGCCCATCTTTCCATTGTTGTAAGCCCTTAACGGTAGCAAAGTACAAAAGTTTCTATTGAAGCTGACAGTTAACAGCGCTCATATTGTTGAAGCGAAATATATAAAAAGAGCTGTCATTTATTCTATTTACTTTGTCAAATCAAAAAATTGGAATTTTTTTTTGTCAATACTTGCAAATTTTATGCAAATAGGTATTTCGTTGGAACAACATCCCCTTATTATATACGATCATCACCTAGATCCATGCGCTCAATACTGGATGAATGAGTGCAAAAGACCTCATGTTTTAATAGGTAAGGTGGATCGCAATGACAATCTTCTTTAAGTATCATGGAATGGAATTGGATTTTTTTTAAACCATGTTTCTGATAAATAGTGTGCCGGGCCGCACAGAAAAGCTTGGTGGGCCTTAGGTTGAGTACCATTGCCGTAGAGGGTCACATTTGATTTATAACAAAACTTTTAATTGCGAAATATTTAAACTAGAATAAAATATGAAAATCATGTAAAAATCATTGTTTTTTTTTTATGAATCTGTGCCCACCAAAGTGAACACAAACACACTCATTGACTCTTTCACAGTAAGCTACTTAAAGCTTGTCTTGTGAGAGGAAGATGGTCGCCACCTAGGATGGCACCCACGACCTCCGCATGAAACAGTGCGTAAGCCGGCGTCGTAACCAATAGACCACCAACCACTTGTTTCATCAGGAAAAACCAAAAAGTAATTAATGTACTGTGTAATTGTTGATGCATCAATGTTGTCCTAAAAGATTAGTCGAATGTATAAAAGAGAGCCTTAAGAGAAACATATTCCGCGTCTAACACCTTGAAGTTCTCGAAGTCTGGAGACTTTCCAAAATTGAATAAGAAATACTCTTCATAAGCTAGGGATGGGTGGAAATATATGTGGCTATACCTTTTTATCCTTCGTACTCTTTTGCAGTGATTCTATTTGGTTTTTAAACCCAATGTTCCATAGATCTTGCTCAACTTTTTTATCCAGGGCATAATCCAAATCTATCAGTAGTACTTTTTGATAAATCTATAAAAGGAAAGTTATTATCATTGTGATAAAATTATTCAAATACTGCATGACTATTGTCAAAAATGTTTTAGAGATTACCTTTTGAAGTTGTGTAAGCAGCAATGTCTTATTTGTAGAAACAACCGCATCTTCAGTTCCTTCAAATAATTTTTGTTTCAATTCGTCAGCTTCTCTGTAAATCAAAACAACTTTTATCACCCTTTGAAATTATCCAAGGCCAATATTTAAAAGTATAGTTTCTTTGAATTGATACATACGGAAGTTGGATTTTTTTTTAATTTCATTTGTTTACAACTTTTATATCAAATGAGGAGAAAAAAACATGTGAAATTCATACCTTAAAGCCTGAACTGCAGCATTCTGTACCATTTTGAATATTATGATAAATTCAACAATCGAAAAGCAAAAACTGTGTTCTTTTTTATCTTAAAACTAATGGAATGGTGACTCATTCACTGTTTGCTTAATTTGCTATCATACACCATTTTCATATTTATTTATTGCAAGTATACTTGAAATCAAATTATCACATAACCTTATTTTTAATTTCCTACACTTTTCGTAGTAAAACAAGCATTTTGCATGTTCATACCGAATCGTCAGTCGACCCTGTTATTAATCATTATTAGTACCATAATATCGAAAATTATGTGCTATCTGTAGACAACCGTAAAAATAAAACCGCAAAAAAGAAAATAATTGTCATTTTGGCAGATGAAAGAAAATGACAAATACAAAAATATTGCCATTTTAGTAGTAAAAACAAATTATGAAAGTTGATAATAGCATTGAAAAAGAAAATAATTGATGCATGAACCAACCGCGAATCGATCGAAAATCAAGTATTAAGGTGTGCAGTTGTAGTTAGAGGCATATAAATTGGCCTTTGTCCAACAATAGCCACCAAAAGCTGAACGGAAAAGGTTTGCGATTTCAATTTTTTTTCAAATCAATAAGAATACTAAGTAATAGTAAATAAGAATACTAATATTAAATTAATTTAAAATGAACATAAAAATACAATGATTAGGATGTAGATTATTTTTTATGTAAAAATTAAGTTTTTTTTTATTCGGAATAGTAACATGGCAATACCATAGATAATATAATGTAATGGGCAATACTAGATATTTGTCTATGACGGATAATGGCAGCCAATGTATATATTATTATACAGTATATATTATATTATCTATGGCCAATGGCAGCTGAAGATCGTAGCCGTCGGTTATTAATTATTATGTGAATTTCTGTTTATTACGTATTTTTTCAAATTAATATCTATATTTCAAAGGCGCATAAATCGTTTGAAAAAATGTCGGGTTGTTTGAGAACCGCTTCTGTTAAACTTCTACCTTTAAATCCTCGGGTAATAACGAGACAACCTAGAAGCAATGGGGATACTAAAATTCTCAGAAGATCGCAATTTATCGAAAAGGTTAGATTTTATTTGCATCCAATATTAAATGCCATCTACGAAGGTTATATCACGTTATATTTGTATTGGTAATTAGAAATTTCAACATTGTTGTATAAATTTTATCTGTTTTTCAAATTCAACGTGTATTTATTCAATAATTTTGCATGAAAAATTGAAGTTAGTATTATAGAAACCAAAATTGGAATTAAAATGGTTCACATTTTTTTACAGAATTTGAGCGCACGTGAATTGTCTGTCGGTAACGCCCATTACTCTTTACCTTGTGTAGCTGCACACAATGATTGTAATAATAATGATTTTTACAACTTGGATGCACTTACTAAAGTGAATGTGTATGAAAATTGGAAAGAAAGTTTACATATTCGTTGCAAACTTGAATTGTCAGATATTTCTAAGTTAAAGCATCATTCACAACTGTCTTCGGCAGAATGTTTGGATAAAATAGAACGGAAAAAAATGCAAGAAAAAACTCTTTGTGATATATCTTATAAGGTATGTGCTTTTTATATGTTTAATAAATTGTTAATATGATACACATATAATTACTTCCTCACAGTTTGGAAATCACCCAAAAAGCTCACTAAATTTAAATATACTTCTTAATTTGTGAAATAATTATGTATCTGTATTTCAGAATTTATCTCCAGATATTTCCATAGAAAATTTACCACTGGCGAACCATTTACTCTTTTCAAGTCGTTCGTTTGATAAAAGTGATGGAGTCAGTTATTGCACTCCACAAAGTTCCGACACGCAGACAGACAGTTCCGAGTCCTCTGGAAATAAGGCCACCTTAGAACAGCTGAATGCCATCTATAAAGTGCTACAGGAAGATGTTAGTATTGCTTTTATTGGGAACTTCAGCATTAATGCCACAAATGTAGAACTAGGTTCAGTAGCTTTGTTTTTTTGCTAACTTATGGTACCTAAGATGAGAGGTTTGATTCTCTAGAAACCAGTCTTGTAAACAGTTAAACTATCAAATTATTATACTATTCAATTATTAAGTGTTTTAAAGTAAGGGCAAGAACTCTAAGAAAAAGGCCACATTGCAAAGAGCCTCCTTTAATTTAAGAGCCAAGAGTCTCGCTTAGTGGCTGATCCTATAGAACAAACATACTGCATATTATTGCAGCTAGTCACACTGAGAGTGACGTGCCTAGCTACTCTTTTTTCTGTAGAGAATGACCAACAAAGTGTACGAGTTTGAAACTTTTTGAGCAAATAAAGGTGAGTAACAGCCGCTTATCACACACCCATCATTGACATTTGACTGACAAGCATTTTTATTGGACTTAGATGTGCAACAAAAAGCTTTTAATTGCGCAAAAACGTTCAATTTGGTGTATTGTTTTGGTCATTCTCTCTTCAGAAATAGAGAATACTAAGTGACTAATCACGCACACAGCTCTCAGGGTGGCCAGCTGCAACATCTAATACGTCTGATTGACAGGATCAGACATTGAGTGAGGCTGGCCTTAGTTTAAGTCAGATATTTAAATGTTGTATTAGTGTCATCACTTCTCATTTTTTACGTCACTTTTCATTTTAAACAAATTACGATTTATTCAAGAGCTAACGGTAAAAAAAGGTGTTGTGAGGATTAAACAGTAGACAGAAAAGTCACTTCCTTATTATATTTATGTTTCATGATTGAATAATCATTTCAGATACCTCTCATCTTCGCTAAAGTTATGGACTACCGGATTTATCATCCTGATTTGAAGTTTATTAACAATATACAAGGAGGAATGACAACGGTTGGGTTATATCACTACGCTAAACAGGTTGCAATGGTCAGATTATTGGGTCACATAAGATTTGCTTACGTCAAAATGGATATTTTAAATATGGCTATTAGGCAAGAAGACTCGACAGTCATGTAAGATTCATTGTTTAATAATTAAATATACATGTCACTTATGAAATAGAATTGACAATTTCAGTACCTATAAAAGTTATATCTTCTTATATTTGGTTGGTAGCCTAGCGGTTACGATATCAACTTTGGTTCTGGAGGTCCCAGGTGGTGACCGTCTTCCTCTTTCACAACACAAGCTTTAAGTAGCGTACTGTGGAAGTTTCTCCACTCACCCAGGCCAGTCATTTGTACAGTATAAAAAATAAACATTAATAATAATTATATGTTATTGTGAACAAAAAAATATTAAAATACATGCTTAATATTGTTCAATTTGAGTAATTGCATTCATTTTCTCAAAGTAAATTAATTTTATTCTATTTCAAAAAGAGAACTCTTTCAAATTATATTTCTAGAAGTTTTTTTTTCTGTGGTAGAAATTGGGTAGGTACCTACCTAAAGCCTTAGCACCGAGATTGTGACATCACATTGTAAGGCCCAGCAGCCCTATTCACGAAAAAGTTTGAATCGAACTTCGAACTAAACTTAGACTTAAACTTTTCTAAATATCTAGTCATATAAGTAGTCTGTGATCTGTCAGATTTACTACCTGTCAGATTTACTCCGACTTTTCCAACTTTATATATTAAAATAATATTATTACAAATAAACACGCATATGTGGCTTGTAAATACGGAATAAATCAATTATAAAGGCTGAAAAAGAAATTTAGATGGGCGAAATGTACATATCTAACAGACAGAATTTTTGATAGCTCAATAAGTTGGAAAAGTCGGAGTAAATCTGACAGATCACAGACTACTTATATGACTAGATATTTAGAAAAGTTTAAGTCTAAGTTTAGTTCGAAGTTCGATTCAAACTTTTTCGTGAATAGGGCTGCAGTACGCACTTGCCTTATATCTGTATGTACTTACCTATATTCTATGATATCTATTATATAGCGCCGGCGGCCTGGGCCTCGGGTGTGACGTTAGAGGCGAAATGGCCGCCAGCACTAAGGCCTTCTTATATAGGTGGTGTTGTAAAAAACTATGGAGATTGTTCAATAGTGAAAATGTGTTTTACAGTGTGAGGTGGAGGATATCGGGAGTATCGGGACTGAAGGTCATGCTGATGTTCTGGAAGTACAAGTTGTGGCGGGTCAGAGAAATTGTAAATGAGGCTGAATCATGGTATGACGGTGTGTCCACTTTCCACGTTGGATCTGATGGCCTAATCAATGTCCATGTAGTTGATAAGGTCACTTCATGTTTATTTATTTATTCTTATAACTCAGTTTGTAGGTGTAGATATTTATTAGTTGTCAAGTAAATTTACAGATTGATAATTTAATGATAGTCAAATCTTAATTATTATGTTTATATAATTTCAGCTCAATATCTGTTACTTTTATCCTTTTTTTCCCTTAGCGCATACAATGCCATATTATAATATGGCTTATTGAACTATAAAGTACTGCACACTATATAAATGTAAAAAATATAATATATTCAATTTTGGAGTATTACAATACTATATTATGTTCAAATCCTAAAATATATCCCAGCGGCCATATTCTCGTAGCGGTCTTATTGCAATCTTATTGAAAAGATTTCTTAAAGGGCGGCTCGGATAAGTATTGGACCAATCAGAGAGAAAGAGGGAGTGTCTACAATACGATGTAGCCAATCGTGGAACGATCATGACACTCCCTCTTTCTCTCTGATTGGTCCAATCCTTATCTGAGCCGCTCTTTAAGATATCTTTTCAATAAGATTGCAATAAGACCGCTACGAGAATAACCCTGCTGATCTGATAATAACAGCAATACTAGTAATACTTAATACTTGTAATCTCTTTTTTAACTCACGACAAAAAAATTGAAGATTTGTTATATAAATATATGACATACTGGAGGAAGGGAATATTTTTTTGTATAATATGGCATATAAACAAGTTGATTTATTTGTAGGTGGTTCCTGATGATGAAAATGTTGCGGTAGCGCCAAAGAATTTAGCTGCAAAGTTGGCCATCCTTCTAGGGCTGGTGCCTCGCTCTCAGAACATTGGAGACCTCACAGCCCTCATAGAGTCACTGAACAATTGCAACATACGGAATTCATTAAAGCAGTGCTTATTTAGTCCTTGTAACAAGAATGCCCATCTTGGACTCCCTTTACCTAAGCTTAAATCTTAATTTATAAACCTTAGTGGAATAAATTATTCAAACGTAAAACTTGTTCTTTTTTGTTGTTAAGTTACTTTTTCTACCAATCCATTGGGGTGTTGATCGTCTTCTTTCTCTTTGATAACCTTTGTATCTTTTATCTATACTAATATATAAAGAGGAAAGATTTGATTGTTTGTTTGCATTGAATAGGCTCCAAAACTACTGAACCGATTTAAAAAATTCTTTCACTTTTGGGAAGCTACACTATCCCCGGTGAACATGGGCTATATTGAATTTTCAATAATATTTGGGATCCTTACTAAAACTCCAAAGGTGTAAAAAAATTACCCAAAATATTCTTTACATTGCGTGTGCTGTGAAAACTATTGATGATAGAACACAATATACTCTCTTGTGATAGAATAAAATAATGTACCACGACTTTGTAGAAGACATCAATATTTACAAAAAATGTTGTGACAACATAATATGTCTAACTTTATAGTTATGTCACAATAAGTGTTCATTTATTTTAAAAATTTAATTGAGTTGCCGCCTCTAGAAAAGGCTCATTGGTAACTTGGTATTACCCCTTATCAAAATAAATTACTTCATATTCAAGACTGCTTCAATACGTTTATAAGACTTTTTGAATTATTCAATTCGGACATTCCATTCGAAAGATACGAGTTTAAAAATGTAAGAACCTATTAGAAAAAAAGAGAGGTCGCCGCTCGCCATGGCCTTTTTTTTTAAATATCTATTTCCCATGCGAAGCTGGGGACAACCGCTAGTGTGTTATAATTAAGGTTGCCATATTACTACATGTCCATATTTCGAGCAAATAAGTAGCAATGTCATTTGGAGACTTATTGAAGGCGTAAGATGTCTAACACGTTGATAGTTAAAACAACAGCAAGCTGCTGATGTTTTAACTATCAACGTTGTCTCTTTTGAGAACAAAAAATTTATGTACTGGGTTTTTTAGCTCATAAAGAGGTTGCTAATATCAATAAATTTTCATAGTTTGTCTTTCACTGTGTGCATATGCGTGCGTACATACATAATGGTGTAGTTGAAAATCCACCTGTCGATGTGTTTTTAGTTTTAGGAATAGAAAACATCCTGTATTGGTTCCTTGAAGTTATGGCAACCCTAATTACAATGTACCCGTACAGGTGAAAAGTTAATGTTAAGAGACCTCTAAGCACTGTGGTCCATGACTCAAATATTTAAAGTTTTACTTGGTCCTTTCATTTCAAATACTGTCATTTTGATACACATATTTCGTTCCAGAAATCTTTTGACTGGTACCTACTTCCTTTTAACTGGGGGAAATCAGTTGTCCTTTATAATAATTGAGGAAACTGTAAATGTTTTTAAGGGAAAATTAAAACCAAATTAGAATTTTCATTATTCTTTTAACCTTAATGAATTTTATTAAATGATTATGACATAATTAAACTACCTAAAACAATGACAAAACTCTACAGGCAATTATACCAAATACAACCAGGATACCATTACTCTCATCAAAGTTATATGCAAGATGCATCAAATTCTGTAGTTCCTCTGTCAAAATTTGTTCCATTTATATGTTTCAGATACCTAATCAGCAATCACACAATTTCAGACTAACATAGTCTTACATTTTTAAAAAATCTTACTATAAAACAGATTTATTGAGTTAAAAGAGCTTCTTGTACATGCAATCAAAATATAAATTTATCGGCACTCACATATTAAATTTTTCATTGGTTAATGCATGAGTTGTATTAAACGTATTGCCACTTTGGGTATAAAATATTTAAATAAAATTTTTCATCAGTGGTATTTAATTTTACAGAAAAAAAAAAATAACTGATAGTGCACTTAAGAATTATAATTTTTATCAAATCCCAGATTGTTTACAAACATCACAGAGATCTTTTTTATGTTGTCCAATATACCTCAATAGAACATGCTCATCTATAAGGTTGCATTTTTACTACTTTACGAACAAAATACATTTTCAAACACACACAAATACATATTCACATCCACTTTAATTTCGTAAACCCAAATGGTTACTTCAATAAACGTAGATTTAAAAAAAACACAATTTATCATTAAGCTAGAATTCATATTTTAGAAATGACATTGGGATACAAAAAAAATAGAAAAATCATACGTAATTGAAGATTTTTCATAATTAATTATTAAAGGATAATTTCAAGTGCTAAACATTAAGAAATTAGATCAGTTTTGAATGATATAAAATAATATATAATAGAAGATGAGCTTAAATACCAAGAGAGACCATTGGGCTTGTAAGCCTATATAGAACAATTGACTATTAAAAACTCACAAACATGGAGGAAGCATTGAAAAAAAAAACAAAAGAATTATGACAAAATGGGGTCGAATTTCAATATTGATTTGTTTCATTTTACCATTCTTGGCCCATTACAAAACAATTGAACATTGTCATCACAATTCGTTTCTAGATTTAAATTTATTTTATGAGCCGTTTCCTTGTTCAGACATTTTCTTAACTACTAATTGATAAATTACAAAATATATGTTTTTTTATTTTTGGAGTGACAAAAATGAATGCACCAAGATAAAAAATAAATAAATAAAAATCAATTTACATAAACCTCGAAATTACCAATCGAGGTTTTATATATAAAATTACTATGTCCTGTTTTCAATGAATGTTTTAGTTCTAAAATGAATGAAAATGTTACATTAACAATACTATGCCTATAGTCATTGCACACAAAATACGGCTTATGTGTAAGATTTTAGCGGATACACTAAAATTTACACGTAAATCCTATTTGATACGTACAACAACACTATATTAAATTACTAACACCACTCTAATGAAATACGCAACATAGAAAGATTTTTTTTTATTCATTGTGACTATAAGGTAAAAATATGAAATAAAAAATTTTTGTTAAAATTTTCTATGTAAATTTTTAAGTGAGTGTAATCTCAGCCAACATTAACGTATTTTAAAATACAGATCAAAAATCAGTATGACAATATTCCCGGCACCAAATAAAAACATTTCGTTAATATAGGTATAAAAAAATGATAATAGATAATCAATATAAAAATGGATCCCTAGACTTTTCAATTTTTCAATTAAAATTGGCATAATGACATTCAACTGTCAGTTGTTTTAATATTTGGTGCGACTGACTGAATGGTGTCAGCAAACATTGTTTAAAGCAGATGCATCGCTTATATTGGTTAAATAGATATTTCATCATCATTGTGTATATTCAAATTCAATATTCGTAGTTCGAACAGGACAACATCTGTCGGGAAAGCTATTTAAATTTACAAAATTATTGTTTTTCTTTGGAATATGGTTGCATACAAACATTTGAATCATGCGAAAATTTGTGTAGGAACAGCAATGATTTGTCAATACTGAGATTTAAGCTATAGTGTTGGCTTTGCACTCACTTAATCGGAGTGAATTGTGTCTGAAATAATGTAGAAACATCAGAGAATATTAAAAATTGTTTGCATAACAGCTATTTGAGGACATGTTTTGAATAATTAAACTATGAATATAATCTGTAAGTGGAGATACCTGCTATCATGTTTTACATTAGTAAGTAATTATATTTTAACCCTAAAAATAATCTAATATTGCCACCAGTCATTTTTCCTTCTCTTGTTCCCTCGTGGGCCGTTGTTGCCTCCTCCGTAGTTATTGCCATTGTTACCCTGTCAAATTAAAATTCAGATTTACTAAAATAAATGTTAAATTAACACTTTTCTATAAAAAAGTAAGTATAGCCGCCGGCTAGCAATTCAAATACAGCAAAACAAGATTTTTAGTACAAACAACACACCGCAGTGACAGTTGGATTGAAAATGGCGGAGATTAGTTGTTACGTAGTCTCTGAAACTGCCTCAGTTTTATCTATAATACAGATGTGGAAGTACTTAGTTACGCCCCTTCATACAGGAATTTAATATTAAACTATCTGCCAGAAAGTAAATATTTTCAACTCACCCATGAATTGTTGTAGTTCATGCCATCCCAGTTGTTGTATCCCATGCCTCCCCAGCCCATGTTGCCACCATTACCTCCCCAGTTCCTGTTGTTGTTGCCCATCATGCCCATGCCCATACCCATGCCTCCGCCCATGCCCCCTCCCATCCTGTTGCCACCTCCTCCCATACGTCCTTTATTTATACGTCCTAAGGGCTTGGGTCTGGAATATTTACAAATACATACATTTGTTTAATCCACAATGTGATAGTTGATGAGTTCCAATGTTATATGTTGCATGTCTCTTTCATGTTGAGTTCTTCTTGTTTTTTCTATAGGCTGCTCTTTTGATATGGCTCTCAGATGCGGGTTTTTAATGTGCTCTCAGGGGGTGCCCGATTAGCCAGGGGTCCACTGTATAATAAACTAAATAAAAACCAAAGATTACCTATTATTTTGTGGAACTATATTGTTGCCATTGTCATTGTTCTCGCCAGCCTTAATCTGTCTTTGCTTCTTCTGTGATTTGCTCTTCATTTTTCTTTGCTTGTTGGAAGGCTGCTAAAATTCAGAGAGTATAAGAAGATAGAAATATTATAAAAACAAGTTATCAAATGGGCACAAATTTTCAAAGATTACTGATCCTCATATCTTTCACTTCTGATCTGTCCTTACTCGAGAACGAAATATATACTATTTTTGGTCAACAATAACTTTCTTTTCAACCTCATAGGCATTTCCATTATTCTATGAGGACTCACAATATGCTTAAACCATCCCAAATGAATTTTCATCTTTGTCACAACGCTTACTTCCATACCAAAGCTCTCATCTGTACTGTATTAATTTATACACTGATGTATGATTACGTACCTTCTTTTCTTCCCCTTGTTTCTGAAGCAACAATTCTACGTTGTTCACGACGAGGGTCCCATTCAAAGACAATGCCTGCTGCAGTCCTTCTTCGGAATCAAACTCTACAAAAACTGTGGGTCTTGAGGGGATTTTGATAACATTTTTAATATAACCGCAAGAAGAAAATAAACTTTGTATGCAGTCTTCGGTGATGGTGCAAGGTACATTGTTTACAACCATTGTGTACTCATTTGTCTTCAAGATTTGCATATTTATTGAATAACCATCTATCTCACTGCCATTCTCCACCATAGCCTGCAATTTAACACATATTCATTTATATACACAATACTATCACACAAGCTGCTCAGATCAAGATCAAGCAAATGCCTGATTCACGTGTCTCTAACAGAATCTAACAAGCAGACATCTAAGTGTGCTCGATATCGGCTGTAGCGTCGTTGAAGAGAGTGTGGAGTATTCATATGGATACAAATTAAAATTTTGACAGACTTTACGAGTTCTAAGAATATCATAATTTTACAGAAAGAAAAGGAGAGAATCAAAGATTATGTGACAGTTAGACATTATCAGTAAAGAGGGGCATATAAACTTTTTTCAGAGATAAACAATCCGTCGCATTGTCAAAAATCTATGGTAAAAAAAAAACAGTTTAATATTTTAACAATAGATGGCAGGGCTAAAGATATGTGTGTTACAAATACAATTTTTTTTAAATTTGGAACGGTTTTATTTCCTCATGGATCGATTCTATTATTGTGAGTGTGTTTAGATGATGCACATTCACTCATATCAGATGCAAAGAAAATGATGCTGAGACCTTACTTCCCTACATAAATGAATAAAGTCCATTTTCTCAAGTCGCTGATTTTAGTTATGAGGCCTTCTTCCAGCTACCGCTTCAATTAAAAAGAGAGAGAATCTATAGATATTCTAAAATAGAGATAGCCCTATAAACACGATAATTAATGTTACAATTTAACCAATAGGACTTAACGGCATTGATCGTTAATGGATGGTGATTGTGATCACTTTCTTATCAAAGCATTCTCGATGAACATTGTATATGGAAAGTGATGACCGTAAGTCGGTCATCAACAATGAAGGCCGTAAGCCCTAACGGTATTACTTTAAAGATGTTACGTTTGTCACAAAAATGAAATTTATATTCATAATAATGTAATTGATAGTCATACCTTTTCGGAAGACTCCGGATCAGAATAATTGATGTACGCAGCTAATGTTGGCATTATAGTATCAAAATCTACAGTTACGCCACCCAATCTGAAAAGTGTACATTGGCAAATAAGATTTTGTATTTTATTAAATGCAGAACTTTATATAGCAATTCTATTAGAAGTACAAATCATAAAAATTCCTAGTAAGCAAAGTTGACAACAAAATTATTCGTCATAAAATCTTTCATAGAAAATATGAGTCTCTAAATGTAAATGTAAGCAAAGAGTATATGAGACATGTATAGTACCGGTTGTAACATATGGCCTGGAAACAGTGACGCTGATCAAACTGAGCATAGAGAAGATAAGGGTTATCCAAAGATCCATAGAAAGAGCCACCCTGAGATAGAGTGAGGAACGAAGTGATAAGAAAAAGAGCCAAGATTGCAGATATTGCCCAACGTATCGCTTCCCTCAAATAACGGTGAGCAGGTCACATGGCAAGAGATCAAGCAGAGAAATGGTTGAAGAGGGTCGAAACTCGGAGACCCAGAATGACTGCCAGGAGCGTTTAGAGACCACCACTACGGTGGAGGTCTCCAGACCGATTGGGTCAACTGGGTTTAGGAATAGAGATGGGCATTATAACGATAGCTGATAAAAATAATGCATCGAACTTTATTAATATCTAACGATATTTATAAATAATCATCATCATTCTCCCTTAAGGCCCCTCGCACACCGCAAGTCAGCCCGGAGGAGACCAATCCGCAGCAAACCCGACACGCACAAAACCGACCCCCTAGCTGGATCGAAGCACTCAACCAAAAAGCCGGCCACACACAAATCAGGCCCGCCACGGATCCCCCCAAACCAAACCCGCAATGCGGAAGGCCTAAGCGCCACTCAGGAGCATAGGGAGGCATCAAGAGCTCTCCATTGCACTCGAAGCCGTGCGAGTTTCATTGTGCCTTTTCTGACCGATTGAGGTTTAAGGACGTGAGGTGGTCAGCCTCAGGGTCCCGATCTGATTTTCGATTTCCTGCCTCTTTCAGGATGCTCGAAAAACCAGCAAAAAGAGCAGAGGTGCTATTCTCAGCCGGCAACCCCGCGGCAAACAGACTAGTTGAATAAAAATATACATAATAGTGTATAAATAATAGTCAGGTAAATAATAGCCTACCCCTATTATTTATATGACAGGTAATATCAGTTGAATGAAATTGTTAAACGCCCTTTTTAGGAAAAAGTCAACTTTCCGATACCAAATTTTGGAAATGACCTTTTTTTTAGGAAAAATTACATACCAAATGTTCATTTAGGCTTGTAAAATAAAATAGCTTTAAGCTTTTAACATTAACGTTATTTTTCAATTAACGAAATTGCTATAACGTTTTTGAATTTAAGCCGTTAGTCCCACCTCTATCCAGGAAGACCAAGATACGGGTGTAGAAGACGAAAAAGAAGAGAAATGTAATATAAACTGTAAAGTAAAATTTGACATACAGTAGGCGCCGGATATTGTGGTCATGTTTGTCCCGCGTGTTCTTATTCATTTAAACGGCGGCCATTTTTGTTTACCTAAGTACTTACACTTCACACAAACATAGATATTTATTATAGAAATTCGATTTTAAAGTTCAATATCCCATTTATTTTTTCCAATCACTAATGTAATCAGCTTGTCCGTGCCATCCATTTCATTACAAATAGTTCCTGATATGCAATTCGTCTAATGATATGAGATTTGTAAAAATGTATGTAAGTGTATTTAATTTTGAACAGCTGATTATTTAAACCAAAAATGTGATTCTATTATCTGATTAAAATGGTATGAAATTGTTGTTTAAAACGGGATCTATTAACCAGTGATCACAATAACTGGTGCCATCTGTATATAAAGGGCAACTGGTAACGCTGCTTCCAAGCTCGAAAGAAACCACTTTTATATTGGGTAAATTTAAGCCTACTAACATTGTGTTTATATATAATCAAACACAGTGTGGAAAGATCTGACAAGAATGATTTGATGATTTATAATCCATAATTCCATTACAAACCTGACATACTGAAGATCTCCGTATTTCGCAAACTTTTCTTTCAAAACATCTTGTATAGTAAATAAATGACTGGGTGGGAGATTTTTAACGATAACGGTCCTTCCAGCTGGCCGATTTTTTTGTATGCTTTTCTTTTCTTCAACTTCCCCTTCTACTCCGCTGACGTCCATCGGCTGCTCCGGCTGTTGTTCTTCTTGCACCATAACATCCTGTTGCTCTTCACCGCCATTTTCCAAGCTGATTTCGTTATTTACCTCAGCCATGGTCTATTTAAAGCAAACATTTTGTAAGAATTACAAAATTCATTAAGAGTAGTGTTATGAGTCAATTTTATATTATTGACAATTTAAATTATACTTTTAATAAATACGCAAACATATTTAGAGTTTAATGAACTCGACTGAAATAAAAAATACACTAACGTCGACAATTTTGTTAATGTATGATGGTTTCTTTCTGAGAATGCGAGTCACCGACACGCGCAAAAAAACAAAAATCAATTGGAAGTTTAGAAAAAAACTTGAAGTTTTAAACGGTAAAAATTGATGCAGTATATGAAATAATGTTTCAACAACGATTTGAAGTATAAAATGTATAACATAAATAACTTTATTCTTCTTTTTGTGTACAAACAATATATTTTAAACAAATCCATCTCTCACTTGTGTGGTTAATGAATATCTTCGATAATGAGACAGAGAGTACAAATAATGGTAAAAACATTCATAAAATCACGATAATTATTAAAAGTTTACCTGTGAATCGAAAACAAGTATAAGATAATAAAAAAATCCAAAATTCAACTTCACTAAAACGGCGGCCAAGCAACTTTCCGTGGCTTCGCGACGTGAGAAAAAATGTTGTCATACTAAAAAACGGCATTCGCCCGGTTCGCCGACTAAAATTATTATTTATTTTCTTACTCAACTATAAAATATAAAAATAATATACAATATTTAGTGTGTGAACAACTTTGGGTGAAATTTCAGTACTCATTGATTCGTGGTTCATTTTTATTAACAATTTGCTTAGTTCCTATTCAGGGCCGTCGCGTGGGTGGGGCGACCGAGGCGGTCGCCTTGGGCGCCGCGATTAGAGGGGCGCCGCCGTGGGCAAAAAAAATCTATTTTGCTTGTAGTACAGTCCAGGGATTCACATTCGAACTCATAGCTGAGAAAAGCCAAAGGAATGCAATATTTGCTATAAAAAGTTTAATCAATTTTTAAATTTAAATCTTAAAAAAACTCTAACTTAATTTTATTTTCATTGCAACCGAGCAAGCAACAGGAAATTTTTGGCTAAGAGACGTCGCCAATCTAGGGAAAGAGCGACTTCATAGCGGAGAAAAGCCATACGAATGCAATATTTTCAATAAAAAGTTTAATAAACACCCATAGGTATGTTAAATCATCGCGGAGAAAAGCTAGACTAGAATCTGTTTAAATGAGCCTGACTAACGGAAACAACGACGAAAAGCAAGACGGGTATCAGATAGTATAAAATATGTAGTATAAAAATAAATACGAGTTTTATAGGGGGGGGGGGGCGCTGATTATGATCATCCTGAATCAAAACTGGAATGAACAAAATTACGAGATTTATAGGGAGGGGCGCGCTGATTATGATTATCCCGAACCAAAACTGGAGTGAACAAAATTACGAGTTTTATGGGGGGGGGGGGGGGGGGGCGCAGATTAAAGCCTCGCCTTGGGCGCCTGAAAACCACGCGACGGCCCTGTTCCTATTGCAAAAAACTCGGCATTATCAGTGTACTGTAAATTCACCGGCTAGTGCTAGTACTTTAAATAATTTGGAATATTTTGCAAAAACATGATTAGATGTGAAATATATTAAACAAATTGTTTTCATACTACATAATCATCGCTATAACCCAAAGGTGAGTGGCTGTGAATGATTTTATAAAAAAGCAGCAGAATACAATAAGTATACATACTTATTTCCAACAACCTCATCATTTATTGTACAAACAACCTTGTTTTACTGTAGGGTATATTGGAGTCAAGTCTATTGATAAATTAAACAACTATATTTTCGTACCATATATTAATATTATAAAACGATTGAGAAGGTATGAAAAACCAGAATTAAAAATAAACAAAATTATTTTAAGACACAATAAATACACATAATAGGCATTTGTCATCATGCTCAAAATAATGAGTAATAAGAAGTATATTTTAATTTTTAGTAGGATTTAGGCTTGTCTTAAATCATTTTTCGACTATGTTCCAGAATATTATGCGGAAGTTATTGTTTTTTATTGTGGATTGAAAAACAATTTGTATAATATTAAAGAAAATAAGATATGGTTATCAGGAGAAGTCAACAATAGAACAAAAATGACCATAATAATTATTATTATACCATTATTATTATAGGTATTAAAATTAATTTATATTACAGGTACCTACTTCTTGTGCTCATTCCTAGGGTGAAAAGCCAGAAAAATAGAAGAAGTAGAAGAAGAAAAAGACCTCATAGAAACTTAAAACCATAGATTTATATATATATCTAAAAAATTGTTGACAGATAAAAAAGTTGAAAACATGTAAAAAATGTGACGTGATGCGTTGTTTTGTATCTGCAGGTTGGTGTATATATATTTTTGCTGATTACTGTTGATATCGGTGTTGTTTATGTTTAGTAATTATACTTGAGAGTAGGAGATATTGAATTAATCAAAAATGGAGAAAATAACAAAAAGATTTCTGAAATTACTTTACAAACATCAAAAATGCACGGTAAGATTATGTAACATATTTGTTTACTTTTTTGATACTTGTTTGTTATGAACTTTCTGTGCTAGTATGTAGTACGTATTCAGTCACCTTGAAACAGTAATTATGTTATTTATTTTAATAATAAAACATGTACTTATTTACTATTTAGCTAGATGCTCTGTATTTTTATTGTATCTGTTCACAAATTTTATTTATTATACTTTTGAAAGGCGTGTAAAAGCTATTATTATATTTATGTGTTCAGGAACAATGTCGCACTAAGAAATATATTATTTTGAAACTTGAATAAATATGGCTGTGTAGTAATAGAGGCTGAAAATAGAAGTACCTACTTATAAATTCACTCAGGGTCTAGATGTCTTGAGTATTTTGTTAGTGCTTGTTAGTATTGAGGTGGTAAACCTCACACTCCTCATCAAATTAGCTGTGTCTTACAAGATACTCATGAGAACAGAAAAAAATGAATATTGATGCTATTCTTTACCTTGTGACATCCTTCAATTCATTCATGGAGTGCTGCCTCTTATTATGCCACGTCTCCACAGGCCTCTGGCAGAGTGGCACTGTCTCTTCCCGTCTCCTGCCCTCTGCAAGAAGTCTCTCAATCGTCCTTTTGATGCCATTGAAAGATAGGTTACAACAGAATTTCCATCACCCGGTTGCTTTTCGTCATGTGATTTTATGTCCCTTTGACCACAAATTCGGAAGTACCCATTATATTCAACACATCAAATTTGCTCTACAAAGGTGCCATTTACATCCTCCATAGCCAGAATTAGGGAAAAATAAAAGTCCGCCCCTACAGATCCCTGCATGTAGGGGTATGGCAAAAAGTCGCAATGAAGTTGCCTGGTATCAATCAATCAATTCTCCCTTTTACACCCCACTCAGGGGCATAGGGAGGCAACAAGAGCTCTCCATTGCGCAATGTTTATGACCTTCTCCCACACCATGTCCATGTCCCTCAGCTCTGCTTCGAAGGAGCGGAACACAGATGAGTATGGATGGGAGGGCTAATAGAAGGCAGGAGGATAGGATTCAGGTGTAGGATATATCCTGCATGTTGGAAAGCCATGCAAGGCACCCCGTACATTCTTCGGCTAGGTGATCCTAGCATCGGCAGGGACCGACTAAAACTACAGTTTCAGCCTGGGCTAACGTAACAGAGTCCACCGCTCCTAGGTAGAGTCGAGTTGAAATGCAGTGGCTATGAGGCATTAAATGCTCTAATATTTTGCGTAACATTAATTTATTGGACTCTGTCCTGGCTGTCCACTATAATAGACTCTTGAAAAAAATAACTACACACAGAGAAACATTCAATAGATCTACATAATAATTCAGTTATGTGCTTATTTTCTTCATCACGCATCACACTGAACCTTTCCAAAACATTTACAGTATTGTTGTAAAGCAATACAGGTATCACATAGTCTTGCAGTTTTACTTTTGTATATTTATTTATTACCTACCATAAACTTGTTTTTGGGAGTGACTGCTTCCTTCTTCAGATAGTTAGTTGAAAGGGAGCAGTTGATCTGGAAGACTATGAAGACTAGGGATTGCAATCCGGAAAACCGGATCCGGTATTCCGGCGGATCCGGCATCAAAATGCTCATATCGGATCCGCCAAAAATTGACGGATCCGGTTTATCATATTTAGGGATTTTTCGACACAGACCGGACTCGAATCCGTATCCCAAGCAATTCCACAGGATTGTTGTAGGTACCCATAAAGGTAATAAGAGAAGAGGAGGCAAATGCGTCACACTGAGCGCAGTGTAATGCTGTTTTTGCCTCCCTGTGCCCAAAGTGAGTTTAGGAATGTTGACTGATCGTATTGATAGCATTGACAATCCAATGAAAAGTCATCTCGTAGAAAAATGGCGTGTGCATGAAGCAATAATTAACCAACAAAAAATATATTAACCTATTTAAAAGCAAAACTATTATGATTGTTATCTGGTATACATTAGATTGTGTGTGCAGTTATATTCAAGGATAAAACTGAAATAATGTCTCAAAAATTTATTCTCGATATAGGAGTGTCTCTGAATATTTCCGGTTATAGGTATTACTTCTAGGACGCGGATGTCTAACTGCACATCCATCTCTTTAGTGCTCGTCCAAGGGTATTTTGGTTGATGTGATTTCATCCTCTTATAATTACCAGAATCACCGGATCCGTTTTGTTGACGTGATCATTCCAGTAACGCCTTCTATTGCTTTGCTACCCCATTGCCTGCAGTTCTCGATATCGCAGAAGCTCCGAATTCGAAGTTTCTAACTCTACCTCGAATGGTTTATTCCACAATGGGTTGGAGAGTTTTCAAGAATCTTTCTTTGCCGTGGTGTCGGTTCTCTGAGAATCTTTCTTTTCAAATCATGATCAATCAAGCAGGTTAAAATAAATATTTTCGTTAAATTTGAATTTGACTTTCATAATACGTAATCTAATTTGTAATTTTTTTTCTTTTGAAACTTTTTTTTTATAGTTTTTACCATTTAAAAGTAGTCATACCCTTATAAAATTACTTTCGTATATGTGCTGTTTTATTTTTAGCCTTCATTATTGTTAAAAATGTCAATTAATCAAGGTTATTTCAATCCGGTCGGATCCGATCGGATCCGAAATTGTTTTAGACAATTAGCCCCCCAATGGTCTGATAATATTTATTTTTATTTCATCAGTTTTCTGAAAGTAAAGGACCTACACTGGAAAAGCATAGAGAAAATATAATGGCAAGAGGGTTACCAAAAAAGAAACCAATTCCTGGAGTGAACCACATAGTCATTGTAGCTTCTGGAAAAGGCGGAGTAGGCAAAACAACAACAGCTGGTACAGTAGTTCTTTTTGTCCTATTTTTTTACTTGAAAAATGTAAAGCTACACTTTGTGGTTTAGTTTCTAGGAAATATATTTCTCAATAAATAGATACTGGGCTAGATTCCAAGCCGGTTCGGAAATTAATTTTTACACCTAAAACTTCTACCTTGACTTGGAATCTTCTCTTGATTTGGTCAAGACCGCTTGATCGATATAAGTTGCCCAAGGTGGCATTTCTACTCTGAAGTGTGAAGTTGCTCTGTTTTCTTTTTTCACTATTGGGTGCAGCACTGACAAATAGGGTGCGCAGCCATTCGCTTGCGGAATTATGCTCATGTGAGGAAGGAGTACGGGATGTGTCCACTTGCAAAAACAGAATCCGCTTCTACCATTGATAAGGAAACATCGGCACTTGGCATTCATAACTTGCAGATGCTTTCCACATGTGTTTACGACTTATCCCTTCACACCTGCATTTGCTGCTTCACAAAGGCCCAACGCATCAATATCTAGATAAATGTTCTTGTTAGCCATCCATAAGATAAAGTTATGTAGCGGATAAAGTGGCCGCATCAATCGAAAACTATCCAATAGATGGATATCTAAAAATGAATAGTATTGCTATGCTGAAATCTATTGATTTCTATGGATTTGCTTTTTCGCGCCAGATTCAATGTCAGATGAAGTCTTGTTTTGCATATTGAATGAAATGTTTAGGTTAGGTTCTAATGTTGTTTTTTGTTTCGGATATTATAATTTTGTTTTATTATTTCTAAAACTTGAAATTTTACAATGATTTAACAGAAAGTTTGAGAATATAACAACATTTCGATCACAATTTAGATTATTTATTCCAGATTGTTTGTTTGAAAACCAGCAAATTGGTATCGTTTGTCGATCGAAATTGAAGAAAAATATGATTTGTTCAAAGCTTCAAAATGATAATTTATTATAATAAGTATATTTTCTCGTTATGTTTAATGAGGATGTATATAATTATGATTTTGGTTTATGGAATAACAAGTCGAAAGTTCATCACACTCACGGCGTTACGAGAGTTTATTAACGTCAGTGAACGCTATTTTGACAGCCATCCTAGAGATAAATTGCTATCCAACAGAAGGTACCTCTTGTTAAAAATGGCATCGGATATCTTAAACATAAGAGATATCTACACATTGATGCGGCAAATATCTCAAAGAATCGCTTTTCTGTAATGTGATGTGTTGGGCCAAAGTGAAAACTGTCCTTACGGCATTAAGTTCTGTACTATAAGTTTAGGAAAGTATTGATTAATTAGTGAATGTTTGCAGTAAATCTGGCATGTGCTCTGAAGGCTGTTGATCCAACCAAGGAGATAGGATTGTTGGACGCTGATGTGTTCGGCCCCTCTGTGCCATTAATGATGAATATAACTGACGAACCTATCCTGAATGACGATAATTTAATGGAGCCCGTCATAAATTATGGTGTCAAATGGTAATTAGAAAATTAAAATAAATAATTTATTTCCGTTTTCAGCAACAAATCCCTCAACCTTAGTTCAATTCCCTATTGGGCTTGGCATTTGTTGTCATGAGCCAATTGTTACTTTCTAGAGAAATCTTATCTGCTGTGAAATATATGTATTATTGCATATCACAAAATATATTGTGTCAGCTACGATAAGTCTCAACAATTTATTTGTGTATTTTTGATACTTTTAGCATGTCAATGGGTCTTTTGGTGAAAGGAGAAGGAGCAGTTGTATGGAGAGGACTCATGGTAATGCAAGCTTTAGAAAGACTAACCAGACAAGTGGCGTGGGGTCCTTTGGATTGTTTGGTTGTAGACACTCCGCCAGGAACTGGTGATACACACCTGTCGTTGGCTCAGAATCTACCTATTGATGGTATGCTCTTTGTTAACTTATGTGAAATATTCCATTCAAAACACTACCTTTAAAATATCATCTAAGTTTCACAGCAAATCAGTGACAAAACTATTTATTTTTTATTTTTGCAGTACTTGGGTTTGTTATTGTATAATAGGGTGGAGGGAAACAAAGTATAGTCTCTGATAGTGTAAAAATTATTGATTCGAATCAATGATCAATATGAATATACCTTAACAATTCACTAATGATGTTCGGTTTTAAATGGTATGAGCAAACTACTACGGGCTTTACGACTGTCTTCTACTGTTAACTCCCCAAAACTCATGACTAATTTTCAACATGTCGAAAAATCCCATATTCCCCTGGCAGGATTCGAACCTGCATCCCTAGTCTCCTATGCAGTGATGCTATCCACTGGGCCAACTGACCCGATGCTAATTCCTTCATGATACGTGTATATAACAAGTATATGTATTTTGTGGTAAATTAAAAAGATGGGTGGGAGAAAGGGGGATCATATTAACACTTTGTACAGAGTATAAGGTGCCATTATTTAATGTGCATGCTGTACACGTCATTTGATTTGATCTCAAGTCCCTACCCACCCCTCCTGGGCATTGATCTCCCTTGGAAACTGTAATATATTATTAAATTTGTCAGGTAACCAACTTCGAATGATAGCGTTGACCCATGGGCCAATGTGGAAAGACTTCCTAAAACATTTTTTGCTCTGTAAATTAACTTGCTGTTCCTTCCTCCCTATATTATAAAACAATAATCAATTGTGTTTTCTAAAATAATTCAACATTTTTTATTTAAAATTTTTAGGAGCCATTGTAGTGACCACCCCTCAAATGGCCGCTGTACAAGTGACCAGAAGAGGAGTCACAATGTTGGAAAAATTACAGATACCTATTTACGGCATCATCGAAAACATGGCGCACTCGAGATGCAAATTTTGCGGAGGAAAAAATCACATTTTCGGTGAAAATACAGAACACCTGTCAAAGCAGATGAATATACCCGTCTTAGAAAGTTTTCCACTTCAACAGTCTGTGTCCGAAGGCACGGCTTGTGGCAAACCTGTGGTTTTGACTGAACCTGATAGTGAATATTCTAAAAAATATAGAAATCTGGCCAACCGATTATATCTTATGTTAGAAAAAAAGGGAACCAAAAAGTGAAAATGTGATGGATTACACAAAAAAATTCGATCTGATTCATTAGACAAATCAAATGAGGTTGAATCCGATGGAGATTAATTATTATTATATATTCCCGACTTTTCAAAACCAGCCGAAGACTGCTATGTTGAGGGACCTTATGTTAAAAGGCAAAAACAAATTGAAAAAAGATGGTCTCCCATCTATTTATTCCATAATTGTTAGTTAAGAGACACCGCACATTAGTGACTGACTGTTGAGTATTTTTAAGCTTGCATAATCTTTTTATACTATCTGTATCGCACTGGAGAACTATCCTAAAGACTTTGTTTTGAGTCATGAATGTTAAGTTTGCCCTTCTGATTTAGATTTAAGCATATTGTGTTATTTGGCCATGTAGCAAACATTTATTTTATATATTTATATTGACTTGCACAATTCTATAATTCGTTATTCATTTGATAAATTACGAGAAATAATCACATTTACCTTTATAAATCCCAGTCTAATAATGGTCCAAGTAGATCTTTCATTTAGAAATCTTGATGTTTTTAATGCCTATTTTAATTTTCATGCAAAGAATGGCCAAACAAACTGTGGTAATATTTGTTAGAATAATTATTTTTATGCCTTTTATACCTAGTTCATATATTATCCTATTTTATTAATCTCCTATTGTTAAGTCTTAATAAAATTATATATTATTATTTCAATTTAAAATATTATTATTCATTTATAATAATGAAACTGAAATTAAAAAAAAAAAAATCAAGCAACGATGTTGATAAATTTTATTCCAAGAACAAAAGCCTATAATATGATATGCATTAGAAACTTTCTGGTTGAATTAAATACTTTGAAAATTTGTTGATGTTGTCACAATGAGAAAAAAATATACCTACTTATACCTAAGTAGATTTTTTTTATATTTACAATTGTACAAATGTTTTACTATATTAAATTTATTATTTTTATGTAAATAAATGACGAGTTGTCTCATTTTAAAGTTTTGTTAAATTTTTATGCATCCTGTGTTGAATATCTTATCAATTGGAACAATCACTGCCATCTTCTTTTATTATCCTGTACTACTGTTTAAGTATGACCACATTGGCTAGTAAGTATTTCATTGATGTGCTTCTTCCAATAGCCCAATAAAATACTACAACTCTTTTTAAAGTAAAGGAGGTGTACAATACAAATGGAAATTTACCGAGAAAAGCGTTGGTCTTCCATCTCTCATATTATTATGTTTGTTTCTTTAGAGAAGTGCTTGGGAAAATCAAAAATGTACAGAAAGAGTACAAGATCTGTGTAGTTATCCTCATATGCTTTCAACGCCTTTTGGCATAGATCGGTACCCGTATTCTAAGTTTTATCGCAAGGTAGTCACGGAAGTAAATGAGTAACACGGTACATGGAAAACGTGTATAGTATCAAATGCGAGAATCGCTTTTGTTTCAAAGGATAAAAAATCAGAGGTACTTAACTACTGTGAAGAGCTGACTGCAACGGAGAGAGTTTTTTGTAGCGAGTTGTTTAGGCTATCTGATGGTGTAATCCACTCACCTCAATCTCCTTCAACTGAAGCAGCGTTTCACTATTTATGTCAAATATATTCTTTAAAATGTTCAAAAACTTTATCGTGTATTTATTTTTCCAACTGGATTTTATTTCGGAAAACTACACACAACATCAGCAAGAGAAAAAAATTCTCTACCGTTTGATATATAGGTAAATGTTTACTGTTCACAGGGTTTTTCACTAAGAATATTTTATTTTTGTAAGAGCAAATAAACATGAACCGCACACATGAAATGCACTTTTACTGAGTGATATCTTTGGTTTTTTTCCTATATACAGTAACATTAACAACAACATTAAAACGTTTACTATTTTGTGAGTATTCTGAGAGTTCGACAATTTCAAACGCAATCGGTCAACATTGAAATCGGAAATAAATTTAGTAGCCAGATATGCTACAAAAAGAAGATCAAGAAAACATCAACAGTTGCCTGAAAGGTTGACTCAGGGTGATCACTTTTATAAATATCCTTGTGGTGGCGCTATACACGTTGTCCATACAAGATGTATTATGTAATACTCACTTTACTTCTGTGACTACCTTCCTATAAAACTTAGAATATGGGTACAGGGCATATTCGATGGACTCATGCAATAGACATTACGTCAGGCAATTTATTAAATTTGGTTGCTCTCTTGTTCTCAACAATTTCCAACTTTTATCTCTATTTTTCATTTTATTATTAAATTTCTACTTGTTGCATACATGAGATTTTTCGACATGTTGAGAATTCTCATGATTAGGAGTTTCGGAGACAAACATTACCACCTAATGGCGAACGTTGTTAACGTAAAGTGATCACACTAAGCCAGCCTTCGAAATAACAGTAGAAGACGGTCGTAAGCCCGTAGTGGTTTGTTCCATTTAAAAATCGAACATTAGTAATGAATTGTTAGAGTCATTAGTTGTTATTTTTTCTTTAATTTATTAAAAAATTAACCCTGAAACTGGTTGGTAGCATTTGAAGCCAAACATCTTTTTCCACAATAGAAACATTTGCTTATCCTTGAAAGATATATGAGATGATTTAAAAAAAAAATATATAGAACTTTTTATTTATTATGGCAATTTATAAAATTTCCCTATAATTACTACAAATGATAAAAATTATCAGACTTAATTCAACAAACAATAAGCAGCGCGAAACAACTAGACCTTTACCATAAGTTCCTGTATTTCTGGCTTCTTGTGTGTCCCGTCACAAAATGGTCTGTTGTTAGTTTGTTTACAGTTACATAACCAATATTCCTTGGTTTCTGTCACATAGAAAAGTATGGGCCTGAAATTCATAACCATAGATTAAAAAATATGGTAGAGTTAAAGACGGTGGTTATTACGCCAAGCACTTGAGAATTTTTTACTCGTACCACACATAGTGAGACAAAATATTTGGATACAGATACCCATAATGAATATTATTCTGAAATGAAAAACAAGACGATTGAGTTGCGTCGTATCCAATTTTTATTGAGACTTTTGACATTTCTGTATTCTGAAAATATTTTATCCAATACATTAGTTGCGTAACTACTGGCAACCGATTAAGTTCTAAGCAAGAGTTTCTTGCATTGAGTTGGAACGTGAATTTGAGAATACCAGTCAATGACTGGTACAAGTAGATAAGTTTGTATGAGAAAATTGATTTTTACTTAAAATTGGTTGATAAAATATTTCAAATCTATCAATAACATGCTCATTTACCAATCTGCATATAAATTTGATATATGTTGCATATAAAATATCTTGAAAAATCGAAGAAGCTCGCGAAGTAAATAATTACCAAAAACAGTCTTAGAGGAATACCTGTGTTTAATTTTAAGAAAAATATCTTTATGTGTCCCGTCACATAGAGGCTGGGTATGTGACTTCCCACACAAGCACCACGCATACTTCTTGCCAGCTTCCAATTTTACTTTAAATGGTTTTTTATCATATACTTCTCCATTTGATTGTAGATTGGCACTGTAAACTTCTTTTAGCGGATTCACAGGTATGGGTATTTTCTGTTTGAATCTGTCTGAAGAACATGCCTGTTGGTATTGGGAAAAGAAGATATTTAGTTGAGACTATTATTAAGATTGAATTCAAGCATTATTGGGTAGGTAGGTAGCACTTTCCGACCCAAAGACACTTAAATAATTTTTCTTCCTGCTTCTTATCTAGTAAGTATCCAATATTTGTTTTATAACTATTTATAAATTGAAGTATACTTAACCCTTTGTGTGATTATTTGCAACTTTGTGCACTGAAGGATTTGTGAACGACTTAAGAACATGATTATCTATGTAAATGATCAAATTCTTCACTATATTTTAATATTAGATTAATCTTATAAAGAAATAATATAAATATTCTTTTCCAGCTACCAAACGCATCGAAATTTTCCCAAAATATGATAAAAATCAAAATCAAGAAAGAATGACAAGTTGTCAAGTGTCAAATAAAAACAACAACCATAGACAGAATTGGACAGAACATACAGTTTATTTTAGATTGGTAGAAAAAATAAATATCACAAATATTTTGCTTTTCAGATTCGTTTTGGAATGCTTGTTTATACCTACAGTATACTAATTATTTTGTAACTGATCTTTTCAAGAAAGTCTTGTTTAATTTTAGAAATGATATTTTGTCCTATATAGTTAAAGTATATCCTTATTATTTAAAATATTAATTTTACCAAAAATATACATATTTTTTGCTAGTTAGCCTAGCTGAAAAGTCTGTGATAGCAACTTAAATGGAAAAAAAAATACGTGACAAGACCAGAATATGTCTATGGACAAGACTTTGTTGCCTCATAGATAATAATTATACGTCATGTTCATATACGTCATTGGCTCATAGATGATTAGATTGCAGGAATATAGCAAGAATATTAGAATATAGTATTTTCCGCTTTTTATTCATTTTTGTATGCGTGTGCAGGCTGTAGCTGTTGCGCGTGAAGCATAAAAATTAGTAATTTATTGAAGTTTGTTGGCTGCTTTCGTGTCAGTCCAGCTAAAGAGTAAAGTACTATTAAATAATTAATACTGCTATCAGATCTTGTATTATCATAGTCATCGTGAGCATCAGTTATTACTTTTCAAAATTCGCATAAAAGATAACAGTCGAAATCAGTACTTTGAACTATACGGTTGTGAACATTTTCTCAATTCGTATTTGAATTGTTTAGTTTAATATTATTAAATTATTGCTATAATGGAGGATACAAAACTATTTACACGTGAAGAAGTTAGCAAGCACAGCGATAATAAAAGTACATGGATTATTATTCACAATAGTGTTTACGATGTAACAGCATTTTTGGGAGAGGTAAGATATTATTAAATTTTACAATTTTCCGGTTTGAATAAAATGATCAAAGGTACTATAGTAAAGATGCATTTCATTGATTATATTAAAATAATTGAATGAATGTATAACAACTTAATTTCTACAATAGTGAATACTCTATATTTATAAAAGTCAACAAGTGGTACATAATATACATTATTACAAGTTGATTTGTTTAAATAAAATTTTTGAGTGATCACCGAGTTGTATAAAAACCTTCTTCATATTTTTATTCTTAATTTGATCTTTTTCATGATATAGGCACACCCCGTCTAACAATATGGATTTTATAAATGAAGTTCTTGCTGTATAAATGAAATTTTATACAATGAATATGGCCTTGAAATTTGTTCTTCCTGGTGTAGTATTTATCTACCTATTTATTATCTAACAAAATAGTATACTTTTTATGCCATAAAAATTGAGAATGATAAAAATTAACAAAAATATCTCTGTGTACATTTTAGTCCCAATTACAATATTATTATGTGAAATCTTCTATAGGTAGTTTTAGGTGGCTGTAATGTTGCATGTTGAAGCATTGATTTCCATAAGTTCTCACATGTGAATAGCTAAATTTCGTTTTCCTTATCACCTCATGCAAGCAACACTGACGAAAAGGTCAAAGTACAACACTGTATCTTTGATCTACATGTAGTAAATTTAAATTCATAAGTAGGTACATACATGGTAGGATTAGAAACACGTCAACCCATGAGCTTTGATTTGCAGTTTTGTATTATGTACATATTATATCTGCGTGCATCAGATATAAGTTTATATAATATTATGCTGTAGTTCAGTGTTTCGCAAACACCTACCAAATCAAGAAATTCTAGAGGCACACCCCGTTTTTTTAGACCCTCCCCCTGCCATATTGTGTTAATTGAACGATCCCAAAACAACGTTTATTTTATATTCATTCTAAATTCTATGCATTCATTATTTTGCTCGTAAAATCAATATACTTACCTAGTATGAAAATATATTTCATCTAAAAAGTGAGAAAGCTTTCAATTTTGTCAGCAGACGTTGAAATATTTGATTTCCTCAGACCTTATTCTCGAATATTGATCGACTGTCGTAATGTTTTCTTAAAAAAACTCATGGACCCACAGTCCCACCGACGTTAAAATATTTGATTTCCTCAGACCCTATTCTCGAATATCGATGTTTTCTTAAATAACTCATACGAAATTCATTAAAATTCTATTAGAAAACCCATCGATCAACATTCGAGAATAGGGTCCTTGCCTTGCATTTTTCTGTTCTGAATTTATCTAAATGAGCGAATATGTCCGGCAGATAAATAAGTTTTAACTACCCATTCTTTTCTTTTGAACATTTAAGTCAAATCTGAACCGTTAACCTCTAAAAACACCTGGCGCTCATTTTTTCGCCATACACCAACTGATGATCATGGTACACCAGTGTGTCGCGGCACACGCTTTGCGGAACACTGCTGTAGTTGACCTTATCACCTTTGGTATTTAAATTATAGATTTACGGTTGTCACATATTGATTATTTGAATTTCAATTTTATCCTTGGTACTGTTATTTTTGTTCTATAATCACTTATACTATGTACTATGTTACACTTTCACTATGTTGCTCAGAGCCATAACTTCTTTAGTTCTCTTGCCTCTTTCATGTCTCTTATGCCTATCCCTCACCCTTGGCCTTCTTCCCGGCCGAGCCAGCATATTATATTCTTACACATGTTTTTTCTGTTGTTTGTCCTACTTCTTACTCGCTGTTAATGTTTACGTATATGCGTTTTGGTTGTCCATACAATTTGTGTAATTATATTTTGTATCATCACTGTTTGTATATCTGTCTAATAAAAAAGAGTTTATTTTCTCTATAATATTTTTATCCCAATTTTATTGAATCATTACATTATTCAAAAGACCAGAGTATCATACAGAATAGACTCGTATTGTGCTTGATCTCTTCATGTGTTAAATCTCTGGTGAACAACTGTCGTCCACGACATATTAAGAACAAAAAGATTAGTTTTTCGTTTTAATAATAATATGGTATGTGCTACTAGAAGACTTGTGTTTATTTTCAAGTTTACGATAGTGTTATCTATCTCCACATGTCTAATAGAAGTGCTTCATCTTAAATAATAGCATGCATAACTCTGTGTACATAATATTATCAACTATTATACTTATATTATGTATTAATATATTTTATTATTATTAATTAGCTTTTTCCAACAGACGTTGTCCTGTCTTTACTATAAATATTGAATAAGAATTTATGTAATAATAAATTAATTATCTTTTTAACCAAATAATCCCGAATGATACATCTGTTTTAAATAATATTTACAGGGCACATTCTGACAACTGCTAGTTTGGTCAAACGTCAATTAAAATATAGAAAGGTTATTTACATTGTCAAAAGCAATAATGTGACCTCTGTTAGGTTTTCTTCAATTTTCTAATTTTCCACACAACTTTATTATAAAAACCGTTTACGGACGATGAAAAACGAAACACAGTTCACATGTGACGCGATGACCATGGGAAATATGGTTCCATTTTCTATATAGGGAGGCAACAAGAGCTCTCGATCTTGCATGTTTATGACCTCCTCCTATATCATATTCAAATCGCTCAGCTTTGTTTCGAAGAACGGAACATGTTATGAGAGGGTTTTCCTCGTCTTCGAGATATCTTACCATAATACTTCAGAAAAAAATTGGTTTAAATGGGGTCTATTCTTTCAACAATATATACAATAACAATAAGGAAACAGGCTTCATATGTGACTTATTTCCTACTACACCGCCATCTCTTGGATTTTTTAAATAGGAAAGCAATTTGTAGAGGAATTGTTTTGATTACGAACTTATGACCCGTCGAACTTCATCCGGCATCGGAATCAACGATAATTATTATTACACAATGCAATAAATTATTAGGTAAATTTTACTTATGTTTTTATGTCGTTAACTGCATTTTATTCATGTAATATGTCAAAATCACTTTTTTATTCTGGATTATGTAGATAGAAGGTTGACGGGCGGGTCAGCTATAATTCGTTGACGGGCGGGTCAGCTATAATTCAAAACAGAACCAGAGATATTGTTTTCAGAGACCAGGGTAACACATGCATACATATAATATGACCTTGTGACCCCGCATTCTCTAGTCTGTCATCCTATTCACCCATTCATTTTCTTGAACGCCTCTTGAAAATATGAGAGGCGTTCTAGAAAAAATAAGATATCACAAAAAGCATGCTGAAGTTCATTCTATAATAAAAATAATGTAAATTTCAGTTTCGTATATTAAGGACTTATGAAATCATTAAGTAATAGTGCCAAAAACGGCTGTTTTGTTGCCAAGCCCTCTTATGTCTTGACTATTTGACTTGTTCCAAAATTAAGCTTTTTCGTGAAAAGCCCTGAAGAGACAATCTGAAATTGGCGTTCGACTACAAACGAAGATTCCATCAGTGTAGAGTGCGAAAAATATGAACTGTCCACTGGAACATAATATAAACAATTATTTAAACCAAACAAAGACCCTTATATAAAAATATGAAAAGTGGACAGTTAATTTTTTTCCTAATCTACATTGTCGAAAAATTAGTTTGTTGTCGATCGCCAAAATGCGATTTGTCTAGGGCTGCTGCTGGTCGAAACGATATTTTGTACGGCATTGATTCCTGTTATGTAGTCGAGCCTGAGGTGGTGGATTCTGAATAAAGTAAATAACAAACAATCGGTAGTAGTGTGTTACCATCCAGCAATTGAGCCAGATATCATGTTCGGCCACTCGCATAATTTATTGGGCGGATAGGTATAATGAAATAAATAAATATATTTTAATTGTTTTATTGAAAAGAAAGTTTATAAACACACCAACCGTGTTCATATTCTAACTAATATTGTGTTACAAAATATTCTAACCAAAGAGAATATAATACCTTACGGATAAATCTAACAATGTTTTTTTCTGTACTTATAACATTACCATAGATAAACTCACAGAAGAAAAGTTGACTCAATTTTGATTGCCATATAACATCTATCTACACATTAATACGTGAGGGAAAAACTTTGTGACTATTTTTACGGAAAATGAGCGGACAGGGGAGTATGAAATTTCGCACACTTATAGTTTATATAGAGGAAGGGTGGCGAATGCTAATGTTTTCTTAAAAAAAGTGCATAAAAATAGATTAAATCTATAAAAAAACATTACAAACACTACTGTAATATTATTATGTATTTGATACTCGCACACACTTCCACAGACTACTTATAAAGAAGATCAACTTCATAGAAAAAAATGTAAAGTGCCTCATAATGGGCGCAGAAAGCTTTTTGAAGGCGGTACATTTAAATGGAGCTGAAAATAGCGGAATATTCAAACTCATTGCGTCAAATTTGAAAAAAATTATATTGTTTTTTTTTTTTTAATAATACCTAATAGAAAAAACTTATACATAATATCAACATTTAAAATTGAATTTGACGTATCCATATCATTGTTTTGGAAAGAAAATGGAAAATTGTAAAATAGCACTCGCTCAGTCTAATATTTAAACTTATAATCTAAATTAGTTATGGTCGAATTTCGAGCACTCGTCGACCACTAGTAAAAATAAAAAGGCGTCACCAACTCAAACTACTTGGAGCAACAGATTTCAATATTGAAAACATCTCTCAAGTCTATAATTAATGTCCTATTACGCAGTACGAAGGGGCTTTTCCATTTGGTACGTGCAGGTCGTAGAGGTGAACTGAATTCGACGTGTCGTAAAGCCGCGTCCATTTTTAGATTTTTGTTTGCATGTTTTATTCATTGGTTTTAATTATGATAATATTTTAGCACATCTCAAACGTACAGCGAATAGAATATTCGCGGAGCAACAGTGTTACCGACTGGTATAGACCGTTTGAAAATGTACACATTTTAGAAAGAGTCCGAAAAAATATTTCTCACATAATATGTATTTGTGCCATAATGAATAAAAACTTGCATAAGAAATTGAACATCCAGTGTGTAGTTTTTCCATGGGCATTCTCTTCTGAAGGGTCGGTCGCTGTTCCCATGGTAATAACGTGAGAGCTTACCAGCCGTTAACCATGGTGATACGGACTGAACGATAGCGTTTGCGGCCACTTTATTGCACTCGACTTCAGCCACGGCATTTATTGCACTCAATATTGGCCACGGCATGTATTGCACTTATTGCACTCAATATTGGCCACTTTATTGCACTCGACTTCAGCGACTTCATTTTTAATTCAAATAATATAATATCTGGTGTAATATATAATCTCTTAATGCTGAACCCCAGCAAATTTAATAATTACTTAATGAAATGATCTAATCATACGCCAATATCAATTTTCTGGATAAGATAATTACGTACTATGCCAAACTCTGATATTGTTAAAAAAAACAAGGTTACAATGTCATATTATTGGTTATCGTTTTTTTAAGTAGTATCGGTCGGAACGGAAGTATTGACGTTGTAGTGAGAGTTCTTTATAACTTTTTTTAATAATACAGGAAATATTTTATGGTTCAGTTCCGAAGAATGATGTCTCGAAAGTGGTGGACATTTTATGCCTTGCATTTCCGGGTTCACTTCATAACATTTTGCAAAATTTCAGTTGTTGTGTCGAAGATTTTGTCGCGTATATATTGTTTTTTTTTTTTATTGCAGGATGGTTTAACGTACACTTTTTCGTTTAAGTACCCCCAAAGGAAACAGTCAGGATCTGTTAAATCCGGTGAACGCGGAGGCCCATTGAAATCGCTTTTTAGCGCAATTTCGCGAAAGTTGCGCATGCACTTTGAGTCAAGACAATTGATTTAAAAAAAACAATGCTCAACCATTTGGGCTCGTTGTTCGATTTAGTATTTTTGAATTATTAAATCTCTTAAGTCTCCTTTACAAATTACTGAAAAACAAAACAATGACTGGTATTCTCAAATTCACGTTCCAATTCAACGCAAGAAGCTCTCGCTTAGAACTTAATCGGTTGCCAAGTTACGTAACTTATGTATTGGATAAAACATTTTCAGAATAGCTAGATGTCAAAAGTCTCAATAAAAATTGGATACGATGCAACTCAATGGTCTCTTTTTCATTTCAGAATAGCCGTCAATATCAAAAACAGTCTAGAGACTGGAAAATTTCGCGATCGCGATAAAACGATTTTTTTCGCGAATTTTGAGGTTTTTGTGCAAATAACGCGAATTTTGAAGTTTTTGCGCAAATGGCGCGAATTATGTGATTGTTGGAGAAAAAATGCGAATTTCATGCCTAATTTACAGAAATAATGTGATTTTGTAAAAATAATATTTATTTATTTAGCGTATGCCCAGTTCATCACAAAAGATTATAATACAATCGATAAGAAAAGTACATTTTTGTATGTAGTAAAAAGCAATAAAAAGGATTGGAGCGCAGGAAAAAATTTTTCTTCTTGTCAGACTCAAATGCCCTGATTTGTGCTAACAAATCGAACTAAAAAAAATTAACTCAGACAATCTTTCAACAAAACATTTTTTAGTGTTTTTTCTGAGCGTATTTTCTATTATTGTATAATTTTCTTTAGTATTGAATTTTTATTTAAAAAAAAATTTATTAGATTTTTTTGGAAGTAACTATATTATTATACTACCTAATTCTAGTTGATTTTTTTTTCATTCATTTGGCGATGTTTGTTCATAAATATTGTTAATTATACTTACTATAAATTCTAAAAATTACTATTATTCTTTTTTTTCTATAACATCTACCTTCATTTTGAACAAATCAACGTTGAAAAAATAACGCGAATTTCCGTGTTTTAGAGCAAAAATAACACCGAAATTCACAAAAAATAACACCACTATTTTCCAGTCTCTAGTCATAGGTAATTCAAACCACAACGTCCATTCCGTTATATCTGCTATTCCATCTATTTTTTTCTGCATTCTTCACAGGTTTATAATAATTGTCAAGAATTTTGATTATTATTATTCTGACAATCAATTTCTTCTCAAAGAATGCACCACGTTGTGAGTATACGCCGCGGGTTGGCAACCCCTGATCTATTCTAATCATAAATTCGGCGTAGATATGATAATATGAGAATACGAAATGTATTATGATGAAATATGTACCGACATATTTTACAAGGAAAACGAGTGAAATATTTTCGAAGCCACTAATCTCCCGCTTATGTCTCCCGTGTACAGGGTTGCCAGGTGTTCGGTATGTAACCGAACCATTCGGTATTTTTGCCTCACGTTCGGTGTTCGGTATGAAAAAAATACCGAACTATGGAGTGTTCGGTATTTTTACTTTGGGGAATAATTTTCATTTTTCCTAGTGAATTTGCAACTTCCCGGACAGCAAATTTCGAGAATGAGCTTTTTTTTTTTTAGGGGAAATTTCTACGTTCCAGATAGCAAATTTTGAAAATGACTTTTTTTTGTTTTCGTTCGGTATATTTTTGAAAAAAACCTGGCAACCCTGCCCGTGTACCTACCAGTCTAGTCTACTCGACCAACAGGTCAATTGCGTAACATTATTTAAGAAACTACACTTTTATTTATTCACATTAGTTTGACGTAAAGCAGCGATCATTAACCTTTTTTTTGGTTTGCGTAGGTACTCCTTGGAAGATTATCATTGTACATCCTACAAATTTTAACATCTTTTAATTATGATATTGTCTATAACATAAGTTGACAAAATTTATCGCGATATCGTGAACGGTATTGCAACACATAAAATACGAACTGAGAAAAGTTTACGTAATACTGAATTGAAAGGTGTTGGAAGCTAAATTAATCTTACGTATTATAAGTTACTAGCTTATACCCGTCTTGCTTTACGTTTTTGATTCCGATTGTCAGGCTTGATCGGTAGGTAATTAAACAGGTTCTAGTCTAGCTTCCCATTGCTTAACAGACCGCTATAACTGACATAAGCACAGAAAAAGAAGAATGACACTTTTACAATTTTTGTTTTACCGACCTCATAATATTAAACGAACCTACCGACATAATTTGCAAGTTTTACTCTCTCTATGGTTTAAATCTTGGCTACATTCCCTACACCCTCTATGTGTGATAATTAATTAGGCATTCCACCCATAGAGGGTGGTTTGTGCTATGTGTGATAAAGACAGCTGTCAAACTTCAAAATGGAGGAATTATTTTGCAATTTTTTTCATTAAATCTTTATTTATTGAGAATAATAAGATTTGAATAACATTTATATGTATAACAAATCAATCTACAATTATCATACCCTAATACCAAGATTCCATTCAACGTTTACATGAGTAATTTTGTTTCCAAAAGATGGCTTCCTGTCTTTTTTGAAAAATTTGTATGAAGATCCTAAAAAAATTGAGTTTTTTAAATAGCTTTAAATATATTAAAGTTAATGCAGCAAATTGTATTTAAGAACCTTCTTCAGCATTTTGCACGGCTCTGGGCAGATTCATATCTGACATAGCATTTGTATTTTGAGCGTGATGCTCCCATATACGGTAAAAGGCAAATAAAAAAACATTTCTGAATTATTATGTAGATAATCCACGTTCGCTCTATAGGTGGAGCATGTGGTCGCCACAAAGCCTAGCCAAGTATCCTTATCGTGGGTTTAATGCAGGGCGTAATTCCAATTTAAGCCGATATCCCGAAGGTCTTTATTGTATACGCTCTCTTTCGTAGAAAGTGAAAGTTAATAGTGGCAATGCGAATTTAATGAGACAATAAACAATATAAACGTATTTTTTTATGAATCTGTGCTCACTAAAAGAGAACACAGACACACTATTTTTTTCCCTTTCACATTAATCTACTAAAAGCTTGTGTCGTGAAAGAGGATACCTGGGATCGAACCCACGACGTCCTGCACGAAAATAAGTCGGCGTTATAACCGATGAGAGTTTAAATCGATTGATGTTGAACACCCCTACTCTCTTATGAAGATGTCAATGTTAATTAGACGAGACCACGTAACTGATAAAATATAATGTTTATTTTTTTTATTTTTTTTACCCATCACGCCGTGTCCCGTAAGGGGTAGGCAGAGAGAACGGACCTCCACTCTTTTCTATCCATGCATACTTCTTTCGCTTCTTCCACCGACATACCATTTCTTATACAGCTTCTCCTATTTCTCTTACTTCTTACCTGGCCTTCCTTCGATTCGATGTGTTCGATCCACGTCATTCTCGGTCTCCCACGCTTTCTTACACCTTTCCTTTCAGCCTTATGAATTATCTTTGTCATTCTGTTTGCATCCATTCTTTCCACATGCCGAAACCATCTCAACTTATTAACTTTCATCTTTGTCACAACACTTACTTCCATACCACATTCTTTCCTAATATTTTCATTCCTTTCCAAATCCCATTAAGTTTTTCCACATATTCTTCGTAGAGATTTCATCTCTACTGCATTTATACTGCATTCTTCTTTTTTCGTCCATGTCCACGTTTCACAACCATACATCATCGATGGTAGCAGGATTGCGTTATGCACTAGTTTCTTTGCTTGTAGTGAGACGTTGTTGTTTCTCATTATAGGTCTTAATGCACCGCCCACCCTGCAACCAGCAACTTTCCTACGTTCGATTTCTTTTTCACACTTTCCATCACGACTAAACATGCTTCCCAAATACACATACTCATTCACTTGCTCAAGACATTCATTTTCTACGGTTACTTTGCAATTCGTTCTTGCTTCATCCCTTTCAAGTACCAAAACCTTTGTTTTGCTTACATTCATTTTTAGACCATTTTTTGCACAAATTTCAAAGACACTTGACACAAGTTCTTGCAAATCATTTTCACACTCAGCCATAAGTACTAAATCATCGGCATACATAAGCGCACATATCTTTATTCCATTTAATCAACCCCTATATTATTAATATCTTATCTAAGATCATAACAAAATATTTCCCTTTTCTTCTTCTTCTCGGTGTGAGCAGTCAGGCTACGTAGACGTAAGCTATCGTTTGTGTAAAGACTTCCCTGGCCCTGGTACCATGAATAAGTTTTGCGTCGACCGTCTCGCCCTTAGGGTAAGAACACGTAGAAAGCCGTTCCGACCCGCGCCGGCCGGCGCAAAGAATATTGTCTATGGTTTCAATGCATTTAAATGGGCATTCCGGAAAGCGGGTTCCTGCTTTTACTGTGCGTATCCCCATTCAAATGCATAGAAACATTATTTGCGCCGGTCGGCCCGGGTCGGAATCGGCTTTCTACGTGTCCTTACCCTTACATTACTTTGCAGACCGGGTCATGCACTGTTTTGTACCCATACTACACCACTCCTCGATCTTGCCTTCTATGTTAAGGTTCAATAGCTAGTACATGCTTATCGCCTTTGAGAACGTGCTCTTTCAATAGAAGATTCTGCTTGAACAAACTTAAATCTCTCTCATTTAGTCCAATAACATCGGGTGATTACTGGTATTAGCGAATGATGAATGGCCGTATCAAATGCAGCGGAAAACTGATTTTTCTGTGGATTTTTTATTTCTACCTTGATTTACCCGATGACATATAGAATGGGTAACATAACTCAATTCAAATACGAAAATCCTAAGTTTCGGGCGTTTAATAACAAAGAGTTTTAAATGCGGGTTGCGTCAATAAAATGCAGGCCCGAATGCAAATTAGGTTTTAATGAAAATGTCAGCTACGTGAAGTTATCACTATGCCGATTTAATAAAATGCGGGAATGCCAGCAGATAGGTATTTCATGAAGAATTCCTTCTGGTATTATTTGATGGTTAGTTGGAAATGAAAGGCTAGACCAGGGGTAGCGAACCTTTTTGAAAACCATTGTTATTTATATATTTGGCTTTGTTGTATAATTAATGAAATATAGAGATAAAAGTTGGAAATTATTAAGAGAGCAACCAAATTTAAAGACTGCGACTGTTGTCATGTATTTGGCGCCAGGATTATCCTGCCTTGCATATAATTTATAAAACTATTGATAGTTTCGGCCGAGGGTGCTTGGTAGTACATTTTTACTGATGTAAAAATTAAAGGCGAGTCTTCAATTTGAACTTCTATGTTATTTTTTATTCCTAGTTAAACTAGTTGCGCTCAAGTTGAAAATATCTCTGGAATCATATTCTCTGATGTTGATCGATGGGTTTTCCAATAGAATTTTGGTCAAGAAGATCGACATTTTTGAGAATAGGGTTGATCAGAGCTATTCTGTAACGAAAAACACAAAAAAATATTGTATTGACAGTAAGGCGATGTCAATAAAATTATTACAAACGAATATAACCGAGACCCCAAAATACTACGTTATTTTTTCCTGTGTAGAATTTGGATATTTTTCTATTTAACGATGCAACCTCATACACGAAGTTCGTAATATTACCTTTCCGCGTGCCATAGGTTCGCTATCTCTGGGGGTAGATTGACGTATTATTATGTGCTAGGAATTGTTCACAGTACGAATGTACCAATATAAGTAGATAATAATGGCGGCGTCCCTGCGATAATACGTGATTTCGTAACTCAATTGTCACTGCATTTGAGGAAGATTGAAAGTAAAGACGCGGAAGTAGGCACCTACTACCTACCTATAATATTTCTCATTTCATCGCCGCAAATCGTTTTTTGTTTTGGGTAGGCACTTCTTAGCCATACTCTACTTCTTGTGGAATCCACCTCGCATTTTTACCATCACACATGTTATATCAGCGTTTGCATCGTCTATTATTTATGTCTTATCGTCTTAATTCAACCTACTTCATCATCAGCCTGTCTCTGTCCATTGCTGAACATAGATCTCCCCCCTCTCCCTTCAATCATTCCTGTCTCGAGCCTCCCTCATCCATGCCCGGCCCGCAATCTTCGTGATGTCGTCCGTCCACCTGGCCTGGGGCCTGCCAATATTTCTTCTTCCTTGTCTAGGCTGCCACTTCACCACTCTTTTTGGTCCATCTATCGTCCGGGCATCTGACCACATGGCCCGCCCATCCCCACTTCAGGGTGGCAACTCTCGCCACCACATCAACAATCCTGGTCTTCTCTCATATCCATGTGTTTGTTCTCATACCCAATACCCAACATATTCCTCTCCATGCCTCAAGTGAGAGATTGCCAAACGCCGTCCAGGCAAGACCACGTCTTCTTTCTATCTTTGCCTCTTGATTTTCCCTGCCTAACTTTATAACAATTAACCTTGCTAATTATCATTTCAGTGGTTTGAATATCTGTATAACTTTTTTTTAAAGTAGAGTGGGTTCACATTCTAGGTGAAAATTTAATTTGTATTGGTCAGGAATAATTGCCTGTTCTATTTTTTAAAAGTCTCGACACAATTGAATAAAGTATCGTGGTGACCACACTGAATACATAATCATCGAACCCCAGAACATAAACACACTTTACGTAAGACATCGGTTATAGGTTAATGTTTCAGTCGCCGACTTTCATTATGCATATTTAACGTAACGGGCTGGAAACCCCAGTTTCGACTCAGTTGTCTCTTTCAAAACAACATAACTTGAGTATAAAACACATCATTAAATTTAATAGTTCGTTAATACACGTTCTAAAATCTTCGGTTATCAGCTATGGTTTGGGTCATAAATCAGTTTCATTTTCTTCTTATTCCTGACACTTTCCCGATTTGTCGCCTCTGTTGACTATTAGGGTCGGCTAATCTCGTCTGTAGGTTGTATGTATGTTCTTTTGTTCTACCATTTCTTTGTACGACCTTATTGCATTCCATCATCCAATTTTTCTTGGGTCTCCCTTCACATAGGTGACGTGGGAGATTCATCAACGTTTCTTTATATACAGTGTGAATGTATGGTCTTCGTTTAATAGTCCCATACCATCTTAACTTCAACTCCTATGATGGACCTCTGTGAATAGACGACCTTCCGTCTTTGTGAATTGACGACCCCAAGTACTTTAAAGACACATCAGTTTATAAAAGAAAATGAAGATTCGGTAATGATAATTGTTGATGAGTTGACATTTAAAGGTCATTGTGATAGTACAATAATTGTTGCCGTATCATCGTGAGAAGTGTAGATAACACATTGAACAGAAAACAATCGCTATAGAAGTGGTATTAGTTTGTTCCAATTCTGAGCGAAGCTGGGCCATACAATTCGCAAAATGGATGATATATTATGCAGGATTTAGAACTAACGAAATTTCATATTTCACCTGTCATAATAACAAGCTATTACAAGTGTATATATGTAGTCACTGTAACCGTTTTTGACCTATGACATTGACCTTGTCTATCTTTGATAGTACATTGTTCTCTTAGCATTTTCATCTGACTTCTCGTTCTGTATCTTAATTGGATATTATGTTTCTATGATTGGAGCATATTTTTTATAATTTTGGGTTAAATTATTCTACTAGTAATTGTCTTTCGCATTTTTTCATAATCAGGTTTATCGTAAATCTAGTTAAAGTTCACAAACCGCTCGCCATTTGGTGACCACGTCCATATCCTCTCCATTATGGTAGTGGTGGTGGTATGAGTCTGCACCTTGTTGGTTCTCGTATAGCATTGTTCTTGATGTTGTGTGACCATAGTATTCAAAGAATAGTATTGTTACTGGTGTATTCCAAAACATGTCATTTCGAGTAGTTACTTTCTTGTACTAAAAATAAATGTCATTGTTTTTTTACATGTAATTTCATTTACATGCCTACATGGTTTCTAAGTAGTTTTGTTAAAAACATTGAATAAAATACCACTGCCTTCATTCACTTAGATAATCTGCTCTCTGCAATGTTCAAACCAGAATTTTTTTCATCTTTTACGTTGTTTTTCCATCTCGTGGGCGGGTATGTATGTCCTCTATCTCTGCTAAGGTTCACAAATTCACAAAGCCGAAACTTCATATTCTTCATTCTTCAGTCCCACCAGTTCAACAATATCGCCATGGCATCTCTTTTGTGGGTTCTTGTGGACATTTTTACAGTATTATTACGCGTATCGCTAGGGCTCATTTTTTGTATATTTTCTCCCTAAATGTTGAGGTCCTCCTCTGTCAGGCAATACACCGCCCCCGACTTGTGGATGTCAATAAAATGCTGCACTGTCTGTCTGACTGCTCCACATTCACACTCAAGAGAGTCTCTACAGTGTCTCCGATTCATAAATTTGAGATTCTATCTCTTGTGTTTCCGCCAAGCTATATAACCTGCTCACTACTGCCATTTTTGCACCGTTTCAAAATGCTCTTGTGATGTAGGTATTTAATTTCCAATACTAGTTGAAGACGTACATCTCCATTCTTTTAAGACAGTGATGCCAATTAAAAAAAAATTAAGTTCCTCTTCTTTCTTTCTTAACTTGACTTGACGTGCCCTGTTTGGGCTGTAGATAAAAAGTACACACCTTTATTCCCTTCTCTAACACGTCCAGCAGAGGCATACCATTACCATGCAGAATCTCGTTTATCTGTTTATTTTTTTACAAAATTGTTTTTACCGACCCACTCTATCTAGTATAAATATTGATTTCCTAATATTTGCCTTCGTATTAAGATATTTGACTTTGTTTTTTACCCATATTTCAAATATGAAACTGCACAAAACGTTCAAAATGTATTTGTATTATGCAATTTTATTGTATAATGTGACGGTAAGACTGTAGTGGTTGATCAATGTCGTAGTGTTGCCGGACATTTATCGCACACTACTAAATCACTGTTTACAAAAATATAAAAAAAAAATAATTGAAGGTTATTAAAGTGTAATTTGGTTGAATAAAAAAATTCTTATCATATAGCGTGCAAATAAATAATAATATGTGTTTACATCATTGGCCTCAGGAGTATTATACCCAGGGTTGCCAGGTCTTCAAAAAAAATACCAAACAGTGAGCAAAAAAAAAGAAAGTTTTAATAAGCATTACTATATTATGCGGTACTGCCATTATCGTTTTAATTATCTCTTTCAAGTTAAGGCTTACTTATGCTTTTAGAAACGTCTTTCACGTAATCGTAGTATTGGATGAAGACATACTATTTATTAGTTTGTAGCAGATTTTGAGTAGAATAAGTAATGGCTCGAAAACAGTGAGCGCGTGCACAAAGCAGCAATATCACAAAAACTAAATAGGGATGCTATGCAACATCGATTGCCGATTGTGTCAAATCTGACAGCTGAATCGTTTGTTAGGGAGAAAAATTATTAATCAGAAATTTTTTTGTCATACCAAACATTGAACACGGTGCTAAAATACCGAACGGTTCGGTAGAATACCAAACACCTGGCAACCCTGATTATAACACACAGATAATATATTGTATACAAAATATTTTTTTTAAGTAACTTAAAATATGTATTTCTGATTTTTCTAGCACCCTGGTGGTGAGGAGGTCCTTTTGGAGCAGGCTGGCAAAGAAGCCAGTGAACCATTTGAAGATGTCGGCCACAGTTCTGATGCTAGGTATGTTATGACAGCTTTGTTTCCTGAGGTAATTTTTTTATTGAGAGAAGATGCCAAACCCAGGTAGAACTTTCAAGTGAAATAACACCCAGAAAGAGCTGACCAGTCCGGGAATTAATCCCGGGACCTCTCATATTAAATGTGACTTGAAATTTTCCTAAAAATATTTTGAAAAAAATAATATTCTTGTAAGAATGTAAAATTCGACCAGATAAGCCTTAATTGAGGTAACTTTAAGTAATTAAACAGGTGACATTCATTTCAATAAATATATATATATTATATTATTCTCCCTTTAAGGACCCCCCGCACACCGCAAGCCAGCCCGGAGGAGACCAATCCGGCGCAAACGAAACGCACGAATTCGAACCCCTAGCACGACCAAAGTAATAAAACCAAAAAGCCGGCGCCACACAAATCAAGCCCGCCGCGGACCTCCCCCAAACGAACCCGCAATGCGGGAGGCCTAAGCCCAACTCAGGAGCATAGGGAGGCATCAAGAGCTCTCCATTGCGCTCGAAGGCGTCCGAGGCTCTTTGTGCCTTTTCTGACCGGTTGAGGTTTAAGGACGTGAGGTTGACCACCTCATTTATAATATTCTGCGGATCTTTCTTAATCCTTCCTGACAAAAGCAAACACATCAAAAAAAATATCAAAATTGGTCCAGGCTTTATGCGTTATGCACAGAAAATAGGGTTCCATATTAGTTACATTTTCTTTTTCTTTTTTTCAGATCATTGATGAAGAAGTACAAAGTGGGAGAGCTTGTAGAATCCGAGCGCAAGCAAACCAAAGTTACGTCGCTGAACTGGAACGACGAGGCCCCCTCCAACACTAACAGGTGCAAAACATCTTAAAAGTTATTTCATGCCAAAACCCATTCCTTCAAAATTATAACCTGACTTGAGCTCTTTCCTTTTTATTATATAACACTCTCTTATTATTTTTGTTATTTGTATTTACATAGATTTTGGTCTTATTATTATTATTATTTGTATTTTGAAGGTACACAAATCCATCAAAGATGTTTCGTTTGTGAGAATTTTAATGCGTTTTTGGTGTCATGCTGATTTTTTATATTTTCCATTGTTTGTTATTGCTGTTTTGTTATCCATCAAAAGATAATTAATTGTATGTAAAACAATGATGGCAGAGAAGTTATTTTAAATAACAAGATCTTATTAAATGTTACGAAGCATATTATTATAATATGCATATATCAGTGTCTATTTATCTAACTTTATGATAAGAATGTTATCTCTCTCAAAAGAAATCTCTATGAATATTTTACTTTAAATAATATGGAGCTATTTCATAGTTATAAAATAATATGTTAATAGGTATATTAAACAAATATATATTTGCTTTTCAATGTAATAAATTTGATTCCTTCCATTGGTTCTGCTAATGTTTAAAGTCGGTTTATTTATCGTAAGTTGATGGTTTCGCTAAATTACCAGTAAGTTATTTAGATCAATTAAAATGAAACACATATAATTGCACTATTTTGAAATGCTCAAATTTCACATTCCTCCCTGCTTAGAGATTTTATTTCAAGCTAAAATAACATCAGTCGAAAAGGTGAATGCTGACTTGGTTGACCAAAATTGATACTCGTTTACTGTCCATGCTGATTCCGCCCTAAAAATAGGACCAGGAGGTTTATTCATGAAACGGTCTAAATATGACCTAGTTGGGATCTAATTCGAATCCTAGCCTTTTCAGACGCCATTTAATTTTAACAAAATATCTTTTTCAGAATCATTTCTGGCTAATCTCTAAACCTGGCATAAAATTAAGACGAAATAACATTGAATGACACTTTTTTTTTTATCTTTGGCTTAAGGATTATGTAAGTAGTTTTGTACAGGTGGTTTTTTTTTGTAAAGGGAGCAATTTTTTTGGGCATGGGCAGAACCGTCAAAAAATTCGGAACCAACATAGATTTAGTTCAAGTGATTCTCTACAGAAATATTTTGTTAAAATTGAATGTTGTCGGAAGGGGCTAAGGATTTGATTAAGATCGTAGTTAGACCGTTACGTGAACAAACTCCCAAGGTTTGTTTAAGGAGAAGATGGTAGAAAAGTCGTATGTGTGCAAATTTCTGGATATTATATATTTAGAAAGAGGTTAGGATGTAGAAGTAATTTTCTTATACTGTACGAAGATTACCCGAAATTAATTTGTATGTTGATTCGAAAACTCACAAAGTAAAATGACGGATTTTAAGATATTTTTTTTACCATCAGTTTGTTTTGTAATCATTTGGATTATCAGTGAAGCTTTTTGCCAAAGACAATAAGAATTGTCCACTAATAAAGTATCAATTTAAAATAATCGTTTTAAAACTAGTGTTACAAAACGCGTTTTTCTGTGGTCAAGAAAAGAGATTTCTGTGGTTCAGAATTATTATTACGTGTTATGTGGCTAATATTAGTTAGATATTTGGGAACAATGATATGTGGGATCCAATTTGCCAATAAATGATAATAAAATTAATACCTAAGATAGTGACATTGCATTTGAATGCAACAAGAACCCAAATGACAATGTATTTGATATAAAATTTATGTAATCATAGCAGGAGTTTGTTCAATAATATCTAATGTGTGTTTACTAATTAAGATAACCAATTTTATCAAAGATAACTGTGAGTATGATTTTTTCTCTCCACTACTTATGGGTATTACTCATTACCTCATAGTGAAAATGTCTTGTCAGTTTTTTGGAGAACTTTTTTCCATCTTGTACTCTTTGTGTATTTGTTAAATAAATTTCGCTTTTTGCATAGACAAATATTTTCTTATGATGATCTAATATTCTATGGATTGTTAACCCGAGTTTCTGGTGTTATCAACATGACGAAGAGGCAAAACATCAATGGTGATAATTAATGATAGGTACATCATTAAAACGTATAAATATAACAGTGAAACATTTAATCCCTAAAAAAATACAGCAGAATTTAGGTTGAAAGGCTTCAAACGAGTACCAGTTAGTAAATTTTGACAGTACCAGCTGCTTGCACGTTGACAACCTCGAGTTGTTCTTTTGACAGTTCAAGTTAGCATCCCATAGATATAGTACCTATCCCACAATAGACAACTCTAAATAACAGGCAACGATGCCTGTCACTTGGTAATCAACTTTGCCCTTTTATTAAGAAGTTTGTTCAAATACGCACAGTATCTTTGGTAGCATGTTTATGTATCATTATTTATATAAAAAGTATATGTATTATGCATAGATTTACAAGAATTAAAAGTCGAAATTGAAAAAAATATATATATCTCTACCTATGTGCTATTGCAATAAATGTTGACAAAAACTGTTGTATTTTTTTTATTCCTGTTTAATCTAATCATTTGGTGGTTTGGTGGTGATTGGTGCTGTCCTTTATGTGACCTGACTTAATATTGAAAAAATAGCACATTATTGACTATTTATTATCTTAGACTTTTTATGTTTGCTAACTTGTCTTAGACTGTTTCGATCTTTTCTCTTTCTATATTGGATTCTTCCTGTAAATGACTGATCAATGCTTCTGTTATCTTTTAAGTAGTGTAGTTTACCTTCTTGTCACTAACCTTTCGTAAACCTAATCTATTCTATCATTTATCGACAAAAGTTAATTGTTACTTTATTGAGTTTTTTATGATCAATTTATATAAACATCATAAAAAATGGGGTCAAAACATTGTAATGAATGTCAGAAAAAAAGAAAATACTTCAAAAATTTTTGATATCCCAACACTGATTCAGAATTTGAAAAGAATGGTAAAACTCTTTTTTTATTAGATTTTGTCTTGACATCAATTCAATTCTACGGTGTAGAAACACCTTTTTCAGAAGATAACAATTATTATGAGAGAGTTTTAAAATCAATTAAAATTTAGACTTGAAAAAAAATATTTTAAGTTATTTATTAAATTTTTTGGTTCTGTGGATACCGAAATTCTTGGTTGATGTCACACCAATAAATAATTATATACATTGATTTGTTTATATCATCAATTATCTTTCTATTCTACTTCAAATTGTCTTTCGCCTATATTTATTTTTGCTTTTTTTTCTGAATGTGTTGGGTTTTATTTTTCAGTTCACTTGGCTCCTGGGTGGTCCCATTGATCCTCGGAATACTCGCCACAATCGTCTACAAATTCCTATTTGCGTAAATTTGTTACAACCTTTTTCACACCATGAAGAATTGTGGAATACTACACTAGAAGATGTAACATTTACTCAATGGATTTATTATTAAAATAGCTCTTTGATTAATAATATACAAACCTTTGAACAAATTTGGCAAGAATATCTATTAATTATTGCATTGTGCACTATTTAAACAATATGATGTAATGTTTGCTTTTAAACCATTTTTTTGTTCAAACGTTTGTTGCGTAATTATTAACTTTACCATTTCTTGATATTGTTGTCATTCCCTTGTTATAGTCATGAGAATAAAATAGACTTAATTATGTTTATAAATAAATGTTGATTTAAGTATATTTTGGTATGGCCATTCCTGAACTAATCTGGGTGCTGTAAACTTCTTTACCGTCTTACTTTTGACGCACATTTCTACATCTGTGTAATTGTTTTTTACTGTAAGCTCACTAGTAATTGTTATTCTCATTGAGTGTAGGGTTGCCATTTTTTTATAATTTATTCTATCGCTGCATTTGTTTGTGTATTCCATTTTTAATATTTTTATATTGTCGTTTTTATTTTTTGTTGTTGTCAAAATGTGAAGAATATAATTTAGCATGTATATATGTATGTATATATGATTCTACTTATATTTTTTATATATCTTTGTATATGTAATGCATAGTTATTTTTTCAATTACTATGTCGACTTTGGACCGAATTAATAAAGTCTTATCAGTGTTTATATTATGTCGTTTAATATTTTGTACTTCCTCATATTTTTATTTCCTTCAATTTACTTCCTACGCTTCTAAGCAAAGTACTGCGACTTTTTATATTGAATTTTTTTGTTGACTTTACTAATATGGAAAATAGAAATTTTGACAACATACATACTTACATATATCCTCAGCGTCACAACCCTTGGTGGGTCTAAGCTGCCTCCAAGAAATGTCTCCAAACCTCCCTGTCGCCGGCTGCCACCTTCCAATTCCTTTGCCCCAGAGCCCTGCAGTCTGCAACAACATCATCCAACCATCGCAGCTTTGGCTTTCCAACGCTTCTTCTTGCAACTGGATCATTGAATAATAGTCTTTTTGGGAGCTACCAGGAGGTCATCCATACGGAACAGATGTCCTAGCCAGCGTAGTCTGTTATCTTAATGAACTTGACTATGCTGACATCCTGGTATAGAGCATAGAGCTCGGTGTTGTATCGTTTTCGCCATACTTCACCATCTTTAATAGGTCCAATAGTTTGCATAATCTTATGTTTTGACAACATAAGATTATGCAAACTTATTTTATTATAATAATAGCCTAATTTGAGTTTCTATGTGGAGTTGTACTACTCGAAACGTCGTGAAAGAATGTCTCAAGAAATATGAAATGTCACTGAGAAGTATATCGACATTGATATAATTGGCAGGCATTTGGGAAGTTAACTTCAAGATGTGAACCTCTGATGTCACTGTATACTCATTGTACAAAATACTAAGGCTGTTATGTTTAGTTTTCTGTAATCGGATGTGACTAGGAAAATAAAAAAATAGCAGATAATGTCAAATCAACCGAATCAGAGGAGGTGGTTGGTAGTTGCTGACATTCATACTGACGTACTGAAGGTCGTGGGTTAGATCCCAGGTGCGGACCATCTTCCTCTTTCACGACACAAACTGTAAGTAGCTTACTATGAAATATGTCAAGGAGTGTATTTGATGTTTTTTTTTTTGTAGGTATGTATGTATGAGACATTATCAGTCATTTAAAAAATTTGTACAACCTCCCACATTTCATTTTATTAAACGAAATGATTCTTTCCTATGAATTTTGTCATACAGCGATTTAGCCTGATAGAAATATACAGGATATTGGTAATTATCTAATTCAACCCAGCCTTGCAATACTTATTATAATTTCAGTTAATGATAATAAATACCTTTTTTTCATTCTTCAGTGTCATAATTACCATTCTACACATGATGCATTTTTCTTCTTCAAGTCTTTATCCACAACCGAGTATACAATCTCTTGAAATTGAAGCTAGGGATTTTGGAACATTTCAATCACTATGATCTTTTTCCAATATTGTTTTCCCTTGCATATATTTTAATACAAAAGTAAGCGTAACTTTTTAAAATTAGTTTGTACATTAATAACTTGTATGAGAAAATGTTATATTCAGTTCCATTCTAGACTTGATAGCTCAAATCAAACCATCCTAGATTCTATGAACAGTGGTACATTTTATTTACTTTTATCACATCACCTTTGCTCAAGCTTTGGTTGTCAGTGATGGAGATATTTTTGACCTGAAAAATCAAAGAAAAATTCTGAATATTTTGAATCTATCAAATTATAATAATTTACTAATTTATTACACCATAGACGATCATCAAAATATTTTAAGCATAAAAAAGTGTACTTAAGCATTTTGCGGTAATAAATCAATGCAAAAAAATATTAATCCATTTCAAGAACCATTATTAACTAGTGAAAAGATGAATTAATATGGATTTGTTAAAAAAGGCAATGCTACACATTCTCACAGCAAATTTGGAATGAATTGGCAATTTTTTTGTATAATCAATATGATTTTTTTCAGTCTTTTATTTGATTTTTTCAAGAGTATTGGATTGTAAAAACTACTCACAGGAACAATCTTACTATATTTTAAGATATTATGTGTATGATATGAATTCTAAGGATGTTGGTGAAAAGTGGTAGACTTTAAAATATAAATGGATTGAGTTATAGTGGGAAAGACAGCATTTATCGTGTTAAAGTAGGTGTTCTTTAAAAAAACTGTATTTAACACCTTCAATAGAAGAAAAACAAAATCGGAGCGAAACAACCAGATTAATGATCCGAGACATCACATACATGACTCCCAATCAAAACACCGGAGCAGACTTAAATCGAGAAAAAGTTTCCTGGAGACAACTTCTCCCAAGTTTGACTCGATGTCCTCAACGCTATCTTTGTGGCATGATGGTGCTGGCCCCATGCTCTACCTCCGGCGGATAAAATGTCAGCAGGACTTCACCTACCATATCCTTCTAGGAGGGCACTCAACAGATTTGGAACAGGTGTTTCCCGGTGTTAAAGTAACCTCAAGAAATGGAGTTATAGAGATGATGACATCTTTGAGTGTGGCACCGTGCAGGACAACATGCACATACTCACATGTACCTGATAGGTGTGATGCACGGGGGGCAAATCATAGTTGTATTCGGGTGGCCAAAAATTGTGGGTTACGGGTTTGATGGTGTTTTGGATACGGAAATTAAGTAGGTAAGTAAATAGTAGAAAAAAAGCCAAGGATATATTGGCCATCTAATAATATTGGCGTAGGTATCTATGGTATTTTGGTCTACAGAAAATTTGGAAAAACTCTGAAACTCTTGGAGAAATTTACTTAAGAATCTCAAAGAGTTAATTTTTAAATAAACAATAGCTTGAAGCAGGAAAAATCTGTGAACTGAATGAAATGTATGATGATTTGCAAAGCTGCTGGTTTAGTCTTAAGTCATATAAAACAGTCAGTTAAATATACTGGGTGGGTGGATTAATAGTGATTGAAAGGGAAATTATGGGAATATGGGAGCAAAAATATGTGTTAAATGTAAAAAAAAGAAAAAAATAATAATATAGGTAGGTACTCTAAATAAACTTACTTTGGAAACCAGTGTGGGTTTATTATTTCTTGAAAATTCTTTAGCTCCATAATGCATAATACTTCTAAAATCATACGGGACTCCAAAACTATTCATATTTTTATTTATGCGGAAGTTTGGTTTTTGTCCTACAATTTATATTGATTTATTTGTAGGTATTATCATAAATAAATAAAATGAGAACAATAATTTGAATTTTTATAGATTCTCTTACTTTTTATTTGATTTAAAAAAAGTTTGTAGATTTCTTACCCACCTCTTTCTATATTTTTCCACATGACCCTGATAAAGTCGTTTCTTTTGGGATGATTGTGCATGTGCACAAAACCTAATGTGTGTAGGAGCTCGTGTACTATGGTTCCATGACGCAGACACCCATCCCTTGACAGCATCAATGTTTGACTTCCTTGGCCGATGTATCCCACTCTTGATAAACAGAATTCACCATTCTATATTAAAAAATACAATTAAAACTCTATTCCAGATCTCTAGATTTAGTAAGTATGCAGTTTCTTATTGTGAACCCAAAGTGAAAAGTAGAAAACACAAAGACACTTGAAATCTTTCATAAAAAAGCAATGCTTGTGTTGTGAAAGTTGAAATGGTCGATACCCGAATTCGAATCCACGACCTCTAGTACGCTAACATACGAAAGCCGTCGACTGAATGCTGGACTATCAACTACTTGTGTATCCTTTCATAAGGGATGTTACATGCCACCAATTTATTAATGCAAACATTGATTGAGTGATTCTGTTTGATTTTTTGCAAACAATTAATTTTCAATATGAATCACAGGCTTACAACTGTCTTAGGTATATATTCTGTAGAAGTTTGTTCAAGAGTAGTGTTAAAAGCTGCAGTTTTCTCAAATTAAAATATGATATTTCATAATGAAGAAGGTAGTTATACACAATATGGAAATAAAACATATCAGTGCAATGTTGTCAATGCTAGACTGTGTAAACAATTTCCCATGTTCCCAGCAGGATTCGAACTTGTGTCCCTAGCTGTCTTGACTCTATAATGGAGCCAAATGCATAATGTTTATAGACTTTTTATAAGAACATTGTTTCCAATGAAATGTTGAGACATTAAAAATGTACTGTCTGCCCAAATTGTAACTTACCCGTATCAAGACGTAGTTCTTATCATTGACTGTTTTGGGTCTAAATTTAACGCAAGTCTTATTCTGCAAAGCTCTCATAGATTTTATTATAAGATTTTTCTGTTTCAAATCTGCAAATACACAAAAAATATTATTGAAAATTTGCCAGAAGAGAGAAAGAACGAAGAATACAAAAAATCAATATTTTCCTGAACAAAGTATTGTTAATTGATGCTTGTTTAACCAGCAGTACTAATTGCCATTGGTTAAGTAATTTCTTCTAGTCCCAACAGGTCACAGCTTAAGTAGATATTATTTTAAATGTAGATCTTAACGAATATGTAACAACTAATGACTAACAATTCATTACTGATGTTCGATTTTTAAATAGAACAAACCACTACAGGCTTATGACTGTCTTCTACTGTTATTTTGAAGGCTGGCTTAGTGTGATCACTTTACGTTAACAACGTTCACCATTAGGTGGTAATGTTTAAGTCTCCGAAACTCCTAATCATGAGAATTCTTGACATGTTCAACATATTAAAAATCTCATTGTTTTTTTGACATGTTGAACATGTCGAGAATTCTAACACAATTCTAACAATTGTTAAGAGTCATTAGTTGTTACAAATTATTCATTCATTTTAAGTGTACGCAAGTGACATCATAATATGTGGTTGGATGTTAGAGATTGCTTCGGTAATAATCCCGCCATTGCCCACTATTTTGTAATATGTGCATAAAGAATTAAATAAATAACATTTTGACCATACTAAGGATTAAATTTTTTATTATTTGACCATATTTCTTTCTCTTTTTCTTTGTTTTAAAAGCTATTTTTGTATTATTTTTAATGTGCATATGAGTAATGTTTAGTTTTGACAAGAATAAAATAAATAAATGAAATGTTTTTTTTTTTAAATAAAAGTACCTAAGATGTAACACAAAATATAAACATGGTAAATACTGCTAGAAAAAATAACTACTAATGACTCTAATAATTCATGACTAATGTTCGATTTTTAAATGGAACAAACCACTACGGGCTTACGACCGTCTTCTACTGTTATTTCGAAGGCTGGCTTAGTGTGATCACTTTACGTTAACAACGTTCGCCATTAGGTGGTAATATTTGTCTCCAAAACTCTTAATCATGAGAATTCTCAACATGTTCAACATGTCGAAAAATCTCATGTATGTAACAAGTAGAAATTTAATAATTAATGAAACATAGAGAAAAAAGTTGGAAATTATTGAGAACAAGAGAGCAACCAAATTTAAATACTGCTTCTTATAAAATAGCAAAAACATAGAGAATAATATATTGCGTTTACTTACTAAAATGTGTTTTAGCAAATGCGTATACAACGGTTTTTTTAGGCCACATTTTAGCATATTCTCTTGAACCCTTCTTCCCAAATCTTGACTCTACAAATCCGTTGCTATATACAAGCACATCCACCTGTTTTTGGTTCAAAATTGTATCTCCTTCGAATCTGTACATCAAATCATTGTCAATCTCATCTATAAAAATAATCATGTAAAATTAGATTTGTCTGAAAATTTGTAAATTTTATTTAGTTACACACCTATACATAACTAATTCATCTTACCATAATAATTCGGTGAGAATTAGTCTTAATGAAGTCTATTCTTGCAACAATATATACAAAAACGTAACATGTTTCATATGTGACTTATTTCCTACTACACCGTCATCTCTTGGATTTTTTAAAAGCTACGCAACTAAACTATAATTGAGGAATTGTTTTTATTACAAACTTTTGACTTTTCGAACTTCTTCCCGCATCCAAATCAATAACTGTTACATTATGCAATAAATTATTAGCTGAATTTAATTTAGTTTTTGTGTCGTAAACTGTATTTAATTCATGCAATAAGTCAAAATTATTTTTTTTATTTTGGGTCAGCTAGTAATATTATAAAATTCAATATACTTAGGTACTTAAAGCGAAAAATAATAGTGAATTTAAACAATAAAATATTTTAATGATTACTTTAAATATATAAAAATGAGTCATATTTATTTTAAAAAAATGTTCACCAGTGAGATCCACCTCTCCATAAATGTCTTCACAAGGCGTTGAAGTGTTTGATAAGGTCCAAATATTCATAAGTAATAAAAATAACGTAATTAAATACATATTGTTATCGTGATAAAAAAATAATATTCTAATTAGTGACTTAGTGCGAAACTGTTTCACTGAACAAAAGAGGAATCAACTATTGTTAAGTATTTTAAATTAATTGGAGACTTGTCACTGACTAATTTTTTGTGGTTTTTAAAGACGTTCATTGTTTGATAACATATGTTATTTGGGTATTATCATTTTATATCCTTGATACAATAACTAATTTACTAAAAAATTAATCAACAAAAGTTACAGATATGGTATCTCATAAATAATCAACAAAAGTTACAGATATGGTATCTCATAAATAATCAAAAAAAGTTACAGATATGGTATCTCATAAATAATCAACAAAAGTTACAGATATGGTATCTCATAAATAATCAACAAAAGTTACGGATATGGTATCTCATAAATAATCAACAAAAGTTACAGATATGGTATCTCATAAATAATCAACAAAAGTTACAGATATGGTATCTCATAAATAATCAACAAAAGTTACAGATATGGTATCTCATAAATAATCAACAAAAGTTACGGATATGGTATCTCATAAATAATCAACAAAAGTTACAGATATAGTATCTCATAAATAATCAACAAAAGTTACAGATATGGTATCTCATAAATAATCAACAAAAGTTACAGATATGGTATCTCATAAATAATCAACAAAAGTTACGGATATGGTATCTCATAAATAATCAACAAAAGTTACAGATATGGTATCAGTTCATAAATCTGATGACTTTAATTTCAACAGAATGGTAGACGCTTGGAACAGGCTGTTCCCGGTTCTGATTGTTGCTGATTCTGTAATTGCATTTAAGAATGGACAATATTATATTGATTTGTTTATTAGATACATCAACATAACACCGAACAACAAAAAACAAAAAAAAAACATGAAACAAAAATATAAAATCTCCAGTGCTCCAATAACAGTTATCTGCCGCGTATAAACTCGTGTAGTTATGTATAATATCAGCTTTTTGCTGCTTGTCTCACTTGATCCCAAAAAATCACCCATAGTGATATCCACGAATGGTGTTATTCCAAAGTCTATTCTTAACCCATTAAGTGCCAAGGTAGTTTTATATAAGTAAGTACCTACCAAAGTGTGCGACTACCAAAGGTGATTTCAATAGGCGAGTGTGGCGAGATGCAGCCAGAATACCTTTGCATGTCCTCTTATGGGAATGACATGCACGCACCAAGACACTAGCGAATAGCAGTGGTATATGGCTGGCCGAGTATCAGGGGTCACGCATTTGATGATATCCGGACACGGAAAGTAAGTAATAGGTTAAAGACAATCTTGTAAATATGGGCACCTGTAGAGGTCTCAGTTACGCAATTTAAAAGCCTGTCGTGTTATCTTCATGAAGAATGTTGAGAAGGTTCTTTTTTGTAGATCGAAGGTCTCATGATAGCATTACATCGTGTAGGTACGGATCAAGTCAAGAGAGATAAAACCAATATATTACATGATACAATCCAGAGGACTGCAGAACAACTGTGAATCAAAGCTTTGCTCGTCTGAAATGAAGACAGCGTGCTTATTTTGGTTTCAATGCATTTAAATGGGCATGCCGGAAAGCGGGTTCCTGCTTTTGCTGTACGTATTCCCATTCAAATGCATAGTAACATTCAGAATCGGCGTTCTACGTGTTTTCACCCATATTTATTTATATGTCCAAAGTCCAACGCGGTGAATTAAGTTCCATATTATGACAGTCGCCTACTTCTGAAATTTCTAAAAACATGAAAGCTGATGAATTTCAGCATCCCAGGAAACACTCCTGGGAGAATAGATCTAAGGATGTATTATTGTTTTATTACACAAAGAAATCCTTGATGCATTCCCCCAACAGCATACTGATTCACCTCTTTCCTGTTTATATTATCGTCAACTTCCTTACAAATCACACTCATTGTTTCGTTAGTACCTATATACTTACTCTAACCGTATTCTAGTTGAACATTGTTACAGTTTTTTCTATCAAATATATATCAACAACAATAATTGATGACTCACTAACGGAACTCTCAGATTGGACGGGACCGGTTGACTGAAAAAAATTGCCTCAAGCAATAAGTTCCGCCGGCTATACTGACACCTATGTATAGAAAAGTGTTATATTATTATTATAATGCTGTTCGATTTTTAAATGGTATGAACAAACCAATACGGGTTTACGACCGTCTTCTACTGTTATTTCGAAGGCTGGCTTAGTGTAATCTCTTTACGTTAACAACGTTCGCCATTAAGTAGTACTGTTCAAATCCCCGATAATTATGAGAATTTTCAATATATGGAAAAATCCAAGAAGCATAGGAAATGCCTATATGGATAGACGCCCGTTCTTTCTGCCCACCCCTTGTCTTATGCGACATGGTGAGATGGGTAAAAAAACCTTACCCTGCGAACCAGCAAAGTTCATGTACATCCCTATGCAGATTTTAAGATTTAAAGAAATATATTGTATGAACTAACATAATTATGTCAAGATCGAGCGCAATGATCGAACAAAATAAATAATATGTACCAGCAGGGTTATTCATGAAAATGTTTAAGTTTAGAACTAACGTGCACTACCTACCTACCTACATGTCTATTGAAAAGACATTTATATTATGTCTTATGTATACAAAATAGATTGCGACATGCCAAGGATGATTTACATTAAGATCAATATAGATCAAACTGTCTTTAATTAATATCATATACACATGTGAAATCAATTAAGGTCATTTTGTACTACTACTGAAATTCTTCTCTATGCGAAGTACGGTATTATTACGAATTTGATCTAGAGACAGAATCTGTTGAATATTTGGCGACATTATTGAACATTGGCGAGGTGGTTGGTAGACCAGTGATATCAGTCGCCAGCTTTCGTACGTTCAGCGTATTTTAGGTCGTGGGTTCGAGTCCCGATGCCGACCATTTCCACTTTCACAAAACAAGCTTTGCTTTATGTGAAAGTGTATTTGTGTTCACTTTGAGTGAGCACAGATTTATTTAAAAAAATCATTGGAAGGACTTTGTTTAAATTCTTACATGTGTCTGAAAAATTAGCTACTTTGTCATTTTTGAGCATGCAGGGTCAGGAGCCTTATTCCCGTAATCAATCGCATTTAAAAATCACTTAACGATAAGATTAAGACATGATCGCAATCAGGTCGCCCTTGAATTTGACGTTTGTAAGATAGTTACGGGAATGCCGATTACATAGAATTTCATACTAATATTTCAAACATAACGAATTTTTAAGATATCTTGTTTTGTGAATACCAATCCGCCATTTAAATATTGTCAACCAAGATAGGAGCGTATTAAAACCGCTACGAGAATAACCCTACTGTGCCTGCTAAACCTCAAAAATTGGTGCCTCTGTAACCATTTATATCCTGCAAGTCAGGGTTTGACAAAAAAGTACTAAAGTAAAATATACCTAACTCGAAAACTGCAGCTGAACATTGAGTTATTTGGATAGCCCTTCAGGTATTTTATCTCTGGACTCACGCAGTCGTACTTTCTGGGATACCCTGTAGGTATATTAATACGTGAAGGAAAAACTTTGTGACTATTTTTACGAAAATTGTGCGGACGGAGGAGTATGAAATTTCGCACACTTACTGCTTTATTTAAAAACTACGATCAGTGGAAAAAGGGCTCAACGATAGAAAATAATAACATTATGATCAAGCTGTCATCGAGATAGTTTAACGCATATCGCTTGATTGTGAGCTGATCTCTGTAGATTTTGACCCGCCATATTGGATTTAACGTCAACTGACGGTTGTTTCGAGTATACAAGAACGCTTCCTGTAATAAAAATAAAAAAAGTTTTTTCCCCGTCCAAATATGTGCTCTCTTCATATTTTGGTCCATTGTATTTTGGTTTATCATTTTAATAATAGGGGATTTAAAGAAAAAAAGCAAATACGCATTCTCGTAATCATTCGAGGGCTTACAACCATGATGTACCAACTAAATTTATAAGAAACTAGAGGTCCGCCCCAGCTTCGCACGGGTAGATAGATACTTAAAAATAATTTAGTTTTCATATAGATCCCTAACTTATTCAAAATATTTTATAGCATATGTTAATCTGGAATAATTGCATTGCAATGTATCGTGTCACTTTACCACCGTGACTACTTTGCGCGGTATTTCTACTAAACTTGACATGACTCCCCTCAGTCCCCTCCCCGCTCCCGTACGCACTCTGCATCGGATAAGTTGAGATGATAAGACTATGCTTTTTTTCCAATACTCACATTTTTAAACTCGTGATAACTTTCGAATGGAATGTCCGAATTGAATAATTCAAAAAGTTATACAAACATATTGAAGCAGACTTGAATATGAACTAATTTATTTTAATAAGGAGTAATACCAAGATACCAATAAAGAGCCTTTTCTAGAGGTGACATTTTATTGATTTTTTTAAAATAAAAAACACTTATTGTGGCATAACTATAATAGTTAGACATATGCTGTCGCGATACTTTTTGTAAATAATGATGTCTTCTACAAAATTGTAGTACATAGTTTTATTCTATCATCATTAGTTTTCACAGCGTTCGCGATAAAAATAATATTTTAGGTAAATTTTTTACACCTTGGGTTACATTATTGAAGTTTTCGTAGGTTACCCAATTTTTTTGGAAATTAAATATAGCCTATGTTCACCGCCGATATTGTAGCTTCCCAAAAGTGAAAGAATTTTTCAAATCGGTTCAGTAGTTTTGGAGCCTATTCGATGCAAACAAACAAACAAAAAATCAAATCTTTTCTCTTTATAATATTAGTATAGATTATTATAAGAAATATAATGAGGTTTTGAAGAAAATATTCAAAGAATACTTTTTCAGAAGGTACAAATATTAAAATTGAAGTGATCAAACATAATATGTAAATTAGTTCATTTTGTCATCTGAAACACAAAGGATTCGTATGATTTAATAAGGACTTAACTATATTTTGATAGAAAATAAATTATTAAAAAATATGGTACATATTCTACATCAATAACTCGAAATCATTCAAATCTGACATTTGAATTTGTAACCACTCGCGTTGCCCGGCTACTATTTTGTTTGTTTACAAAATTTTGTGCATAATGTCATTTTCATAATATATAATACTAGCTAGTTACCCGTGGCTTCGCTCACGTGTTACTGTATTTTCTTTCTCTTCCTAAACAATGCAGAATTAATTATATTCGCATCAAAATTAATAATAATAAGAAACATCATCAACATTTCTTTTTTTAAATATATATTCTAAAATTTCCATTAAATTACTATATTTTTATTTATATTTGTCGTTATTAATCTGTATTTAAAAAATATGTGCTTCTTATACAAATAGAATCAGCCCGCGAATTTTAAAAATTTCGCTAACTTGACTGACATTGTTCTATGAGAATCCCAAAAAATAACTCGAATAACTTTTCAGGTCTCGAAAAGCAATGAAATTATTTTTATCTTTAAAACACTTATTTCTCTCTGCTTTGGGCATTTTTCAAGCTACAGACGTTTTTTTTAACATTTCAATTTATATCTTTCACGTTGATTTGTTGTTGTTTGTCTGGTCGTAGGTTCGAAATTTAGTTCATAAATATCTTATCCTGAGCAAACACGACATAAAAAGAATAAACGATATCGGTCCAGCCGTTCAGGTCGAAATAAATAACGTTAAACGTGAAAACTGTTAACGTTCCGAACGTTAACGTTTACCAAATTGAAAATGGTTTCCAAACAAAAAAAATGCGTTTCGTCTTCAATATAATAGCAGCGTCGTAATACTTCCAAAGATTTTGAGGTAACGTTTAACGTTAATTTTGAATAACTGACAGAATTATTTTTTTGACTCGGAATTTGGAACAGCATTGTTTAACGCACGTTGAACAACAGTTTTTACGTTATCTCTATGGAAATAACAACAAATTGTTAACGTTGGAGCTGTTGTTAATATTTCGACTTGGCCTCCAGGCGTGATGCGATGACCACGTAAAGTAGGTCTCCATTTTTATAATAACGTAATATTCTCCCTTTTAAGCCCCCCCGCTCACTGCAAGCCAGCCCGGAGGAAACTAAACCGCAGCAAACCCGATCCGCACAAAGCCAAACCCTAGCCCGATTGCCAAAAAGCCAGCCGCACACAAATCAAGCCCGTGGCGGTTCCCCCCAAACCACCCCATAATACGGGAGGCCTTGGACCCACTCAGGAGAATAGGTTAGGCATAAAGAACTCTCCATTGCGCTCGAAGTCGTCCGAGGCTCATTGTGCCTTTTCTAACCGGTTGAGTTTTAAGGAAGTGAGGTGGTCAACCTCAGTATTCTAACGGTATAAGTAATTGGCGTTCGACTATAAACGAATTTTCGACAATGTAGAGTAGGAAGAAAATTAACTGTCCACTGTTTATATTTTTTATTAGATGAAACGGATATCGGCAACTATCCGATATCCGGTCTGTCCGTCGGCGTAAATAATATCCTGCCGGATACCGAATAGTAAAAAGAGACATGTTTGGATAACTCATTGATTTGTTTATTAAAGTATCACTTAAGAAATACACCTTATAATCACAAAATAAATTCTACAACTTAGAAAATTGATTATCAAGCATAAGGTAAATTATGGAGAGTAATTCTATATAATATTTCGTTATATAGACTATTAGACTATATAGAGGAAAACAGCAGCTTTGCTGGTCTTCGTAAGTAAGGGAAGTTTAATAAAACAACGTTTCGTCATATATCATCCTGGCTGAAGATGCAGATAGTTTCCGCGATTTTTGGAACAATAACGTTCCGGCAACGGAGTCAGTCCAATTTGTTTATACCGCCTACGTAAGCATAATTCATGCGTTGTACCCATGGTAATTTACACACTGGCCGGGCTCTAGTAAGGACTTCTTTAGCATTCTACGAATTTTATAAATTTTTGAAAATAAAAACACCGATATTTTAAGGGGAGCGCTTTTCTTCCTCCCGCAAGGGTTCCGAAGACAAAGAAGATCTTCTCATACCGAGAGGGTCTTCCTCGTGTTCTGCTCCTTCGAAGCAGAGCTGAGGGATCTGGAAATGGTGTGTGAGGAGGTCATAATATCCGGCTAACTGCTATCCCTTTCGTCTCTATTTTTTATACGTTCCAGTGGACAGTTAATTTTTTCGCACTATACAGTGACGAAATGATATGGTCATTGACTTGCCAGTGTTTTCAAAACAATTATTTACGATCTATCCTAAAATGATGTGAGGATTTTGTAGATAATTTTAAAATTTAATATTTTGCACTTTTACTACATTTGATATAAAATAATTTACATATTGACTTCATAATACTATTTACCTTTTTTCAACATAATATTATATCAACTTGCTATTCATGGTTTACGCAATAAATTCAAAGCAAGATTACTCACATAGTTTTTTTTTTTTGCTAGTGTTTTTATGAAATGGCTTCAAATATTTTGACAGATCAAGACATAAAGAATTGCAATACAATCCAGATTCTTTTCGTGAACTTACCGTAAATTATTTTAGTAGAGATAATAAATTACTAAAATAGGTAGGTACCTACATAATGATTTTAATGTCGATCGTAAAAAAAAACAATTCAGAATCGCTGTACAGGATGCATGGTACGAAAAATATATTGAAGTAGGTAGGTACGTAAAGTGTTTGTCTGAATTCACGGAAAGTGTATTATTTATCTCTTATATAAAAATGGAACGCTAATTTGCGCGGTCATCGTATGGGTAAGAACACGTTGAAAGCCGATTACGATCCGCGCCGACCAGCTCAAAGATTGTTGTCTATGGTTTCCATGCATTTAAATGGGCATGTCGGGAAGCGGGTTCCTGCTTTTTCTGTGGGTTTCCCCATTCAAATGCATAGTAACATTCTTTGCGCCGGTTGGCGCTAGTCAGAATCGGCATTCTACGTGTTTCTTACCCTATGAGAACAGCTGAACTTATATCGCCCATTTTTTGTCGTGTTTGCTTTTGTCTGAAGGGTCTTATGAAAGAAAAAAGTTGCACGGAATAAAAATAAAACTTCCATATTATTATTAGATTTTTTCTAATTTTGAAATTAAATCAGGCGTTTGACAGGAATCAGTTGTTTGATGAATGATACGATTCACGGAATGCTGATAGTAAATAATATAATGATATGTTTTATAACAGATGCAGCGGTTACAGTAGTTAAAAAGGTAATAATGAATTGTATCATTATACTAATTCAAATTCAATAATATAAGGACCACGTCGTCGTCTGTGTTAAATAACTTTAAACTGAAATCAACTTAAAGTTATACATAAAATCTCGAACATATTATTTATATTCCAAGGCGGGACGAAGTTTGACGGGTCGGCTAGTTCAAAACTATATTATTATTATTATAGATTACGCAATAGTTTCGTCACGTGTATTGGAGAAAGTAGGTTGGGTTGGGTATACCTACCTACGTATATATTCATACACGCTGCACCGGACCAGCTCGCGGTGAATGTATGTTTATTGTATGAAACGATGTCGTCAATAAATTAAATTTTTACAAAAATTGTTAAGAAAAGTTTGAGATGTACTGCTATGATGTATGTATTTTTTATAGAAAAATAAATTATCTAGTTGTAGCGTTTCGGCGTTTTTCGATATTTTTATAAAATTCTGAAATATAGGCACTGAAACTCGTAAATTTGTCATAAAAAAAATATTTTTCTTTATAAAAAAAGTTTGAGAAATCCTGGAACTTCTTCATTAAATTATATTTTAGATATTGTATTTTTCTATATACATACACAATTTTAGGGTTCTAGATTTTATGGTTTTTGAGATATATGGAAAAATTAAATAAAAATTCAAAGGTTGATAACCCCTGACTGAAAAAAAAAATCAAAATTCTGAGTATATAAATTTTGTATGCTTAAAGTATTTAATAGTTTCTGAAATTTTAGGATCTGTGCATCAAGCGAATCAAAAGTTATAAAGAGGGGACGGATACACACACATACACGTTGGAAAAGTGCCCCTCACCCCCTACCCTCTAATTAATGATATCTTTTGAAAACGAAATAGTATAATTTGACTCTTTCTGAAGAAATCATTTTTTTGAAATTTCGATAAAACCAGTTTTAAACTTTTTAGGAGGCACTTAAAAATCATCCCTTTTTATATGTGCCATTTTTCGTCCCTTTTAGTTAAATTTTGGAAAAATTGCCGAATACGCTAACACTCATTTCTATAGAAGAATTCATATGCCAAATCTCAAGTTCGTACCATGTCTAGTTTCCGAGATATTCGCATACTTTGAAAAACATTCAACCCTTATTTTCACCCCCTTAGGGGTGGAATTTCCAAAAATCCTTTCTTAGTGGAAGGTTTTGTATTGAGACCTACCTGATTTCCAAATTTCACTTCTCTACGATTAGCCGTTTGGGCTGTGCGTTGATGAGTCAGTCAGTCAGTCAATCAGTCAATCAGTCAGTCAGTCAGGCACTTTCCTTTATTATTATAGATATATCCGTAAGGTATTATATTCTCTTTGATATAAAAGACGCGTAACAAACAATGTAACAAATATCTTTTTATAAATGAAGTGAAAATTGATCGGTGTATCGGAAGTGATCGTGTAGTCAACTATTTTTTTTTTATAAAATATAAGATTGTTATAGTTTATATTATAGAGGAGTGTCGAATGCTAATATAATTTTGAAATTATGCATAAAAATACATCAATTAAAAAAAAAAAACATAAAAAACTCTTCTGTAATGTTATGTATTTGATAGATACTCACACTTACACTGACACTACCTACTTATAAAGATTAAAATAAAGAATTAAAAAAAAAAGATGAAAAATAACCCCAGGTCAGTCGTCAGGTTGAATTTTTGTCTTACCCCTACATGCAGGGATCTGTAGGGCTGCCTTTTATTTCCCTAGCTCTAGCTATGGAGGATGTACCTGGCATCTCTGTATAAAGACGACTTTATGTGGTGGACATACCTAACGGGTAACTCCGCATCAGTGTTCAAAGGAGACTTAAGGTCACATGACCAAAAGCAATTGTTGCAACTGGGAGATGGGAGTTCTGTTGGGACTTATCTTTCCGGGACATCAAACAGACGTTAAGGAGACTTCTTGCGGAGGACAGGAGCCGGGAAGAGGCACTGTCACTCTGCAAGAGGCCTCTGGAGACGAGGCACAATAAGAGGTAGAGCTCCATGAATGAATTGAAGGATGTCACAATAGATCTTATTTGGTCGATCTTCTATATACAAAAAAAAATTGAAAAATTCTTCTAAGATTAGTTCGTGTAACAATATCCTCTAAATTCTCCACATTAATTAGCATCTTTTGTTCCCTCCCGTTGTTTTTCAAACAACAGCGATGTGTTGGCACAAATAATTAACGAGATGACATAATACCATATTATTATTTTAACGGTTTGATTTGAAATAGGTACTAACTAGGAAGACGTTTTTATTAATTAAAAAAATATTGTCTGCGGTCGATAGTGGTCGTCAACTTTACAAATTATAATAATAATAATAATATTTGGACAACTTTTATGGCGCCGTTTAGTGAAATATCTTCAGCTCAAGGGCGCCTCACATAAAAAGAAAAGAGTAATAATCACCAATTAGGTTCGTCAAAACATAATAAAATAACAAAAATGGCAACAATCCCACAAGGCTCGTCATGTTGTAAAATATGTGAAATCATCATAGATACTTGTAAACAGTCAATATGGATTGGAATAGTCAATTGGATTGGAAGAATGCAAATTTAATACAAAACATCAGTAAGACATCCGAAAACAATTATTTGGTTTATTCCGTAAGTAAAATATCAATAGGGTCAGTCGAAACTTTATTCATGTTTACATTATAATATGATACTTAAATAATTTTGACTTTAAAAGCATCGCTACTATTACAAATAATGATTCCATCAAAATGCTCATATATCGGCACTCAAATTTATAGCTGCTGGAAAATTCCAATTGATTTAAGAGGGAGGGCAAAGAGGGTTAGGAATGTGTTGGGTTTTTCAATGCTGAAATTTGTGAGGATCATCCACCAAGCTTTCTCTGTCCTTTAGAGTAGCAGTCGTCACACTTTTCTGGTCAAGGACCACAGGACAATGTAAGCTATCACAATGTGCTATCATTCCGGACCGTACACTTATGAGTTGGATATTATGTATACTAGAATAGAACGTCGGCCTACCTGTATGTGCTAAAGTGGATAACATTTGCTCTTTTTCAGATAGCTTATGAATCGGGGAAGTTTACTCTCTGATTTTTTTTATATTTCAAACACACTGTTTTCAACCTTCGACATAATGTTTGTAGTATGTAATAGAAAAACTTTTCTGTAGCATTAAATTCCAAAGTTTTTACTGCAAATATTAATTTTTTTTCTCTGGTTTTTACAGAAAGAAATTTTATCTGTGGTCGGGCCGCACTTGACGACCACGACTTTACAGTATATATTATTTATTATCTATGACCACGACTCTGAAGGGATATTAACCGAAAAACGCAAAATTTTTACCCGACAGGCAATCGGGACGCTCATTCTACTTTGTGACCTCAATATAAGCGAGCCAACAATATTCTCCTCTGCACTCAATCTTGCTCAGCTTAAATCATCTATCATTCCAGTGACTATTGGCCGTGCAGATCGCTGTTCCCCATCCCCGAAGACGAGGAAGAACCTCTCACACTGCGTTCCGTTCTTTCGAAGCAGACCTGAAAGATTTGGACATGATTTTGGAGGAGGTAATTGAAGTTGCGCATAGAAAATATTCTTCAAAAAATGCTACGATGTTATTAGAAAACGGTGTACGACGTATGCATTTTAAACTGTGACAAATTATTCACCCTCTCGCGCATATTATTATCTAGTTCAATGTGTTGCCACTGGTCTCTAACGCTCGATTCGGAGTAGGCACACATCAAGAAGTCTATTAATTAGAGAGAATGTGCGTACAGCGCTCTCCAGAGCAGAGGACCTACCGACCTAGCCAATGACAATACGCTAGCGTCCCATAAGCCACGCACTTCATTAGACCATACTTATTATTAGATACTCCAACAATGTAAAATAATGTGATTGCCAATAATGATGAGAGTTGCCAAGGATGGATCCACATTTTCTTGCTTGCAAGAATACGACTGCGACTTATGACAACTAAATCTTCATCCAAACACTTGATTTTTTTTTCAATAAGTATCTCAATTAATATCATCATTTGTCGATTAATATAAAATCAGTTTAAAAACAGTAGGTAGTAATGGCCTGTACACATGTCACGTAACCAACGTAACCGAATTCATAGTACGCGGTTCGTCACGAACCACGTTCGATACGTTGCATGCAACGTGACGTGATGTGTAACAGACGCTTACAAAATTGCGCTGTCCCGTCACTCCCATGTACTTCGGCGATTCATCGCATATTGCATCGCATCGATATTCATATCAGGACAACAAAAAGAATTGACCCAAAATTATTATAAAAGATTTGTAGAATAAATCTTAGTGACCTTATTTAAAAGATACAGTCCAAAAACAGAAAAATAAATCATTTTATTTCAGAATTTTCCAATGAAATATTACTTTTCACTCAGTTGCCTTTTGATATCGTTATTTTTTTTTTTTTTTTTGGATAGATAGATGTTTTGGTTTTTGGATTTCAAATGAGACTAATTTGAAGAGAATAGGCTGCTTCTTAAAGAGAAAATAAATGCAATAAATGAAAATTTGTCCTTGCACATTAACCGATTAATTATTGTGAAGTACGGGTTCGATTCCTGCTGGTGGCATAGTACTTTTATTCATGTGTCGAAAAGTCCCATGTTGGGACACCAGGCTCGTCCAATCGTCTGACCTTTCGAGAGGCCCATTTGCGTCTTCTATTGTCTGCAGGATGAAGGTTGAGCTTTGACGCGTTTTGTCTTCTGAAGGCTTCTTTATGACATGACCCTGCCGTTATAGGTAGCGAAAATTGGCACCCAACGTGTGCTCAATATAGACCTGCAGCCCGATTCACGGAAAAGTTTAAGTCTAAGTTTAGTTCGAAGTTCGAACGAAGTTCGATTCAAACTTTTCCGTGAATAGGGCTGCTGGTAATAATAATTGTAGGCGGCGACTATCTACAGTCTATGTACCTATTCACGGAAAAGTTTGAATCGAACTTCGTTCGAACTTCGAACTAAACTTAGACTTAAACTTTTCCGTGAATCGGGCTGCTGCTTATTGTAAGATTTAAGAGAAAATGTTATTTTCATCCAACCGTACCTATACGGACAAAGTTTATAGATAAAAAAGATATGTACATATTTCGACTACCTTGAAAAGATATTATAACTGAATTGTAAAGAAGAATCAAACTGCAATGCTCCACTCGAACATTCTTTGAAAATCCTAATAGATATCCCGAAAAAAAAACTTGTAAATCAGTATGGCTATTTTCTTTCAGTGCACAACCCTAGATAGCTGTAATAAATTACGCTGGAATTCAAAATACAGTGTTGATATTATATTGAGTACCTACTTTGTGATTTAAAATGAGCTAACAGTTAAATGAATTGATTGATATTACGATACTATTCGCTCATAGCTTAGAATATTGAGATTCTGATCGATGGAATCAGTGGCCCAGGAGACGTCCATGTGAGAGGGCAGCTTCCCTGAGGTAAATCTATCTTTTGATTTTTTTATTTCAAAATAATTTTACTTTGACCAATAAGTAGATTTTAGATTACAAGCTACGTTTGAAATATTTGCGCGTCTCTCTCAAAATATAAAATGTGATGTTTCGACACAAAATCAAAAGAAATGTTGAAATAATAGACAAAAAATATACATTGACGAAAATGGGAATATTTGTGGTAAAATTTCTTTTAAATGGGAGCTTAAATTTTTATGAAATTTTAAAATTCGAACTCTGTGTTTTTGTTTGACTTCTCTCAAGTAATCGGCCTATATTATTTAAATTCATCTCATTTGAAAAACAGAAAGTCTTCCTTCCTAAGAAAATACATAAAAACATACAAAAATTATTCAATTTAAGTGTATAAAAGAAATAGAAGAAACGAACTCAAAAATTTTAACGATAAGTTATTGTCCATTACTCTAGAAATTAACTTAAAATTTTGACGTTATCTTTATAATTAATAATTGATTTAGTTATTTAGTATGTATTACCTATTTTGAAGTGCCGACCATCCCCAGGTGCCGACAATCTTCTTCTTTCACGACACAAGAATAAAAGCTTAAAGTAGCTTACTGTGAAAGAGTCAAAGAGTGTATTTGTGTTCACTTTGAATGGGCACAGATTCATTAAAAGAAATTATTATAATGTTAAAAATAAAGGTCTTCGTTTATGTCCCCAGGCCCAAATCAATGAGCTTGCCCTACAGTATGCGGTAGATCTCTCCACAAGGGTAGAGAGGTCACCATGTCAGTGTGCTACGATGGAGGAGGAGAAAGACACAATGAAGGAGCCAACCAAGAAGATCTTTTGATGAAGGAATGGGAGAAGAACAGAAAACCGAGGATGGAAGGCGGACGAAAACATCACCAAAAAGTTGGAGCCTCTTGCAACTGCATTTGGAACAAAACTTGGACGTTATGCCTGTTTTACCTTTTAGCTTTGAGCATGGCACCTGTCCATGCACAAGAAGGTTCGCTTTTTTTATTAATTCCATAGATCTTTTATTTATTTATTTATTCACGATTTATACGGCGTTAATGTACCTCAGGTTGAATTACAAAGGTTAAAATAATAATTGCAATGGTCGTCAATAACAAAAAAAATATATCACGAACATCACCACAAATACAAGAACGAAAAAACCATTCAGAAAAAATGCACCAAACATTTGACCTTTACAGAAGCAAAAGAGTGAGAGACGAAGAAAGAAAGGGAAAAGTAATACAACAATCATTGCAAACTGAATCCTAAAAAATAGAATAAATTATCTATTGTTGCAAATATGAATTGAAAATGACTAGCTTTCGAAACAGACGTTGTCCTGTGGTTCTAACTATGAATATTGAATTCGAAAATCTATGATAAATTAATTACCTAATCTCATTCCGACCGATGCATCTAATTTAAACTCTACATTTTCCATCCGCATTTTGTCAATCGCATGCACCAACTATCAAAAAATTGACAGTTTCTTTTCGAAAGCCAAATTTAATTTCAAAATTAGAATATATTGCAAAAAGCACTCAGAAGGTTACCTACTAAATAAATAATTTCATCCACAAATTTTTATTTGCCTTTTAATTTCAGGAATTGTCGACATCTTGGAGCACGTTGGGATGGCAGATTTACCACCGGGAGTGACAATCACGGCACCATACTGTTATGGAAACATCAGCCATGATTCAGCAGACCCACATCCTCCGAACCCTGAAGACGTGGAAATGGATCGCGCCTATCACCTTGACATCACTGCTCAACTTACAGCCCAGACTGCGGTTGCTTTCCCTGAAGGATTTCCAACCAATTTTTCATTACTTTTTGTCGTCAGGACTGTTCAAGGTAATAAATAATAAATGTCCACTTTCATTATCAAGCTGCTTACGAAATACGTAGATAAATGATCGAACAAAAAATAAATACCTCAACTGTCCTTAATATTTCGATTATGACAAGATTATTATTGTCGAATTACCTATACCTATTATTGTCATATAACACTCGCAAACGAGTGAAGGGTTAAAAAAATATAATGTAGATAACTGATAGTTTCTTAAAGAAAGGTAAAAAAGGGAATGGTTAGTTAACCCTTAAACATTATATACCCTTTCCCAGTGATGTCCTATAATATGTTTCCCAGTGATACCATAACACATCACTGCCCTTTCCCATAAATACCCTATTTTCTGCCTTTCTGTATGTAAAAAAATGGTGAAAGTGTAGGACTAGACTAAGCAGTATTTCCAACGTAGTATTTACCTACCTGCTCTTCACCTTCGCTTTTCATTACAAGAGTCGTGACCCATAGTTTGCCAGCTCTGATAATAAAAGCCTCCAAAACTCTATCCTTCGCAGCCCGCATCGCCGAACTTATAATTCTTGCACCTCGATTCCTTATCAAATCCGCTAAGGCTTAGAATCCGCTAAAAATATATGAAAAAAGTATATTATAACAGATAATTGACTGTTCCACTTAAACTTTCATAATTCCTCTAAAATGAACCGCTTTTTGACGAATTTAAGCGGCACCTTAGAAAAACCCACCTAAATTTTAGCTTACCGCTTTTATATCAACTTTTTAACTACTCTGTACTTTTTTTCTCTGATACCTCTCTTAAAAACAATCAAAACAAAATATTTTTTATTTATTTTTTAGTAAGAATATTACTGTGCTCATTCATAGTGGTATATTTCTTGTGCTCATTCATAGTGGTATATTTTTCTTGTTTGACAAAAAGCAAATTTGGCGGCCATTACGAGAATTTTGACATTTGGAAAGCATTCGTTTTCGTTTGAAATAACTTGCAACTATATTCACTTCGATCAATTTCTTATGCAATATCGTTGAAATAACTTGACATTACCCGCGAAATTCAAAATTTTAGTTGATTTCTAACAAATCATGAGCGATATTGACCGAATTATTTCAGGTAATGGACAAACTACCCTTCTGACTATCTACTCCGACGGCGGAGACGAACAGCTCATGATATCTTTGGGAACGGACATCTCTATCTTTTATGAAGATATTGACGGTAATCCGGCCGATGGTAACATGATTTCCTTTGGTGTCAGCATCGATGATGGCAAGTGAGTTACCATAAAGCACATTTCTATCATCATCGTTTAGTACCTACCTATATTTAACCAAAAATGAAATATTTACAATTTTTTGTTTTCCAGATGGCATCGTATAGGCCTGAGTGTAAAGGGTGATTCCATGACACTCATTCTGGACTGTAACACCATGGTGACTCGAACTTTGCAACGCCTTCCGTCTTCTAAATTAAACGTGATGGGAGTTATAATTGTGGGTAAACAGCTCTCAGAAGAAGACTTTTTTGCTGTGAGTAAACAAATTTTAAAACATCTTTTGTATGGATCGCAATATTTTTGAGTAAGCAAAACAGTTGCATAATCAGAATATAGGTATAATAAAAACACTCAGCAAATAGATATTTTACAGTATTATACAGATCTAATAAACACTTAATTCAGATATCCAAAGTATAATGTGTTTGGAAGTTAGAGATTGCTTCGGCTATAATCCCGCCATTGCCACTGCCATTGCCACATTTTTAATATGCATAAAGAATAAAATAAATAAATAAATATGATATTATTTGTTCTTCTTGTATAATAACTTCAACAAAAATAATTGTTGAGTGATAAATTTGAGTGAATTGCCTCAGCTCATAAAATTTCCTATTACCAAGTCAGTTTTTAAAAGCTTTTCCACTTGTATTACAATTGAATGATGATTCTGTTGTTCTATACGTACTTACCTACTCAATCAATCAATCAATTCTCCCTTTTACACCCCACTCAGGGGCATAGGGAGGCAACAAGAGCTCTCCATTGCGCTCGATCTTGCGCAATGTTTATGACCTCCTCCCACACCATGTCCATGTCCCTCAGCTCTGCTTCGAAGGAGCGGAACACAGTGTGAGAGGGTCTTCCTCGTCTTTGGGACCCTGATGGGAGGAAGAACAGCGCTCTCCTCGGCCAACTGTCATTCGGCATCCTTAACACATGTCCCAGCCACGTCCATCTCCTCCCCACAATGGTGGAGGTGATGGGCTAACGCTGGGTGCGCCGGCGTATAGCGTCGTTCGTGATGCGGTGGTACCATCTTACGCCCAGAATTCTCCTTAGGCACTTCATCTCAAAGGCTGAGACTTTTTGTGCCTGGGCCTTGGTCAGGTGCCAGGACTCACACCCATACAAGAGAATGGGCAACACACACGCATCAAACAGTTTACATTTCGTCTCGACACTAAACGCCGACGCTTTCCAAATCTTGGTCATGTTGTTAAAGGCGCCACTTGCCATACCGATACGTATCGGGAGCTCAGCCCCGAGGTCACCAGAGGTGGTAATGGTTGCTCCCAGGTATTTAAATTTATCCACACGGGAGACCTGGTGACCGTCGATGGTTATCGGTAGCTGTTTATCGGGGCAGGCATTACTCGCCATGAGCTCCGTCTTACTGGCATTGACTCGAAGCCCAAGGCGTGCTGTTTCGTCGCAGAGTCTTGAAACACTGCGCTGTAATTCCTCCACTGACGTACTGAACAACGCTAGGTCATCTGCGTACTCCAGATCGCACAGTTCGCCCATTAGACCATCTCTCTGTGTTATCGGTATACCTCTTGCTCCTTGCATGGACTTTTTCAACAGGAAGTCCATAACAATAATGAATATAAATGGAGCCAGTACGCAGCCCTGTCTGACTCCCGTGGTGATACTGAAAGCTTCAGTAGGACCACCTGGCGTTTTGACGCTACACTCGGAGTCTTCATACAGGGACTGCACCATTTTAACTATCTTCGGAGGTATACCGTACAGAGCTAAAATTTTCCATATCGATGGTCTATGTGGGCTGTCGAAGGCCTTTTCAAAATCTATGAAGCAACAAGCGACTGGAGAGTTAAACTCTTTACACTGCTGAAAGATGCACCTGGCACAGAAAATTGGGTCCGTGCAGGACTTGCCAGGTACAAAGCCGCATTGTTGCTCTCTCAGGACAGCCATGACAGGCCCCCGAATGCGGTGTAGTAATATCTGAGATAATACCTTACCGGGAACACTCAGTAGAGTAATTCCACGGTAGTTTCCGCATTCAAGGGGGTCCCCCTTTTTAAATATTGCGACGATAGATCCATTCCGCCAATCTTTTGGGCACCTCTCCTCTTCCCACGCCATTTTAAATATACCAAGAAGTGGTTGGCCAAGAGTGTCTATGCCTTGTTTACTATAGTTGATATAATTGTTCAGATGCTGCAACTGTATTTATCATTAAAAACAAAATATTTCTCTTTTATTTATAATTATTTATTTTCAGTAATTTTACTTGATCTATTATTTACTATTTATTTAAGGGAGATGTACAAGTGCTCAAAGTTGCAGACACACCAGACATTGCCTACGAAATGTGCACGACAATATCACCAAACTGTGGCTACAGTAACGGCGTTCTGAGGTATGTCGATGGAGGCAACAGCGAAGGTTCTTATTCATCCCAAACTGAAGGTGAAGAAAGGGATGTGAATGAAAACTCGGTAATAGTTAGAAATTCTACATACACAGATGGGAGCGGAAGAGGTTCTGCAGGCGAACGAAGAATTGGTTATGATGGAGTGGAAATATCTTTCGCTTCCAATGGCGAAGTCATTGGTTCTGTTAGCAATGCCGGAGTTGATATTGATCCAAGAGCAGATCGAGGAAGCGTCAATTATGGAGAACGGGATGAGTTTGAAACTATAACTGGAAGATCACCCCTAGCATCAGAGAGGCCACACCGCGGAACAGAGAGAAATAATCGATACGAAAGCAGCTCTCGAATACCACCAGAAAATCAAAACGAGGAAGAGCCGCCATCCTATGAAGACGATGATCTCTATTCGGATTACGATGAAAACTCTTTGAGACCACCATTAAATAGATCAGTTTATGGCACAGTACGCGGTGGAAATAGGATAAACTATAACAATAGACCTACACCCAGAGTCCCCTATTCTAGACCTAACGTATACAATAGCCCACGACCAAGAATTGACGACACGAGTTCAAGACCAATAGCGCCTCCAAACACTAATAGGGGGGTTGCCAGTTCTAGAGAATCTATAGGAAGAGGAGGTGCGGGAAGATCATCAGCCGAAAGATCATTTCAATACGGAAATAATAGAGGAAACAATTTCGCTGGATCAAGACCCGAATCAAATCCACGCGGTAATATTGAGATGTTCAAACCTTTCTGGATTTACAGAAAAATATACGTTCGATTCGTTAATTCTATGATTGAATATTTTTGTTTTAGGAACAATACCTGAACGATTTTCAGGAAGTGGTTCTAATAATGGAAACATTTCTGGAACGTTGATTGGACCAAATCGATCCCAAGTAAGAAGTTTGAAATAATATGTCTGTGCCATGTATTCTGATTGAAACTAACTGTATTTGTTAAATTTCTTTTCGTGTGATTTTAGTTTGGCAGTGATTCGGCTAGTACCGGAACAATCTTGCCAGGTGGAAATTTACCTAATATTTCATCAGAAACTAACATTCCAACCACAACAGAAGAAAGTGGAATAGATTATGATGAAGATTCCAGCAGCACTCCCAAACCACAAGTATATTTTTGAACGAATTCAATATCTAAATATTATTAATTTAAAATGTGTATAAACATAATTTGGTTATAACTTTTATTGCTTTTAGAATGTAAATGAGACAAAGCCATATGTGACTCCATACGATCCTAATAGAGGATTTCCGGGTGCAAGGGGCTATCCCGGTCCACCGGGACCAATGGGACCTCTAGGTCCAAGAGGAGAACAAGGTAGAGATGGAATCCCTGGGACAGACGGGATACAAGGACCCCCAGGACACGTGTTTTTGATACCGGTATGCTACATTTTCAATATTTTTTTGATCCTTTATCTAATAGGTCACATAATCGTGAGAAAAAGAAAAAATAATATTCATTAATCGGTGGCTCCCTATGATACGCCAACTGCACAACTTCATCACAGCTAAAGTTTGTATTTTGTAGAAAATTTCCGCTTGAAAGTTAGTTTCGGCCTACCTTGCATTCTTGTCACATCCAGATTGGAGAAAACGCTTGCATATTTGATGACTCTCGAAAGAAATATGGAGCACATGGCCAAACCAAATTAACTTGCTACCTACTCTTGATGACTGACATAATTAACTGTGCTGCATTGTTATACTGTGTCATTTTCATCTGAAATCTTATGCTTCTCTACTACCTAACCTCAACATGTGGCATGTATCGCAAGAATTTATATTCTCAACGTTTTAAAAATTCCAAAAGTTTTAAAAGTTTCCTTTTTTAAGCCTTCATCGAGTGCCAGGGTTACCATGTAATAGTACTGATATGAGTACAACTGGCGTAAAAATAAAATACACTTAGATTTAATGTTATATTTTATTCAATTCTTTCTTAGTAAGTTTACTCTTAATAAAGTAGGTTTTATAACACACTGTTACCAAAATATATACCTATGTACATATTTGTATTACAGCTAAACCATCAACAAGGACACGATAAAGGGCCTGATGGACAGGCGGAAGCGCTTCAACAACAACTTGCTCAACACATGGTAGATAATTAAAATAATCAATATCTTTAAATAGGTGTAAGAATATTGTAAAGATTGCGTTTTTATAAATGATTTATTTTAAATACGCAGACATCAATGCGAGGAGCAACGGGTCCTAGAGGATTAACTGGCCCTCCTGGATTGGAAGGAAAACCTGGCTTAGAAGGACCTAAAGGAGAACCAGGTGATGTTGGAGAGCAAGGGCCTCATGGACCACCGGGCCCTCCTGGATTACAAGGAAGAGAAGGAAGGAGAGGACAGCCTGGAAGAGATGGTCAAAGAGGTCCAACTGGAGTTCCGGGAAATAAAGGAGAAGTCGGTTACCCTGGGCTTATGGGTAAGTTTCAAACATAATTAGATATGTGTAACTGCATGCTATAATGTAGAATGTGGCGTCTTAGTAGTTACTAATGAATTATATTGTTCATGCGTTATTTTCATTTATGTTAGGTTTACCCGGAGAAAAGGGAGAACGTGGGGCACCAGGAAATCCCGGAGAAATAGGTCTACAAGGTCATGAAGGGCCTCAAGGAGATGATGGAGCACCGGGACCACCGGGTTTACCGGGTGAACTCGTAAGTTTTAAGAACTATTTCTAAAATTCCAATTATTAATTCAATTTTAATAATATATTTTTTGTCTGTTCATAGGGGCCGCGCGGATTTATTGGTCCACGTGGCTTTCCAGGCTTGTCTGGTCCGCCCGGAATACCTGGATCTGAAGGAAGTATGGGATCCAAAGGAATGGCTGGACCACAAGGTGGACCTGGAACACCAGGTCAACCAGGTCCATTAGGACCAGTTGGACCACCAGGACCTCCCGGACCGACAGGTCCAACTGGAATTCAGGTTAAAAAAAGCTGAAATGAAAATAAATGTAACATTAAATAAGTTTGAACTTTCAAAATGCATTTCAAACCCATTGAAAAAAATCGAATTAAAAATATCAAACAGATCCGATATTTGGAACACAAATATGTTACATACCTGAGCCTTTCCTCGTCTTTCCTTTTAATTCAATATTTTTATTCTATTTTTAGGGACCACCAGGAAAGCCTGGACTACCTGGCCTTCCTGGGACGGATGGCGCTCCAGGAAACCCAGGAGCACCCGGACCTCACGGAGCAAAAGGAGAGCAAGGACAGCCCGGAACCCAAGTAAGATATTTTTATATTTTGCTCGTTTTATTATCGTAATTTGTTTAGTGGTAAAATTTATTTCCAAATTTTGTGGGTTGGATACCTGCAAGATAATCTATAGTGGAAATTTTCTGTCCTTTAGGGACCTATAGGATTTCCAGGCAACCGCGGATCTAAAGGAGATGATGGCCCCAGAGGACCAACTGGAGACAAAGGAGATAGAGGATTAAGAGGTTCATAAAAATCCATTGTATTTAATGTTATAATTGTTGGCATTAATCTGACATGGAAGGCTTATGTTATTTTTGTATCATTTCACGCTAGGACCTGACGGGGAGAGAGGCGATTTAGGACAGAAAGGTGATAAAGGTCTCGCAGGTCCAATGGGACTGCCCGGAATTGAAGGACCCGAAGGACCAAAAGTAAGGCAATTATTTACATTCGTATAAAGCCAGTAAGTTGTTTGTGAAGGGATTATAACGTGTTTATTTTGATGTAGGGTTTCGAAGGACCCCGCGGAGAAGCAGGCTCTATAGGACAACCAGGAGAGCGTGGTAAACCAGGGCCTCCAGGACCTCAAGGATATCCCGGCTCACCAGGTGACAAAGGCGATAAGGGAAATATTGGACATCCAGGAGCGACTGGTGATAAAGGAGAACAGGTGACCATATTATGCTTTGTTCATAACAAAGCTTATATATTCAAAATGACATAATTGTATGGGTGGAATCCACTAATGTCTTTAGGGTTTGTAAGCTGCTATAAGAGATTAATGGTGTATAATATACCTTATTTAAAAGCATACTATTGTTTTTTTCGATTTCAGGGGGTTCATGGTCTACAAGGAGAAAGGGGAGAAATAGGACCAAGGGTAATTTTTTTTATCCCCTAATCAATTAGCTCAATGAAATGATTTCTTAAATCATCTGGATTAATAAATAATATGAACAAATTATACAGGGATTCAGAGGATCACGAGGTCGACGAGGCTCTGAAGGTTTGGCTGGACCCAAAGGTGACACAGGTCAGCCGGGATCATCAGGCCCCCCTGGAGAAAGGGGTCTTCCCGGAAGTGAAGGGCAGAGAGGATCACCTGGACCTCAAGGAGCAGTTGGACCTTCGGGCAAAGATGGACCTCAGGGGTTACCAGGAGAAAGAGGAGCTCCAGTATGTTTACATCTTCATGTTTTCATATAAGTACCTAAATAATTGGAAATTTCAAGTTATATTGTTTATATTATTATTTTGTTTAGAGCCATCAGTGTTAAAAATAAAACAATTGATTTTTCCTCCTGATATTTTTGACATTGTGATATTTTTTCAGGGGGAAAACGGACCACCTGGAGCTGTAGGTGCACCAGGTGCAATTGGTCTGCCGGGACCAATGGGAGAACCAGGACCAGCTGGTGATCCAGGCACTCCTGGTCCACCAGGCCCGGTTGGAGAGTCAGGAGCACCAGGAGATGTAGGCAGAACTGGTCCAGCAGGACCACCTGGACCTGAGGGTCGACCAGGTCCTGCAGGACCTTCAGGTCTCCCCGGTTTTCCCGGTGAAAGAGGAAATACTGGATTGCCAGTACGTATTTTATATAAAAAAAAACATTATTTTATCGATGTTCTATCTATAAATTTGGTTATTTATATAAAAAAAACACTTTCAGGGAATGCCAGGTCTTAAAGGAGAAACTGGCCCAGTTGGACCGATTGGAGCACCTGGGGATAAAGGTCAACAGGGAGAAACGGGTGCCGAAGGACCACCAGGACCTACAGGAAGAACAGGGGCTCCTGGACCTTTAGGGCCGGCTGGTACTAAAGGGGATAGAGGAGAACCGGGACTACCAGGTATACTAAAATTAAAATGTTTTATTACTTTATGTTTACAAGTATCTAAAATGTATTGTTTACACTTCACTACAAGAAATATATCGGGAACATTGTTAAATTTTTCAGGACCATTGGGTAGAGATGGACCTATGGGTGCAAGAGGACTTCCGGGGCCCCCAGGTCCCGTAGGACCCCCTGGAGAAGATGGAGATAAAGGCGATATTGGACCTCCTGGTGAAAAAGGGTTTAAAGGATCACGTGGTGAAACAGTTAGTAGAATATTATATAATTTAACGTTTTGAATTGTACGATACATTGGAAAATCAACAAAATCTCTTACTTGAAACATATCCTTAAATCACGATATCAAAAATGAATTTGAAGTGATATCCTTAAATATTTCTGAAGGTTTAGATTATGTAAAACAATTATTATAATACGTCATCACATACATACAGTATATTGACTTCGTTGGTGACGGTTTTAATTATTCATAAAAAGAAATGATCTGTTTGAATCAGATGTTATTTTCTGTATAGGGTCCAGTTGGATCAATTGGGCCACTTGGACCAAGGGGACCGACCGGTCCTACGGGTCCAGCTGGTGAAAGAGGTCCTCCAGGAGAAGCAGGAAGACGCGGTCCCAAAGGAGAGTTAGGACCTCGAGGCGCTGCTGGTGCTCCAGGACCAGCAGGAACTCAAGGATCACCAGGTCCACCGGGAACAAAAGGAGAAGCCGGTGATGATGGTGCTAAAGGTGTGTTTCTTTTGGTTAATAATTTTACTTGAATGGACAGACAGGAAACAGGAGCTCTTCGGTTGCATGGGTAAATCTTAAAATGTAAACTCAAAAATTCTTTTTAATTTATTTCAGGGCCAGTTGGACCGGCGGGAACTCCGGGTGAACCTGGTAGGAGAGGGCCACCGGGAATAGAAGGACCGACTGGGTTGCCAGGGCCAGAGGGTCCACAAGGCCTTAGAGGAAACGATGGACCTTCAGGTCCACCAGGACCACCGGGTGAAGTGGGAAAACAGGTGCTTATATATGTTTAACATTATTAAAATACTCTCTAGTAGCCAATTCTGTGTTAAAACCACAGAATGTTTGTAATGATTGTACATTGAAGATTAAATGCTACACAGAAATTGTTAATAGTATTTGAATATTTCTCCATTCAGGGTGAACCAGGCCCATCAGGCCCGAGAGGTGAAGAGGGCAAACCGGGAGTTCAAGGTGAAATCGGTGCAAGAGGTCCTCCTGGACCTGAAGGACCCAGAGGCTTAGAAGGAGCAGCTGGAGCCGTTGGGCCTCCAGGAGAATCTGGACCACCTGGAGTTAGAGGTCCACAAGGCCCACCTGGTTCTGAAGGATCTCCTGGTCCAGTTGGTCCCCAAGGAGAACAAGGCGAACCGGGAAAACAAGGAGAACCAGGATTACCAGGAAAAATGGTAATTGTAAAAAAAAATAATGTTAAAATCATTCAGATAATGACATGTTGCTTAAATTGCAAAATGTATTCAGGGACCTGAAGGAGCAGCTGGAATTCAAGGTAGCACAGGACTTCCAGGTGAAAAAGGGGACCAAGGAATGATTGGCCCAGCAGGCCCTCCAGGACCTATTGGAGTAACAGGGGAACCAGGTGTGGCGGGTCTACCAGGAGCAAGAGGACAACCAGGACCGACGGTAAATTATTCTTAATATTTATAAACAGTAATATTCCTGAAAGTTTTGGGTTCGTGTTGATGAAATTTGTAGTACCTACCCGTTTTTGTATTCCCAATGAAACCACTTTTATAATGGTACATAAATGGTCCTAGAACTTGCTTACGTATTTTGTTAAGTTGAACCAAAAGTCAATAAGGGATGTCATGTCACATTGTATGCAGACTGTGGATGTAACATCAGAGGAGTTTTGGGCTAATCTGACTGATCACGGTTTTGAAAAACCATTAGAACATAGATATGGAGATTGCCAATATTATCTTATATTTTATATTTATTCAAATCACATACAGCCATTAATGATGGGTTTTTTTTTATTTTATAGGGAGATGACGGACCACCTGGAAAACAAGGAGCGACGGGTCCTGCTGGAAGGCAAGGTGACGCTGGACCTAGAGGAATTAAAGGCGATCGAGGTCGAAGAGGCCCTAAAGGACACCGAGGTGAAATGGGTTTTGCGGGAGAACGAGGTCCTCATGGTGAAAAAGGAGAAAAAGGTCCGCCCGGAGCACCTGGGCCCGAAGGACCGAAAGGAGACACGGTAATTTAAAATTATTAATCAGTATTAAATTAAACAGTATTGCGAAAAAATATTTACACACGAGTTTCAAATTTTAGGGACCAATCGGGCCAATGGGTCTAAAAGGATCTGATGGGCCGACCGGTGTACAAGGTCTTGAAGGTCCAGTTGGTCCTAAAGGAACATCCGGCGGAGATGGACCAAAGGGTGAGACTGGTCCAGCTGGGCCTCCAGGACTACCGGGACCACCGGCAGAAATGCCTTTGCTACCACCAGAGCTACTTTTCAGAGAAGATGGTACACCAAGAGTGAGAAGAAGTGCTGATGGAAAGAAACAGTATGTACCATGGTGATTCCATAAGATACACATATAAATTTATTTGGCCAACTTTATTTCTTTATATTTTTTCCCCTATTTTAGTGAATTTGAAATTTCTCGACCGGACATAGACGCTCTACTCAAGCCATTATCGGACATCGACAAAGTTATCCGTAAACGTAGCGTATCTAAATTCAAATATGCTTCTGGGGAAGAAACCAAAATGGACGCGGAAGAAGGATCGAATGAAATGGACGAAGATGACATAGAACCAAAGTTCCTGGATATGTACACCTCGATATACTCCATGAGGGAAGATTTGGAAAAAATAAGAAAGCCAGCAGGAACGAGGGACAATCCGGCGAGGACTTGCAAAGACTTACACTACAGTCATCGAACTTTCAAAGATGGTCAGTATTTCTGTTTATGTAAATGTTCTCACTATTTCCTACAAAATAAATTAAGGAGATTATAAGCATAGGATGGTTAACCTAGTAGCGAACGTCTCGTCTCGGTATGGGTCCAAATCCTGACGGGGCATGGAATTTATTTTAGGGTCAACTGCTTGACATTTTAGCGTTGGTTGTTACCAGCCAATGGAAAAAAAGAGGCGAGGTTGTTACCAGCTTTCGAAATAGCAGTAGAAAACAGTCATGAGCACATGGTGGCTAAAATCTGATTAGTTAATTTATTAAACCTTATTTTGTTATAGGATGGTACTGGATAGATCCAAATCTTGGAATGAGTGACGACTCTGTTTACGTTCTCTGCAACATGACTCTTGGAGGACAGACCTGCGTCTATCCAGACGCACATGCCTCTCAACTTCATGAAATACCGTGGCAATGGGACGGAGCAGAATGGTTTTCACATTTGAGAGGCGGCTTTAAAGTAAGTGTTAATATTTTGTTTCATTTAGTCAGTATATTATCGGCTTTTATTGGTGGCTTTCATAATAATTTATCTAAAATCAATAGATATCACAGATGTTAACTTGAGAGATAAATCTCTTGCCTGAATTTTTTCCGGTCAATTGGAGTCTCCTTAAGTGGAGCAGTAGAGTATACGAACGGCATTAGGGAGGCCGAGGTTTAATAATTATTGTATCATTAGCGATGTAGATGGAGAAAAAAAATTCCAATAAAATTAGGATGAGTATTGTAAAAGTAAAAGTGATCCCGTCCAAACAAACCATCAATGATGAAGGTTGCAAGTTGCAAGCTCTAATTGTACAATTAACATTGAAATAATAGTACTCATATAAAAAAAAATGTGATGTTTGTTTCTGATCGTGTATTCAATACTTACTCCTTTTTTTCTAGTTGAGTCGATTTCACCCGATACATTGATGCCTATCCAGTGTTTTCCCCTATTTGTCGATTGTTAAAAGTCTTTCACTGTTCAATAATATCACCAAATGCTCTTCAGTATTTATACTTAAAAAATATGTTTCTTCAAGATTATTTATGGTAATTTTCAGATTTCGTACGAGTCCATCGGCTCAGTGCAACTAACATTCTTGCGGCTTCTCTCCGAGGAGGCGACACAAAACTTCACATACTCTTGCGTCAACTCAGTGGCGTGGTACAATGCTGCCACATTCAACTACGATATGGCCATTAGACTCAAAGGATCTGGCGATGCTGAATTTGCCTATGATAAATCCAAGATGAAACCTCATGTGGTCATTGATGAATGCAAGGTAGGATCCCTTAATCATGGAAATATGATGGCTAACTTCAGCCTAAATAATTGTTTGTATGTTCCAGTTGACATTTAATTTTTTTCGCACTCTACATTGACGAAAAATTCAAATCGTCTACGGGGCCGGAGGCAGAATTTTCTTCGATATCTTCTCTTAAAGAAGATTTAAGTAGACTATATTTTCGTTATTATTTTGTACCGGTTTTAAGAAAAAAGAAGTAGGTGTTATTTCTAAAGATTTTCGCGATCATTTATAACCTTCCTTTTTTTTTCAGAGTGGTAAAACTAAGGGAAAGACGGTATTTGAGCTGAAAACATCAAGAATGGACTCTCTACCCATAGTAGACTTCATGCCATCTGATTATGGCAGGCCAGAACAGTCATTTGGATTCAAAATCGGACCAGTTTGTTTCCTTTAATATTAATGACACAAGTACTTATCAAAAATACAATCAGAGAATTGTTGCTATACTAGGCATTGACTTGAAATTGCATTTACTAATTTAAAGACAATCTGATGTTAAAAGCAAAGTACAAAAATAGTAAAATACTGCCTTAATTATTTGTAAATTTATAAAGCTAAAGAACTTTACAACAATTAAGTAGGAACCCTTCCTTGGTCTGTTTTTGAGTTCCTACAAGAAGCAAATTATAAAATAATGCTTTTGGATTTAAAATCATTAAATATATATTTTTTTTACTTTTATTTTATTAAATTTTATATTTTAGAAAGAAATAGCCTTATATTATAAAATTAAGTTACTTATTTTTTAATTTAATGTAAGCTTGAGGAAAAGAAAAGACTTAATTTATTTTGTTGTGATAGACCCTTGTTTATTTGTAAATATGTACATTCGTAACTGCTTTAGTAGGTAATTATGTAGTATTGTATTATTTTTAATATTCTTTCTTTATAAAAAGTTATGTATTTTTGGCCAAAATATATAATTATCAATGATATATTTTATTATTATTTTTTTATATTTATTTTATTCAATCAAAATTTAAAATACAAAAAATGTTTATCTGTCGGTTATAGACTCGGAAACCATCCAACCAATCCGATCCAAACCAGTTTCATTAGAAAATGGTTTGAGACCACTATCCACATATACAAAAAATATAAAAATGTTTTTTACCTCTGTCCAAATTTGACACCATCCAATCGACGTAGGTACCGGTCTCATTTGAAAGATAATAATGCGAGCATCATGGTTTTAAACCACAATCTTTCATTTTGCCCGCACTTAGAACACAATAACATCGATCTTTCATTCTCATAAATACAATTATTTAATTTGTGGTTCGTCGAACATGTCAAATATTTATTTCATGCAGCAGCAGACCAGCGGGAATCTACTTGTCTAGATACTAATATTTGTATAGAGGAAAGATTTGATTGTTTGTATTTTTGTATTAAATAGGCTCCGAAACTACTGAACCGATTTGAAAAATTCTTTCTCTTGAAGCTACACTATCCCCGTTGAACATAGGCTATATTGAATTTCAAAAATATTTGGGATCCTTACTAAAACTCCAATAATGTAACCCAAGGTGTAGAAAAATATAATGTCTCATATTAAATTTAATGAAAAAGTTCCAGGATTTTTCAAACTTAAGAGAAAAATATTTTTTTTCGTTACAAATTTACGAGTGCTTGTTATTACGAGTTCAATGCTTATATTTCAGAATTTTATAAAAATATCGAAAAACGCCGAAACACACCAACTAGATAGTTTAATTTTCTATAAAAAAATATTTACATTATAGCAGTACCTACATCTCAAACTTTTCTTAACAATTTTTGTAAAAATTTAATTTATTGACGACATCGTTTCATACGAGTGCAATAAACATACCGACTCAGGCCATCGACATTTGGATCTCATAGTATATAAAAATGGAGAGCTATTTTCCGTGGTCAAGAAATGTGCGTATAAAATTAGTAAATTAAAGAAATATTATGAGGTCGGTAAAACAAAAATTGTAAAAGTGTCGTTTTTCTTTTTCTGTGCTTATGTCAGTTATAGAGGTCTGTTAAGCAATGGGAAGCTAGACTAGAACCTGTTTAATTACCTACCGATCAAGCCTGACAATCGGAATCAAAAACGTAAAGCAAGACGGGTATAAGCTAGTAGGAAAATAAGTACAAAACTGCATGATTTATAATAGAGAACGGACTTGCGGATTTAACGGATATCCTCTCCCCCAATCAGACTTAGTTTTATAAATACTTCTCTGCACATTGGTTATAGGTGTAGAGGTTATCCTGTATTATGTAATGAAATGCAAGAATATAACTAAAACCACCAAAATAAACAAAACCACCATTATCAAAAACATAATCCTTTTGCCTTTATCGTCTTGATACGAACTCCTTTGACCCGAATTATTATGTCTGCAACTTTCTTCCTTTTGTGGGGCCCCGCATTGAGTTGATTTATTGAACTGCGATTCCGTAAGTTGTAAACTTTCATTTTCCTCTTTATCTATCAATTTCATCAGAGTCTTTTGAAAAATATTACAATAATACATGGAACATGGCACGCCATCTGTGAGATGAATCCTTAAACAGTTTTTATCATTCAAAACGTGATTGTAAGGCGATTCGTTAGATGCCGTTTGTTGCAGAGGGAAATCTGAAAAATATTATGATACACACAAAGTATAATGCTACTTATTTATATTTTGTATTCACTGTGCTTAAAATGATTTAAGATCGAAAAAAATACCTGCCGTAGTTCCTTCGAAGCTGGTTATTTGAGTCAAAATTATCATTTGATACAGAAACATTTCGTCAATTATACGAAATCACCTTCACCATATAAAACAATTATTATTGTTTAGGTAGAGTACGAAAAAAAGATCCTATAATTATTATATGTGTATTTCAGAGCAAAACTCGTCTGCACAACTTTTAACCAACGCCATAGACTATGAAATAAATAATTGGAAGCCCCTAGGATGCCAAGTAATGTCCTTATCAGTAAAAGTATTTCAATATTATTATTATCATCAAATATCCATTAGCAAGGTTCCCACTCGAATCAGAACATCGCATCATTTATATCATTAGCCTACCTACTTCATTTTCAGTAACTCACTATAAAAAAATAAGGATCCTTTTTTGTGAACATTTGACAAGCAGGAAGACTTTGTATGCGAAAATAAAAAAAAAAAGAATTCTGTTTTCCTCGTGATTTTTCCATAATGTCGTTTAAAATATCCTTTCAGATCATAAGCTTAAACACTGCTTTTGCTTGTTTGGACTAAGGTCAGAATTATGACTTTAGGTCACCATTATGATAACATACGAGCCTCTGCATTTTGACAGACATTAACAAAAATGGATATAGTCATATCCTGGCGCCAAATACGTGACAGCAGTTGCAGTCTTTAAATTGGGTTGCTCTCTTGTTCTCAATAATTTCCAACTTTTATCTCTATATTTCATTAATGATATTATTAAATATCTATTTGTTGCGTACGCGAGATTTTTCGACATGTTGAACATGTCGAGAATTCTCATGATTAGGAGTTTCGGAGACTCAAACATTACCACCTAATGGCGAACGTTGTTAACGTCAAGTGATTACACTAAGCCAGCCTTCGAAACAACAGTAGAAGACGGTCGTAAGCCCGTGGTGGTTTATTCCATTCAAAAATCGAACATCAGTAATGCATTTTTAGAGTCATTAGTTGTTAGATAATTCTTTAAGATCTAGTCCTGAAAAAGGGTCACAAGAATCTAGACATAATTTAAACGGCAGTTACACAAACGCATTCTAACTTCAATTTAACTCAATTACAATCATTAATTGCTACGATTCAACAGAATAAACAACTCACTATAAAATAATTGTCCCGACTGTTAATTTATCAAAATCTATGTCGAATAGAATCATCAAATGAAGTAAATTTTTTAAGAAATTACAATTTTCATCTACGTTTCAATTGTAAGAAAGCAGGCTAAGTCCCAAGTGAAAACATCGTCACCTGCAATTTCTGATTGTAAAATAAGTTGGCTTTGAAAATGTGTGCGACCTATGCCAGACCATGGATTCAATATTAATAACCATATTTAACCAACCCTGGGAATATAATATGTATGGTTCAAAGGAATTTGTGGGATGACTGAGAATTTCAATAATATCGACATTCAAATTCCAAATGTTGTAAAAGAATAAAAAATATATAGGTACCTACTTATAATATTGGCAGCCCTGTTTTCGAAATATGAATGAATGTACCTAATAATGATATTTAGCTGGAGTACAATATACCTAGATTCTCCGACATAATTTTTTCGCAAAAAAAAATTAATTTATGGTGATAAACAAAAATGTTAACAAGATAACTCCCAGTACTCCAGCATTCTCATTAGCCATTACCTATTAATTGTTATCGGTGGTGTTATCTGGCCGTACTAGCTCTAGCCTCATTTTAAGAGTCATTATTTAATATTCCTTGTCAGATTGGTAGACGCCCGCGTCAGGTATATTTGCAATAGATATGCCAGGACATGGAGTGCAGTTCATAGATCGAACTGAAGACAACAGCGGTGAATCGAGAGGAATGGAGAAGGAGATGTTCTCGCTTGCTGCAAACCAACCCACAGGATCGAACTATGGGGGATGGAACAGGCTCCACAGATGTCGCCACAGAACCATTCGATCATTTTGTATGGAGATTCCTTTCGATATTCGATCATCGAAAGCTTATAACTAGGGTTACTTGTCTAGGAAAAGTATAGTTAAGTTAAAAATTTGAGGATGTGGAAAAGCGTTGCTCTTTGGACATAATATATCGATTATGTAAAAAAGTTAAAACAATTTTTTTCGATAAAACTTGCTCTATTTTATATGCAGTGACTATTTCCTAAAAATTTTTTATCAGCGCACCATAATAATATATCAGCTGTTATCAGTGGCGTACCGCCCCGGGCGCCTGTTTTTTTTCAATTTATATAGGCGGGGGGGGGGGGGGGGGGGGATCCCGCCCCGGGCGCCGAAAACTCACGGTACGCCGCTGGTTGTTATATTATTACTATCAAACAAGCGAACTATTTCTAACATTCGTAGTGTGGATACTAACTACCTGGTAATTATTTGCTATGATAAAATATACATGCATTATTATGTCAGGATAAATTCATTATCAAGAGATTAACGAAATTACAATCTGTCGGGATTTCAGCAGGACATTGACAGCCGAAACATGCTTTTGGAACCTATTATCGAAGCGTAACTTTATTTTATTTTTTCTTCTTAAACCTTTTCATCTCATCTTCCACTTCCATCCATTTCATTATACATACATACAAAACTGCAGTTAATGTCCTCCCTCATACACTTATAGTCTCCAGATATTGATGTTGGGGTCTGCTCTATACATTCCTTGAAAGGGGTAATACTAGAGCAAATTTGCAATAATTTTGTACCCATTAACCAGGGGTCAAATGACAGTGGTTTTCGAGTTATTTAAGTTTTTAGAGTTTTTTTTCAGTTTCCCACCTTTTGAACTAAAACTGAAAATTATGAAAAAGGTACTTGACATTGGGAACTAAAAATACATTTTTCCAATAGCTGAAGAAAAAAGGAATGATTGAAGTAAAAAATCAAGTAGAAAATTTCAAAAACCTTACAAATAAAACGTTCTTAAATCACAAGTCAGTTTTTTTCAATTTTATTTTCGAATAGAATTTCTCAAAAAAGTATAATACACTTGGCGTAAAAATCACGTGGAAAATTTTCTCAATTAATAAGTTTTTCGAAAAGGTAAAAATAATGTCCATTTTAATACAGGTTTGCAAAATAAACCTTATGACACGACCAAAAGGCGCCGGATAATAATTATAAGGTCGCCATACTTATATTAACTACGAAGCACGCCTTTGTATTAAATTCTTGTAGAAGCAGAGTCGTCTGTTTGAAAACACTACAAAATTAGCTGCTGTTTCTAGTATAACCTCTTTCAAGGAATGTATCGAATTATCAGTCACCTGTAAGATATAGGTACTGTTTATTTCTTCAACCACTTCCTGCATAGTATCATGTCCTACCCAAAGGGCTAAGTTTTCTTAGACGATTATTAAAACTGCTATTACTTAACAAGATAAGATATTTATATTTGCCACACATATTTATTTGGAGTGGAGAATAAAGAATACAATCGTAATGATTTGAAATTTCAAAAAGCATGTTATCCCCCAATTATCCGTTTTCCAAATTCTCTGAGACAAATTTATCGTTGGAGGGATTATTTCTTTCTATACTATGTAGAAGAACTTGTATAATTATTTGTATAAACTTCAGCAGAGGTATTCACGAAATAGTTTAGTTCGAAATAAACATAATAAGTTATTTAAGGTGTCGTTTTCTCAAAACAAAAAATCTTTTTAGGTTAATGAAACAAATTCCATTAAGTAATTAATTATTATTAAGATTTATTTTCACATTTTTCTGCAACTGAACTAATTAAACTATTTAATTAAAGTTCATTCTGAAATTTAAGTTTCGTAATATGTAATCGCGGAGTGGCAAAAAACAGATATTTTGAGAGAATGCGGCACCTCAAATATTTGACTAGTTCTAAAAGTTTAACTTTTTCGTGAATTACCATGCTACGCCACTGTTTTTATTTACATATTGTAAATCATAATATCTATCACGTGACACCAATCTGAAAAGTTCCGACAATTTTTACAGATTCTTGAGCAGATTTAAAAGCCGCCCATTTAGTGAAAATGTAAAAAATTTCAATTCAATTAAAAGTTAAATAAATAAACACTTTATTGGATAAATAAAAATATTACCCAGTTGGCGGGCTAACTGCCTTAGGCAATTTCTTCCAACCAACCAAAAGTTCTAAATGATAATTTTGATTTGAAAATGGTCAAATTTGAAATAACAAAACTGTGATATATTTGAGAGTTATAATATAATATATTATAGTAACAATAATTGGCTTAGGTGTAAATTAAAATTGAATAATAATTTGTTCTGAATTAAAACAACCACGAATACTATTTTTCCCATTAAAAATGAAATTTCATGGTGAATAGACAGTCGTTTAAATATTTTTTTCAACGTTTCCAATTCCCAAATAAATTGCTACAACTTTTGTGAGAACTGTGGGAACCATTAGCGGTGAAGAATGAAGCTGTCAAATACATAATGGCATCGAGCGGCGAAACCGCACCGCAAACATTTACAGCTGCCAAAATATTCCATAGGAGACGGAAGAAGCACTAAATTATATGCTAGCTAGATGGACGCACCAACCCATCAAAAATTAGCTATTCAATATTTTTTACGTCACGGATAATGCACACAAGCTATTTCAAAGATTTCTTATGTTTTTAAGACTACTATTTTGGAATATTGAGTGGAAACCTTTTTGCATACTCCAAAGACATCTGTCAGAAATTATGTCATCTCGTAATAGGTAGGTACGTATTTGATAATCTAAACTGCCACACATTATTATTATTATTGTCTATGATTTTTTGTTCTTTTGAATCTTTGTTCTTTTTTTTTTGTTGAGGCCTTCCACCCGATATCGAGTGATTTTGGAAATCTTTGTTCTTTTTTTTATTAAATCTATCATCGTTGGTCTGTGAGCATTGTTTCGTTTTTCTTCCTTACAAAGCTCACATTTTTCTAACAAATTCAAACAAAAAAATATGTGTCAAAAGGTTATCAAAATGTCAAGTTTTGATGAGATCCTTCGGAATGAGTTGACCCTTTTGAATCTCGATGTAATGTTGGTTTTCTGTCATACCCATTTCCATTTCAGGGAACGTCAGCCGTTTTTATATGCAGACATTGAGAAAATATAAAAAATATACTAATCTGCATGAGACCGCTCAAAGTGAAGTCAAATACGCTTTTGACATATTATTTCACACTATGCTTATGATGTGAATGAGGAAGATGGTCAGTACCAGGAATCGAAACCACAACTTTCAGTTTGAAAATCGGCTACTAAACCGCCGAGCTACCTATCAAAATGTCGTGTGCGTTGGTGACTGAACATTTTATACGGAGTTCACATCTATTTGGCAACGATTTATTAAAACAACTGTCGTCCCAACAAGAATTTCTATTCCCAATCGACCCAGTGAGAAGAAAGACAATGACATCTATAAGAAGTATATTATCTATATAATACGTGAAGGAAAAACATTGTGACCATTTTTACGAAAATTGCGCGGACGGAGGAGTATGAAATTTTGCACACTTATAGTTTATATAGAGAAGGAGTGACGAATACAATTTTTTTTAAATTATGCATAAAAATATATTAAATCGATAAAAAATATCTTTCAAACACTTCTGATTTGTTATGTGTTTGATACTCAAGCACACTTTGATGTATTTGACATTGACACATACGCATATATTCTATATTGTTTATCTGTGGTCAAATTGAGAATAGATTAATATTTTTTCAATTGTCTTTGGGTTAACTTTGTGACAGTTATCCATTTTTAGAAAAATAAATGTAGAACTACGTTGTTTCTGTCACTAATAATTTTATTGAGTAGACATGTTTCGGCTATTACCTAGCCATTATCAATACTATTGATAATGGCTAGGTAATAGCCGAAACATGTCTACTCAATAAAATTATTAGTGACAGAAACAACGTAGTTCTACATTTATTTTTCTAAAAATAGATTAATATTGTTTGTCTTTAATTATATCAAAATCTATCAAAATTTCAAATTTGACGTAGAAAATTCATGTCATTGTTTTTGAAAGAAAGTTTTGAAATAGCACACGCTTAGTCTTTGACAAGGGAACCTTATAATAACGTTCAAGCTTATAGGTACTTTTAAATTAATTATTGTGAAATTTCGAGCACTGGCCGACCACTACGTCGACGAAATGGGAATGGGAACAAACTTTCTACCGAATTGAACCCCAGTCCATTGCCTTAAGGGCCGTTCCCACTTTGTTAAGCAGCAAGTCGAAATTTAAAATCAAAAGAAAGTGTCCACTTCTGTAAAGTCCAAAATTACTCCGATCAGTTCAAAGAGTTCGCAAATTCTAAACGATCTAGAGGGTGTAAAGAACTTCTATTTATCATCAAGATGGACGATTTATTCTGTCTTTAAACCAGTCGAGTAGAACGTATCTTCGGCACCACATCATAACAATTCTTTTTTGCCCAAGTCGGCTTTGCCACATTGGTGAGAGATAAATAATTGCCGGTGTTGATCGCAATACTTACTACATCAAATAATAAGCTGCTTTATAGAGAAGTGTTGCCAGGTAATTTATTTATTTGAAGATTTGTCTAATATGAAGATTTTTTGATGAGTGGAACATTACCGGATATATGTACGCGAGCAAGGTAGGTGATGTATTAGAAATTAAGAAGGTTCTTTGTAGTTAGTTTTTGCCCTCGAGTCACAGACAAAAGTTATTTGTTGGACCCGCAGCTCAGTGCTGATATAAATAATGGTGCAAGTCAGTTAATCTTTTGTATTTTATTTACATAAACATTTTGCGAGATCGGGCGCAGTGGAGAACATTGGTTGAACCCTATGAATGCCGCTATTTGATAATATGGAAAATGTACACATGTATTAAAGAAAATGTCTCTTTTAAACTTATTCATAGGTAATATCTAAAATGTTTATACTATCAAAACTAAAAAAGTATTAATAACATTAAATTGTTTTCATCATTGTTTTGAAATAAAGCGATATTAAAATAGTAAAATTTTGTATCACCGTTTCCCTTCTTGAATGTAAAACGCGATCATGGTTTCACCATAACATAGGCTCTACACAGGTGCCATATGTACATAGGCTCTACACAGGTGCCATATGTACATAGGCTCTACACAGGTGCCATATGTACATAGGCTCTACACAGGTGCCATATGTACATAGGCTCTACACAGGTGCCATATGTACATAGGCTCTACACAGGTGCCATATGTACATAGGCTCTACACAGGTGCCATATGTACATAGGCTCTACACAGGTGCCATATGTACATAGGCTCTACACAGGTGCCATATGTACATAGGCTCTACACAGGTGCCATATGTACATAGGCTCTACACAGGTGCCATATGTACATAGGCTCTACACAGGTGCCATATGTACATAGGCTCTACACAGGTGCCATATGTACATAGGCTCTACACAGGTGCCATATGTACATAGGCTCTACACAGGTGCCATATGTACATAGGCTCTACACAGGTGCCATATGTACATAGGCTCTACACAGGTGCCATATGTACATAGGCTCTACACAGGTGCCATATGTACATAGGCTCTACACAGGTGCCATATGTACAATAATAATTGTACAACCTCCATAGCTACAAATAGGTAAAAAAAAGTCCGCCCATACAGATCCCTGCATATCACGGTAAGGGAAAAAGTCACCCTGAGAGGTTGCCTGGTATCAGGGAGCCTCTGTTAGTTAACAATTACCCGTAAGTCAAGCATCCTTAGGACGGGTCCAATGACACCCTGGATTGGGGAGGTTCAACAGACTTATGAAAACTTTAATAATTCTGACTTAAACTAATCTAGCTCTCAGTAAATTTACAACAATAAACTACACTAGAAAATAATATATTACTTTTTATTGTATTTATACCTATAGGTACATAAATATACTTATTTATTTAAACCGATAACAGTTTGTACATATATCTCACACCAACACTAGCTGTATCACGTACCAACAATTACCACTCAGCCATCCACAACAGTGTTTTATTGTATTTCAATTATCCACTACAATATTACGCTGTGTACATGTGTATGTATTAATACTCGGCGTCGGCGTTTAGTGTCGAGACGAAATGTAAATTGTTTGATGCGTGTGTGTTGCTCATTCTCTTGTATGGGTCTGAGTCCTGGCACATTACCAAAGCTCAGGCACAAAAAGTATCAGCATTTGATGTGCCTCAGGTGAATCTTGGGTATAAGACGGTACCTACCATCACATCACGGACGACGCTTTATGTATGCCGGCACACCCAGCATAGGCTCATCACTTTCATCATTATGGAGAGGAGGTGAACATGGCTGGAACATGTTTTAAGAATACCGAATGACAGTTATAGCCAAGGAGAGTGCTTTTCTTCCTCCCGTCAGGGTCTCGAAGATGCGTAAGACCCTCTCATACCGTGTTCCGTTCCTTCGAGGCAGAGCTGAGAGTTCTGGACATGATGTGGGAGGAGGTCATAAGCGCGCAAGATCGAGCGCAACGGAGAGCTCTTGTAGCCCAGTACGAAACATGTTTCCGTTTTATACATGGGACAAAATTAACTAATTGTAAAATTTAATATAACATGTTTGACTTATTTTGTATTTCTTGGGTTTGAGTAGCTGGTGATTGATACAGTATTCCAAGTTTATTGTATTTTACGCTTGAGTAACTCTATAGTATAACAATTGTCTAATAATTATTGTATTATAGAGGGAAGTAGGTACCTATCTACCTCACCCTTAGATAGAGTGATGGTGTAATTAATATATATAAGACCGTTAAATTATATAAAATACAATAAATATTCACACTTTATTGAGAAATATAAACTTTTATCATACGAAGATCGATTAAATGTTTATGCAAGCCGATCATATCGGTGCCGTCTTGAAGGCTGGGCCAAAGCCAGGAGTAAAAGGAATAGGAGAAAACGTATGTGGAACGTAAGAGTATATTCTTGAGTGAAGCGAAAGTGGTTTGTCTGGGTAGGAATGAAAGGAAGTCCGTACTCTCAGCTCAACCTATCTCATTATGATAGGTAAAAATATACATAATTTCTAACGGGTGTAAGTAAAAATAACGTCCTTAAGGGTCGTCATGGATTCAACTATTTTTTTGGTTTTAAAAGAAACACCACATATTTTTCAATCAGTGTCGCTGCCAATGGGTATAATGGCATTTTTAAAGTATTTTTTCTAGTTTAGATATAAGAAAGAGTTATCTTCTCTAAAATGGCTGGAACTCCTAAAGGAGTGAAAACTGGAATAGAAGAAAAAGAAGATTAAAGACTTGTCTTCTTTTTCTCGCATAATTATGTACCTATACCTAATCATTTTCGAAGTTTATCTGTAATTTAATATTTTTATTGCTGGATTAGACAAAATAAATAGAACTTTGACTAGCTTAAGGCTGGGTACTCACTCGAGACGTGAACACGGAGCAATATTGCGTTAACATTATCAAAAGGACGCATGCGTGCGTTCGATTTGCGAACTATGTACCTACACCCTTTCGATTTTTTGATAATATTGATGCAACGACTTGTTGTTCGCGGCTCAAATGAGTACGTGGCCTTAAAGACTCATACGCTCGCAGCGTCAAGTATTTTATGAAAAGTACCATTAATTCTGTTGGTTAAAAAAATACAAAATAAGATTTTTTTAGTGAAAGTTATTGTTAATTATTGTTGTAGTGCCACCCGTCTGGACAACACAACAATTGCGAAATCCTAAGGTCGTAACACTCGTAACGTTATCATTTTAGCAAACTTTCACCTTTCCAAATACCAAATTTTAGGAATGCCCCTTTTTGCGAACATTCACCTTTCTGGATACCAAATTTTCGAAATGACCTTTTTTAAGTAGTGTCTGGCTATTTTTTTTACAAAGGTGGCAAAACTGGTTAATAACATAGGTACATACTCTTACTTTTTTGTAGCTGATAGTATTGCGTTTTTCAATTCAAATTTAACAAAAATGTGTCTCGTCCTTGTCAATGTTCTTGATCGAGTTTTTTTATTCGCATATCTAATTATTTGACAGCGTAATATATTGTGTTTCTACTCTCCTGTAGTTTATGTACATAATACAATAATACTGTGTTGTCTGTGGAGTGATTTGTCCTGTCATAGAATAAATCGATTATCCACACCAGCCTCACAATAAAATACACCATGGAGAATCAGAACATCGTTTAATAAGACCAATTTTGCGCAATTACGTATTGTTGATGCTATAATAGATACATTTTTTCGTTAGCCACGGGAAAAATATTTTAAAATTGCAAGGTTTGAAAAAAATTTAACCGTCAAATTTTATTTTAGGTTTGTATGTTTGGTGTAAGGCATCGGCGTTTTGCCTATAATCCAGCCATTACTCAGATTCTTCCTTGGCTTAAGAAAATATTGTAAATCTGATTGATCATATAAGTGTGCATTTACGCCAAACGAACATAGCCGGATCTGAAAGGAGAGTTGGACACCATGGAAACAATAATGAGCAAGAACTAAGGGCGATGACAGATTACGCGTTAGAGTTTTGGTTCTTTCTCGTTATTTCCTTGGTGACCTGACCATATCAACGATCAACAAAATATACCCTATCTTCCATCTCTGACTCAGTGTTTGTTTGGTACGCACAAAGAAGTAGATGGTAGCCTGGCGATACGACGCCAGCTATCTTCCTCTTTCATGACACAAGCTTTCAGTAGCTTACTGTGAAAGGGTCAAAGAGTGTATTTGTGTTCACTTTGAGTGAGTAATGATTCATTTTTTATAAATATATGTTCTTCCCTTTGAATCTATATAAGTTTACTTTCTCAATGATAAAATAACGACCATTCATGCGTGTATTCTGCCAGAATTATACTATAATTGCGCACAAATGGATCAAATAAGAATCCAGAATGAACTCTTGGGAGAAAATATTAGAAACCATAGTTTCTGTTATGGTTACATATTTGACGACACAGATAGAACAAGAAAAAGAGAAAGAGTCATCGCGGTCAGATTCCTGGAGAGACTTTGTGAAGACAAAGGAGGCAAAGAGTAGGTACATTACAGCCCAAAAGCATGACGTAATCTTTGCTTTCTGATAACAAGTAGTATCAAATAATAATAATGATTTTTAATTTTATCTAAGCTCGCCACAATTATTCGAATTGTTTGATCTCTATGGTATTTTTTTTTTTCAAATTAAAATGGAACGTTCTTCTAAGAACTGTTATATCAGAAATAAATTTCCAACACTCTCGTATGTACGGCCTACTGCGGCTGGGGTCACACGCGGCACAGCTAGGTCATGACCTTACCTTGGAAGCCTCCACGGTCTCCCACGTGGGCTCATCACAATCGATATAATATAACAATAAAATGTAGGAATTTTATTAGCTTGTGTTATAAATGTACAAGTTTTTTTCACCATTGTCTTTTTTCCGATTCCGTAATGCACGCTTTATATGGTCTCTATACAATATTATTATATTGGAATGTATCGATTTTGTTTGTACCACTGTATATCGCCATCTCATAATATAAATGAAAGTCGGGTTACTTATAACTCGAGATTGGCTGAACAGATTCTTCCGATGTCTGATTTATTGGATTCTTCTCCGCTCCGGATAACAGAATAATTAATAAAAAGTCGAAAAATGGATTAGAAATAATAGAAAATTACAGTTAATATGGAACGGAATTCCAGCGACGCCATCGCCATCTATGAAAAAATCTATAACAATAAAATTATTGTTTACTGATGGTAGTTCCCTCTCATTCTCGCAAACATAATTGCCGCACTTACAGTAAGTAGCCCATCCCACTTACTCCACCGTTTCGAACGTTTTAGAAAATTTTCATACAAACTGAACAAAATTATCGGGCACTTTAAAATGTGCACACGCAGGATCGGTACTTCATAAGCGAGGTAAAATGTCGCAACGCGAGAATATATGCGCGCATATATATTCTCGCGTTGTTCCCGCCTGAGTTATGAATACGAATGAAATATGAAAAAATAACAACTAACGACTCTAAAAATTCATTACTAATGTTCGATTTTTAAATGGAACAAACCACTACGGGCTTACGACCGTCTTCTACTGTTATTTCGAAGGCTGGCTTATTGTGATCACTTTACGTTAACAACGTTCGCCATAGGTGGAAATGTTTGTCTCCGAAACTCTTAATCATGGAGAATTCTCAACATGTTCAAAATGTCGGATGTTTTAGAAATATTTTAATATTATTATTTTATTAGTTTAACTCGATACAATATTTTTTTTTTATAAAATTGAATTTGTGTTCACTCAAAGTGAACACAAATTCACTCTGACTCTTTCACAGTAAGCTTGTGTCGTGAAAGAGGACGAAATTCGTCAACAAAGAGCGCGAAAAAATTAAATGTCCACTGGAACATATTATAAACAATAATTATTCAAACCAAACAAAGACACTTATATAAGAATATAAAAAGTGGACAGTTAATTTTCTTCCTACTCTACATTGTCGAAAAATTCGTTTGAAAAATTCAAAATATCTAGGGCCCCTGTTATGTTTTCAATAACCATAGAATGAATGGTGAAAAATTTTCAAAGGGCTTCCCTTCATGTGATTTTGGCGATTTTATTTTTATTCTCGTCCTAAGGCTTTTCAGATTGATAAGGCTAATCATAGATCACTCTCTCGAGAGTGAATTGCCACATTGTAAAGAAGAAGAAGAAGAAAGGCTTTTCAGACACTTTGAGCCATCGAAAAACATACCTACAGATTAACACATTATTTAAAAAAAAACACATTAATATTCTTTCTTTACTAAATCAATGCAAATCAACGAATAATTAAACAGGCGAGACTGAAAAGATATAAAGAGCCCTTTCAGGCTTCTGTCAGTAAAGATATTATGTAACAGCCTGGATAGGCAAATAAGTCCGTAGTCACAAAATTTTAATTAAATTAACTAAATAAATATTACTAAATAAAATTCCAATATGATTATTAATTCAAATGGCTGGGTTATTGCTGAAGGCATTTCATTACTTCAACTGTTCAATCGATTGATAGGGTAAGAACACGTAGAAAGCGGATTCCGACCCGCGCCGACCGGCTCATAGGTTGTTGTCTATGGTTTCAATGCATTTAAATGGGCATGCCGGAAAGCGGGTTCCTGCTTTCTCTGTGGGTATCTCCATTCAAATGCATATTAACATTCTTTGCACCGGTCGGCGCGGGCCGGAATCGGCTTTCTACGTGTTCTTACCCATAGAACAGCAGTATCAGCCGTCGGCTTTCGCACGTAGGTCGTGGGTTCTGATTCCGGTGCGAGCATTTTCACTTTCCCAATATATACAAGCTTTACTTATGTGAAAGAAGTATTTTATATTTTTATGGGTTCTTATTGCATTTTCCTGACTAATTCTTAAAACTAGATAATAATAAAATATTTTGATTATTCAAAATACCTTGACAAAATCTGTATCAATATTTGCCAAAGGGACTTAGGCCCAACGCATCAATCAGTGGATAGATACATATAACTTACAGAAAAGCCTTTCTATGAGATGAGATATTTGCCGCATCAATGTGTAGATATCGCTTATGCATAGGATATCCGACGCCATTTTCAACAAGAGGTACCTTCTGTTGGATAATGAGTTATCTCTAGGATGGCTGTCAAAATAGTGTTCACTGACGTTTTTATTTTTACACTCCCGTAACGACGTGAATGTGAAGAACTATCGACTTGTTTTTCCATAAACCAAAATGATAATTACATACATCTCCATAATGAGAAAATATACACATTATAATTAATTATCATTTTAAAGCTTCGAACAAATCATATTTTTCTTCGATTTCGATTGACAAAAGATACCAATTATTTGCCGGTTTTCCAACAAACGATCTGGAATAAAGAATCTAAATCGTGATAGAAATGTTGGTATATTCTCTAACTTTATCTTAAATCGTTGTAAAGTTTCAAGTTTTACAATAATATTACAAAATTATAATATGCGAAACAAAAAACAACATTAGAACCTAAAAAACAACATAAGAAAAGAAATTTCTATGGAATCCATAGAAATTTCCATAGAAATCAATAGATTTCAGCATAGCAACACTGTTATCTTCTAGATATCCATCTATTGGATAGTTTTCAAATGATGCGGTCGTCAGATTCTTTCCATCACTTAACCCACTACATAACTTTATCTCATAGATGACTACCAAGAACTTTTATCTACATATTGCTGCGTTGGCCCTAAAGAAGTAGCAAACGAATATATATAATCCATCAATATTTATATTAATAAGATTCCACAATAGAAGCAGTCTTTGAAATGTCAAATCATCGAGTTATTTATGCTATAATCCTATTAGACCACAAAGATTATCGAGGCGTAGGTAGCTACTTAAAGAATATAAAATAAATATCATAATGGAATGATCTTTAATAATAATAGAATAATACTTAATGTAGATCATGCACTACCGTTATTAAAGGCGGCTTCCGTGTAGGTAGTGATCGTGTTATTATTAACTCTAAAGCGTCGATGATCTGAGATAAATTAGTCGCCCGAACTATCTATAGATCTAAGATTTAAACTAAATCAATAAGTAACGATTTATGATCATTGCTTTTATAAGGATGTTAATATTTTTTATTTATTTTGGGACATACTTTGGGCATAATTTTATTTATTTATTTATTTATTTATTAATCACATTAACGGCTAAAGCCTTTTACATAAATATTAATAACAATATCATATAAGATAATTTCATCATCAAGAGCAATAAACCAACAAAATTACACAAAAGATAGAAAACCATACAGATAAAATCAACTACAAAAAAAATAAACAAAACAAAATCAGAATTATCAATTCAATCTCAAACAAAATAATACAAATCTCAAAAACTTTCGTCCAAACAATAAATAAACGAATGGATTTGATAATAATAATAGGCAAATAAAACATAAGAAATTAAAAACAATACCACAACGAACAACAATTAAAAAAACCTACAAATAGGACAAAATCAGAGTAGAATCAACTCGTCCATAAAGGAAACATTTGGAAAAATATCATTATTTAGCAATAAAAATATACCCATACTTTGTATAGGTGCATAACAGTACATAATAATAAAAAAACAAAAAAAAACTAGTAGGCATATAAATAAAATTAAAAAAATAAAAAAAAAATAAAAAAAATTTATTTATCTTATCTTTAATTCCTTTAGATATTTTTTAAAGATAGTACCTACAGATATACTTTAATGCTACAGGAATATTTAGAATTATTCAACAAATTTTGCTACTACTTGAAGAAAATTTCATCAATAATGTAGGTACCTAAAAATGTGTTTTTTTTTAATTTGTTCCTATTGTAACAATGTAGGTGAGAGAAATTTTCAATATAAAAACAGTCTCCATTGTCTAATGCCTATACCCATTTTCAACAATCTGTAGCGACACCTCAACCGTGTTTTAAAATTCTGAAAAATTTGGAGATCCATTTTTACGCAGTAGAACTGAATAAGACGGCCGGCGGCCGGCGTCTCGTTAACATTTCGAAATTAAAATTTTATGAAGCACCTTACCATCATATATCTACAACAGGTACGTCGTTAGTTTTTGTAAGTCTTTATACTCAGAAAGAATTTAATGTTATTGTCGTTAAAACCGTCTAATCATTGTAAGTGTTACATACTACATTATTGATTATGTATTGGTGGGTGCTACATGGAGAGTTAATCAAGTATGCAGAAACCTTTGACCCGTAAAAATATGTTGTCCCTATAAAAAATTAACTCGATAAAATGATTTATATGTTAATCTGTATTACGGGATGGATGTACCTACTCACTTGATTAGAAAGGTGTGCGCAAGAGGGTACAGTCGTAAGCTGCTTATAAGAATTTCAACGATTATTATTTTTTTTTACCCATCACGCCGTGTTTCGTAAGGGGTAAGCAGAGAGAACGGTCCTCCACTCTCTTCTATCCAAACACACTTCTTTCGCTTCTTCCAACGACATACCATTTCTCATACCACCTCTCCTATTTCTCGTACTTCTTACCTGTCTCCGTAGGCAAATTCAAATTGGCGTTCGACTACAAACAAAGATTTCTCCAATGTATAGTGCAAAAAAATTTACTGTCCACTGGAACATATAAACAATTATTTAAAACAAACAAAGGTACTTGTATAAAAATATATAAAGTGGACAGATCACACAATGTAGAGATAAAAATAAAGATTTAAAAAGGTAAAATTCATACAAAATCAAACTCAAATAAAATTAAATAAAGCATGGAACAGCAAGGGACGTGAGTTTAAATCCTGACAGAACAAGGGAAAGCCGAAATGAAGATATTTCTATAGTAAGTACCAATGGGATTGCTTATGTTTTTCTATTATTCTACTACGAAACTAAACTATATACCCCCTCCGAAATTATATGGCTATTGGCTATGGTTGCCATGTTATAAATACTAGAAATGGATGGAGAAATTTGACCACCTAATGCTCAACCATGAATTATGGTTCAAACTTGAAACAGTGGGGCTAGTACGAATTTTATCGAATGCTAATTGCACTCTAATAAGCACTTAGTAGCGTGCAAATAGTGTTCGAAAATCATACGATCATTTTTGTATGGAAATTTATCGAAACTTTCGATGATCGTTTCGATATTCGATCATCGAAAACTTATACTAGTGGTACAGCAGTAGATAACGATTGTAGGAACGTACCTACTTTTTTTAACAGAGCTGTGAAAATTTGAGAGACTTTCAAGAAAAACAAATTTCTCAAAAAGCATCCGAATGCAATATTTTAGGTTAAATCCCTTTACATAAAAATATTCATATGCAGTCGTTTAATTTATATAACTGTCACGCATAAAATAAAGTCGCAGTTCTTCTAAAGTTAGTAAATCCAAGTTGTCGTGTAGTAAGATGTTACGTAAAGTTACCAATCATTGATGAGACCTCTGCTAAGCGAGGAAGACTGATAGAGAGAGTGTACCGTGAGAGCCTTCTAGCTGCGCTGTTAGGAGGCCGTACCTACCTACCCGGGTACTCTCACAGACATACCTACTAGCGGACATTGTGGGAACATTGTGATCTTAAACGAGAGTGGTTGACAACCATTTATTATATTACTAGCTTATACCCGTCTTGCTTTACGTTTTTGATTCCGATTGTCAGGCTTGATCGGTAGGTAATTAAACAGATTCTAGTCTAGCATCCCATTGCTTAACATACCACTTTAACTAACATAAGCACAGAAAAAGAAGAATGACACTTTTACAATTTTTGTTTTACCGACCTCATAATATTATACGAACCTATTCAAACCACAGAGCTCTCTCTATGAAAACTTGCAAATTATGTCCACAGATAATATAAATATACTGATTATGTCGGTAGGTTCGTATAATATTTTTTTTTTTTTGGAGGTCTATAATAATAAAAAAAATATTATACGAACCTACCGACATAATTTGCAAGTTTTCATAGAGAGAGCTCTGTGGTTTGAATCTTAGCTACATACATTGCCTGCTTTGATATTAATTGGGCAACCCACCCATAGAGGGTGATTTGTATCTGTCAAACTTCAAAATCAAACTGCAAATTTTTTCATTAAATCTTTATTTATTGAGAATAATAAGCTTTTAATAACATTTATATGTATAACAAATCAATCTACAATTATTTTATTACATTTTCATACCGTAATACCAAGATCCCATTCAACGTTTACATGAGTAATTTTGTTTCCAAAAGTCTTTTTGAGAAATTTGTATGAAGATCCTAAAAAATACAGTTTTTTAAATAGCTCTAAATATATTAAAGTTAATGCAGCAAATTGTATTTAAGAACCTTCTCCAGCATTTTATACTTCTCTGGGCATATTAATATCTATCTTAGCATTTGTATTTTGAGCGTGATGTTCACATATACGGTTAAAGTATTGTCAAAGGCAAATAAAAAAACATTTCTAAATTATTATATAGATGACTTTAATTTACATATTAATGTGTACCTAGCCCAAAAAATTAATGAAATGATATTATCCGTCATTATAGGTACCTATATCTTTTGTGTTTGTTCTAGGATGAATGATTTGTCACAAACGTTGGACAGTTTTAAGAAAACCTTCAAATCATACCTCTCATTGATTGCTTTCTTCAAGAATACTTCTTTTGACACGATGAAACTCTATGCATATTTTTTTTTTAAACAAATTTTCACGGCAACAATACCATCAGTCTTTTTTAAATGAACCTTGTATATTACTGTTTTTGCATAATATAATATATGATAAATAAACTAACATAGTTTTGAGTTTATTTACTATTATATTTCTAAACTATTTTGTGGATAAAACAAACGTTTTACTACACTGATTATAATCCAGTATTCCTGAATGCCATTTAAAGATTCTCAATTATTGTCGATATTATTTCTTTTCTCCCAACGATTCTGTCAAGTTCACTGTACCTAATGATCTAATTTATCGGTCACTGTTTTACCGGCAAGTTTGTTTATGGAATGTTCATACCAATTTCAATGTTTATTATTTTACTTGCAAATCTTTTTCAACAATGATTTTAAGAAACTTTATTAAATATAAAATATATTGAATATAAAATGATTCAACAATAATTATTGCTAAATTATTTTATACCTATCTGCATTTGAATATGATTTTTAAAGGTAGCTACATAATTATTACTCATCTAATGGCTACACAAAATGTGGCCATAAATTTTTTAAAATGTGTCAAATTACAAAATGGAGGATTTTTTTTTCCAAAATTTTTCATTAAATCTTTATTTATTGAGAATAATAAGATTTTAATAACTTTTATATGTATAACAAATCAATCTCCAATTATTTTATAACATTTTCATACCGTAATACCAAGATTCTATTCAACGTTTACATGAGTAATTTTGTTTCCAAAAGATGGCTTTCTGTCTTTTTTGAAAAATTTGTATGAAGATCCTAAAAAAATAAAGTTTTTTAAATAGCTCTTAATATATTAAAGTTAACGTTGCCAATTGTATCTTAGAACGTTCTCGAGCAAATTTCACCGCTCTGCGCAGATTCATATCTGACGTAGCATTTGTATTTTGAGCGTGATGTTCACATATACGGTAAAGTATTGTCAAAAGCACGCAAACATTTCTGAATTATTATGTAGATGGATGTTTTTGCAATTTTGCATGGGTGGTTTGTTGAAAAATGTAATTGGTATTTTTGGTGCAAAATTGAACAAAGATCTACAACAAAAATAAGCAAGATATGTTTTCTATATTCACATACTCGATATTAAATGCCATGTAAGTAGGTATATGTTTTTATATACCTACAATATTTGACAATAGAAAATAATTAGAAAAATAATACTGTTAAATAAAACATTTTTTTAACAAATTAACATTCAGAAAAATCACTGAAATAAAAATAAATAAAATAATTTTATGGGAGATTTTTTTTTATCATTAAGAATCTCTCCGAAAATGAGTGAAACTCGTGCTTCGCAGATTGATTTTGTGTATTTTTACTATATAAAAATGGTTACCTGACCAGAACAGATCGCAAAATCTAGGAAAAAAGAAGAAGATTAAAAATAGATATCGCATCACTCGTTAGCTGCTGGACTAATTTCGTCAATTATTTTTTTCTTGTATTTGTTATCGTCAAGAATACTCATTTTTCTGTCTTTACCTCTATAAGAAGAAAAAAATTACTTAGAAAAGCCGGTAGTACCTATACTTAATACTATAAGCCGGTATTTTATAAAAGTCATCCAGTATTATTAAATACTAGCTGACCCGCCCATCGTACTTCAACCCAACCCAGAATAAAAAAATAAATTTACTCCTGGTTTATGCAATGTTTGTTACATTTTAACCTTGTAACTACCAGCTTCCAATGAGTGGTAGGTACTGAACTCATACTCCGCTTAAACCTTCCTGGACATGAGTAGAACAGATCGTTGAAATACATTCACTGGCTTTGAATCTGTCGAGTACAAACACAAACAAACATTCAGTTTTATATAGGTACATAGATGTACAAACATGTGTTAATTCTAGGTAGATTCAAGTTAAAAACCAAAGAAAATTTGATTTGTTCAGGAGAAGAACTTCTTGTTCAAGACTGTCTAGAAAGGCGGGTATTTCTTTAATTCGGAAATAACAATATTGATTATAATATAATTAACAATGAAACGCAAAACTGTGCACTTAAAGCTTATAGCCAATAGTTAACGACCCCTGCAATCGGAGTAAAGAATGATAGTTCGTGTTTAGGAATGTTTTAGCGTCGTGACAAAGATGTCGACGTGTTTAAGATATATGTAATTTACCCAGATCCCATAGTCTCCCACCAAGCGTTTACTTAGTGCATCCCTTCAGGTAGGTCTATTTAAATGGACTTTTCACAGAGCTTCAATGTTTTAAAATTCTAACTGCTGTATTAAAAAAACTCTGATCAGTGGAAAATAAGAGTTCAGCGGTAGAAAATTTGCGATCAAGCCGTCGTCGAGGTAGTTTAACCCATATCGATTGATTGCGAGCTAATCTCTGTAGATTTTAGACCGCCATGTTGGATTTTATGTCAACTGACAATGGTTTCTAGTGTACAACAACGCTTTCTGTAATAAATATACTGTTTTTTCCCGTCCAATTAGGTGCTCCCTTCATATTTTGGTCCATTTTGTTTTGTCCATTTGATAATATAAATTTTAAACAAATAAAGCAAAAATATTGCATTCCCGTAATCATCGAGGTCTTACAATCATGATGCACCAACTAAATTTATGAGAAATATAATGACGTTTTGAAGAAAATACTCAAATAATACTTTTTAAGTAGGTACAAATATTAAAATTGAAGTGATCAAACATGAATTGGTTTATTTTGGATGAAACATAAAGGTTTCGTATGATTTAATAAGGACTTAACTATATTTTGATATAAAATAAATAATTAAAAAATAAGGTACCTATTATGCATCAATAACTCGTTCAAATCTGAAATAGCGAATATTGGTAGTTACCACTCGCGTTGCCCAGCTACTATTTGTTTGTTTACAAAATTTTGTAAGAAATGTCATCTTCATACATAACAAACGCGGATTAAATATTTTTTTATAATTTAAGTAAAAACTGATCAGTGATTTATATGTAATCTTACGATTAACGAATTTTTTGTAAGTTCGACGGTAAATTTTTCAACAACATTCAAAACATTGCAGCCCTTATTTGATTCAAACATTCAATAATAATCAATAATCACTTATTGACTCCACTTAGGGGCATAGGGAGGCAACAAGGTATTGCGATTCAGTCAATCAAAAAATACCTACTTTAAAATTTTCCAACATAATGAATGTAATATTTGGTAATATAATTCTCTTTCGTTTTGTATCCTATCAGATTTCCTCGACGTTGTCAGACACTGAAGGAATCTCTCTCTACAGCTCCTGATGCACTCGCCCTATTTCCGCAACCAAGAGATCTGCCTTCTACCAGGCCCTCAATGCCCTAAATATCTTGCCCATCTAAACAAGTTGGAGGAACGCGCGTGCTTTCATCCACGTCCAATATGACCCAGATATGGAACAGTGCAGAATTTTTGTTGCAGTCAGCTCTCCTCAGAGGTTTACCTCTGTATTACTTTATGATTATTGATGCTTATAAACTATATTCGTTATTGACAATAATACTCCCGGTTAGGTACCCCAAATCAAAAATAATATATTATTTTTCAAGGTATGAAAGCATAGCTTTTCTATATTTGTAATATGGCTATCTTTCTTAAATAAAAACAAGAGTTGTTGTTGTCTAAAATGAAAAAAAACATTATTTAGGATTTTGTAAAGAAAAATAATTACTTATAATAAATGTAAATTAATAAAAATTACTCACCTAAATAAAAATAAAAAAACAAAAAAAAAACTTTAAATTTGATGTCCGTTATTTTCTCTATCTCTAAAGTAAAACAAAAAAATATTCATAAATAATGTCAATTTTGAATTTAGAACAAAAAATAAAAGGGTTATGATTAGGTACTCTCATGGGTGATTTAAATATTAACCACCAAATAACAAGTGTTTTTGGTCTTTTATAATTGCCAAGAGAACGCTGTTTTGTCTTCTTCTTCCTCTCTTCATAGATCCTGCGGATCTGTTTGTGCCGCCGTTTCAGCCTCTTGGGAGGTCGACTGCCAACTATCTCTCCATCGCTTTGGTGGTCTTCCTGGGGGTCTTCTTCCTTCAGGGTTGCCTTGAAGGGCGACACGAGGAGTTCTGTCGTCTGACATTCTATTAACGTGCTCGTTCCAGTGTCGCCTTCCCCATTTGACGATGTCCTCCGTGTTGCAAAGCCTCGGACTGTTTTGTCAATGTATTAAAATTTATTGCAAGTAAAAAAAGTGTTTCAGATTTCTCAATCTTTGTAAGGATAAAAATTGCTTTAGACATTTTTTTTACGAAAAATTTAATTGAAAATCTTGAGTGATTAAATTTACCAACTATAACGTCGTTTTGCCAAGTCAGACGTTAATGGAAGATGTTACAACTTCAACTAAAAGACAGACAAACGTTGCATAATACTCACGCAATATTGTCATCTTCGCGGCACGATTTATGTACCTATTTCTTAATCCTAATGATTATTGCAGCAAAGTTGCAAAATACTCACGCAATATTGTCATCTTCGCGGCACGATTTATGTACCTATTTCTTAATCCTAATGATTATTGCAGCAAAGTTGCAAAATACTCACGCAATATTGTCATCTTCGCGGCACGATTTATGTACCTATTTCTTAATCCTAATGATTATTGCAGCAATGTTGCAGAACATATATAAAGTTTGTCGATGTTTTTCAAACTTGCCTAAGCCCACTTTAAATGTTTTTTTTTAGAAATTTATTTGGATGTATAGATAATATTCCACGGATCATTTGTGTGCTTTTCAACAAGTGCAAACAACGAAATAGCGGCCTTCTGTCTCAGATGTAAACTCAAACTAGTGCTCCTAAGGCTTAGAGTTAAGCTGGGTCTTGCATACCTATAAGTAAAAAAAAGATATAAATAAACTGTATGGAAATAAGTTTTATTAAAAATATTGGTTATTGATACTATTCTATCGTGACATGTTACAGAGGCTGTCGTAAAACTTGTGTTTCATGATATTCCTTAGACATAAAAATATTTGTGTGTTGACTTAAGAACATAATATGTACCAACACTTTGATTCTTTCATCAACTATAGGTTTGTTTATCGTTTCAGGCCGTCGAATTTTTATCACAGCGTTGAAGTCTGATATCCAGTGCCTCCATAGTGGTACAAATAGGATTAAGCGGTATTTGTTTTAAATAAAACCGTCTAAAATCTAACTCTAATCATAAATAATCGTTTCAAATCGTTGGTTCTGTAATATAATAATTTATACCTATAGTAGGTCAGGATATTGTGGAATAATATTCTCGTCAAAATTTTCATAAAAAGTAAGTAGGTACACAATTGAATTGTGTCAAAAGTGATTCCATGAAAATTCTTCTTATCACAATTCCTCGAAAAGTCAATTGTTCGGATTATGCACAATTGTTCTAAAGCGAATTATTCGAATGAATATTTCTATAAATAGTAGAAAGCTTGCTAACACTAACGTAAAATATTATTTTTTTGCGAAGAAGTGTGCATTAGGAGAATTGTGATTTCGTATAATTGCCATTAGGTGAATTGTGATTTCGTAAAATTGCCATTAGGCGAACTGTGATTTTCGAAGAATTGTAATTCGAACAATTTAGGTACGTGTTACCGTCAAAAATATAGGTACCTACCTTAAAATATTACATTGCTTATTATCGAACATCATTTGTTTAAAAATATTTAAGTATCTGATAGAATTTGACAGTAACAATCCACTCGTCATAATATGGATATTTTAATTCCCTATAGGCATGCATCCTACGCGCTCGGTGAAGCAACCACGCAGCCTATATAGATAGACGGAGGATGCCGCGGACAACGGAGTGATCTCCCGGGGCGATTCTACGTAGGTACATTTCACCATCAACTCCTAAATTTATATCTGTTTATTTATACACAATAATATAATCTTCTATAAATGGAATGTGTTCATTCATCACGAGTCGCCAACTCCTCTTCACTTCGACAGAGTAATTCACCAAAGAATCTCTATGCAAGTTAAAACTATGGCATTCAACCACAATGCTTGGTGATTTCGATAATGCACTGGTACCTACTGATGATAGGTACCTACCTATTATCATCGGTATTAGTGCATTATCGATTAATATACCAAGGTAATTTGTAAAACCATCAGTAATGTTTTCATATAATCTAAATCAAAAATCCCTTTTTGACCCCACTTAGGGAGGCAACAAGAGACCCCCATCGCGCCCGATCTTGCGCGCCTTCGATGACATCCTCCCACATCATGTTCTATTTTCAAAATGAGACATTTTTGTGAATATTGTTTTGTTTTGTTTCAAATATATTTTATATGTATAAGAAATAAGGGAGATTAAAATGTTGTTTGTAATATGTATTATAAGAAAACACAATATATCTCCCGTTACTCTAAAATAAAACAAAAATTAAAATCTGATTATGAAAATAAATAAAATAATAGGTAATGATTAAATGGATTTAAACTAATATCTATCAATAAAATTGAAATAAAAAAAATAAGGTAGGTAACAGATAATATTAAAACGTCTATTTTGAAAATAGAACATAATTTAAAATAAATAAAAAAAATGAACAAAAGTATAGTACTTTTGTTCACTATTCCTAGGCAATGAAGTACCTACTTATGCAATAATTTCGTTTTTTTTTACCTTGATGTGGGTTCATACATACACACCTTCTATAATTCTTTCCACCTAGATTTTTATTAATCGTACCTACACCTACCCTCCAGGTTAATGGCGGTTAGTATCTACTCAGTTACTAAACCAGGATTCCACAGGACAGACATGAAGACCACACATGCAAGAACTATTTCGTCAACCTTCCGTCACACAACCTGGGAATAAACAAAAAAATATTTTCTTATTGCACGTGATATATTGCACGTATAATTCAAACAAAATTAAATGTTTGAATCACACCTTGGGTAGGTAAAATTTTTACTTCTTTTCGAAATTTTTAAAAATCAGCTAGTATATTTAGAGTTTTGATCGTTGAAATAATTAATATACCTACAATACATTTGCATTTCTGAATAAAGTTTTAAGATGTTATGTTCAACCCATTTTTGAACAAAATACAATATATTATAATCGAACATGGGGGGTAATCAAGATTACTAATCTTTGTTTTATGAATTTGAAACAAATAATATGGCTTTTTTACCTGCTATTTGAGACCAAGCTTACTCTTTTATTTATTTTTTTTTGAAATAACGAATCTGTGTTCACTCAAAGTCGACATAATTACACTCTTTGACTCTTTCACAAAAAGCTACTGAAAGCTTGTGTCATGAAAGAGGAAGATGGTCGGCACCTGGGATTGAACCCACGACCTTAAAACGAAACAGTGGATACAAAAGCCGGCGTCGGCGTCATATCCGCGTGACTTCCAACTACTTCATAAGCTTTTATTTAAAAGTACCTATGACATAAAATAAATTAAAAAAAAAACTGTTATTAATTCAAATCATTCTTATAATATGAAGTCATACTGTGCTATTTTATAAAAAAAACAGTGGTTTTTGATATGTTTTGTGTAGTTATGAAAGCGCGTCAACTGTATCTTTTGTCGGTAAAAAACAGTTCAATAATATTTTTCAATGCAGCTCGAAGTAGTCGAACGATAACCATATGCATAAACATGTATTTTACTATTTCATCCCCTTCGAATAAGATAACAATGAGCTCGCCAAGCAAAAGAAAAATAAAATATGAATTATACGCTCAATAAAACATAACCGTTTACAAAACAACGCACAATGGAAATCATATTTGATATAAATCTTTGATAAGCGAGTACCTACAGAGATACAAAAAAAATATTTTTTGCAGAGGGGTTCGTTTTAACCCCGTTTGGTTGTTCAATGGTTGACAAGTTAAGTATACAGAAAAACACAATATTGGAGATTAAGTTACACGTTATATAAAAACATACAGAGTGTAAGGTAAACAAAACTCGTTGTTTTTTTTTCATACTGTAAATTAAAGGTCTGTATAGTGCCTGAAAAGTAAAATGTGTTTGCTCGAAATACAAGGAGATATTATGTTACGGAAAATTAATGAAACTACACACATAACTAAAAAAAAAAAATTATTAATTAATATAAAAAATTTAACTTTTATGAAAATTTTAACAAAATACTTTTCTTTACAATTATGTATAAGACTTTAATGGAAACATGCAACTTTCTTAAATATGTAGATCAGCATATTATTTAGGAGATATGCAGCTTTTCATTCAAGTCATTTAACATAAAGATTCAATAATGTAGTAATGTTTTATGTTTCAAATCTTGGAGCATGGCGTACAAAATCCATTTCGTAAAATTTGAACATAAAATTATATCAATAATAGTCTTATTATCTACCTTAAAAAAAACTTAAAAACGGGCAATAGCTTTTCTTAGAGCAAAAGCTGACGAAATTCTTGCAACCATACTCCCTTTATACCGCATAAATAAATTGAGTAATATATTAATATATAGTTGTATTTACGATTTTGATATAGGTATAAATATATTGTTATAAACACATTTCGAAAAAAATAAACATAATAAATAGATTCTTTCACAAATAAAAGTAAAATTTTATGTGGACGAGTCTTTATATTATTTTGATTTTTATTTAATTATCTTGAACTAATCTTTATATTTTATTGAGAGTATAACTTGTGGTACTAGCAAATTTTAATAATCAAAAGAAAAGCAAGTTAGGTTAAAAAAAAATATAAAATGAATATGTGCTCACTCGAAGTGAACACAAATACACTTTTGACATCTATCACACTAACCAAAGGGATGTGTCGTGAAAGTGGAAATTGTCAAATTACTTCCATGCTGTGTCAGAAAAACTAGTGTCAGAAGGTGATGATTTGCTTAACAGAATCATAACGGCCTTTGTTCTAATGGAGATTTTTGAAATCTCGCGTTAAGGTAGCACAAAATCTTCTAGATTCTGAAACTGACAAATAAAGAACCCCCATTTAAAAAAAACTCTTAGAGACCCACTTCTTTCATGTCCCACTGATCTGGGGCTCTAGTTTTCCAAGTAATAATAATTATGTATTTTATTATTAAAAAGCGAAAATCTTTATTTGAAACAAGATAATATTTTCTTTAAAATTTGTAATCACTTTTCGGTTTCGAAAGCGGTTATTTCAATATTGTGATTTCAAATTTATAATGAATCAAATTTTGAATACATTTTAATGGTGGAGGCCTTTTGGTGCCTGCACTACGATTTCGAACCCGCGCATCAGGTATAAAAATAATAACATATTTATGAGACAGAAAAGATCCTTTGTGTACGCCAGGGTAATATTTATTATAGAAATTTAATAGGATTATGTCTTTATGAAACCTTCTTCCAGCGTGAGTTAAACGTCTCTATTACCTCTCTAACTTAGATGAAGAATACTCATAATTCATATTATTTATTTTTAAATCTTAAAATATTTCAAATGATTAACGACCGCTTTGTATCTTAAGGGTTGCGTTTAAATAATAAACGTACTTCCCCGTATAACCTCAAGGGTTACGTACCTACGTGTTATTATAATATTATTTTGATTGATGTTAAGTCTGCGACTATTTTTATAAAGTGGTTGGTATTCTTATCTTATTTGGTTGGAATTTTTTTAACCACCCAAAATATTTACGGAAAGAATTACCTGTCTTCGGATAATTTTTAAACTAAGCACGTCTAACAGTTGGGCATTTTTTTCCAATTTTACGTTTCGTCATGATTGAGGGTGATAATTACAATGAACTGTTATTTGTTTGATCATAGGGAAGAGCGTACGGCATCACAAATAGAATCGCTCCGCCTGTTCTCCGTCGCTCCGTCCTAGAATTTTTATCGTCTATATTTCCGATTACTAAAAGTTTCTAGATATTTTCTGGTTCCCATCTAACCAAATTCAATCTAAACTCGCTTTACGCCCAACTTAGGCAACAAGAGGTCACGATTGCGATCGATCTTGCGTAATGTTTATGACCTCCTCCCACACATGTCCAGATTCCTCAGCTCTGCTTCGAAGGAGCGGAACACAGTATAAGAGGGTCTTCCTCGTCTTCGAGACCCTGATGGGAGTAAGAACAGCGCTCTCCTCAGCCAACTGTCATTCGGCATCCTTAACACATGTCCCAGCCAAGTCCTCTCCTTTGGTCAGGTGCCATGACTCACACCCATACAGGAGAATGGGCAACACACACGCATCAAACAGTTTACATTTCGTCTCGACACTAAACACCGACGCTTTCCATATTTTGGTCCTGTTGTTAAAGGCGCCACTTGCCATACCGATACGTACCTATCGGGAGCTCTGCTCCGAGGTCACCAGTGGTGGTAATGGTTGCTCCCAGGTACTTAAATTCATCCACCCGGGAGACCAGGTGACCATCGATAGTTATCGGTAGTTGTTTATTGGGGCAGGCATTATTCGCCATGAGCTCTAACAGTATGTCATTGTCTTCATTTTGTAGAATGCGCCTGTGACACATATTATGCTATATTGCCTTCGTCCATGTTTCTGTCAACCTAATAAAATCACATATCCAAAATATGGTATATTTAATACGGTATATATACATAATATGAAAAATCTTGAGTAAGTATACGAGAATATACCTATTTTAAGCACTATTGTAGGCGCGTAGTTTGCTAGTTCTATTCGACCTACATACATTAGAAATGGTGCAATCGAATGTAAAAATATTTTTAATCATTCATATTGAATTGTAGTGTGCTGTATCTTGTAGTTAATTCAAGATGCGCGCATTATAACATATTCACTCATAGAGAAAAGTATTAAGTGAAATTAGTAATTAAAATAATAATGACGTTTCTGGTATTGAAGAAGAGTTCTCAAAATAGACTATTATAGTTGCGGCGGTAATGTGAAACCATCAAACATACAAACGGTATGTACCATTCTATGAACTTGATATCATTGTACCGCTGGCGCTGGCCTTTGTGTTTGAAGGCAGACAATGGGCGGTTTTGTATTTTATTCGAGTTTTCTAACGATTGTCTATGAAACCGGTTAATATAAAAATGTGTATTAAATTTTCCAAAATAATTGAAGTTGAAAATATCGTCTGACATTTTTTATGAGGTTTTTAGTTTATAATAAGTAGGTACTAAGCGGCACAGATTCTGTAGTGTTGAGAATGGTAAAAATAATCGAAACACCAAGGAAACTGTAAAATAGAAGCTACCTATTTCGATGACTTATAATTTTATTTGAATGTTCTTTAAAAAAGAATGCTGATGAAGCATTCTTCTATCTTTGATATGCTCTTCCGTCTTCATACCTTTATTCAACTCCACAATTTACTAAAAACTAAGCCTATGAAAGACGAAAGATCTACCAAAACACTTACTCTTTTATTATTTCTATGATGGACGGATGACGGATTCCTGGTACTTTTCTACAATTTGTGACAGACAAATTAAAAATAAATACACCAATTTGATAGTTTAGATGGAGAAAAGCATGCATTTTATGAACTCTGTGAACTGCTAGTTACATAAAATTGTTCATTTCAGATGCGTCTGGATTGGCATCAAAGTCGTTGGAGATTTAATTGACATTGCTAGGAAGTAGAGGGTTTTCCAGTATTTTCTTTCACATCTCTCGATCGGTCTGTTCCAAGAACCTCTCCATCTCCACGCATTTCAGTCGTTAGACAGCCTCTTCATATCTTGTTCGAAGCGTAAAGGCGGATATAGTCAATCACTTTTTCACAAATTTAGATGTTGTTGGAGTGACTTTTTCACAAATTTAGATGTTGTTGGAGTGACTTTTTCACAAATTTAGATGTTTTTGGAGTGACTTTTGCGGTTGTCGCCCTCAATAATTTTTGCGACAGTGGTAAAAGCAGATCTAGGTGCCGAATGCTGTGGCTTATTCATGATCACATATGTTTCAACATCGGTATGGAAAAGAAGTACAAAGGTAGGTATATTACGGACTTAGAAGCCAGTAGTTATCAACTAAAGGCATGCAGCAACCATAAACAATATGTCACCTAAACGGTTAATACGTATTACCATGAAACATCTATAGTCTATGGTTCAATGCGCACTCGATAATATAAACAATTATGCTAATATTCTAATATCATTTTAAGAATATAAATTAAATTTAATGCCTCATTGAGTTTATTTTGTTTGAAATATTTTCTTTTTGTAGGGATAGTACTACTGTAGGTATTTGGTTTCACCATCACAATTGTGTCGCAGCGACAGATGTCATGGGGGTAAACAGATGACAACTCAAACCTTCAGCATAATAATATCTATTTTTTTTAAATGTTGTAAAATTTTTATGTCAAATTTTACACGAGAGTAAAATACCGTTTTACACAAGTCCTAAATACATTTTTCGAACTGAGAATAGAGTCCGAGAGCTGTTAGTTATTGGGTAGGTATTTCAGGTAGACTGATGTAAATTAGTAGACCTGACATTTTAACATTTTCCATACCCGCCCTTAAATTTGAACAATGAAGAGAAACAATATTAAGAAGCCAGATCAATTAGTTGGACAGTTCCAAATGGGAACTCACAAAATTGTTATGGAAAATGTTAAAAAATATATTTGAGTCACAAAGTCAGGTGGGACAATCTAACAGAAGATCAAGAAAGTTTCGAAAAGCATAGATATATGTTCCTGCGTACCCTTAGCCTGATCTACGGTTTCGTTCTTGTCTTTTCGGAGAATGATAATACAAATTTTCAGCCAGCCTCAAAAACATCCCAAAAATGTCTAACATCTCTCGAACTTATATTCATGTAATTATAGTGTATTTATCAAGAAGTGGTTGGTAGCCTAACGTTTAGGTCATAGGTTCGATGCCGTGTGCCGACCATCTTTCTTTCTCACAACACAAGCTTTGATTTCTGTACTAGATGTCAAAAGTGGTAGTGTATTTCTGTTCACATTGGGTGAGACCAGATTCATTTAAATAAAAATATGGCTTTTGCTGTTGAGTTTTCATACAGAGTTTTAAATGGATAATGTACCTACAATTTTATATTTCATGTAATTAGGAAAGGGTGTGCTAAAGAAATTAAAGTTTGTTGATTATACATAGAGACTATTTTGATAGGAAATGAATTATTATATTGTATGAGTAGGATACTTGGTAGGTATGTACTTATACCTGTAGTATTAAATGTTCAGAGACGGAAACAATTACCACGAATACGAACAAAAGTGGCGCTGTCTCGACTGACATGCGATACTTAATTGTTGTCAATTGTCATAAAGTGTTCTATTTGTTTTATTGTCTATGGTTTGTGCACTCGAGGTACCTACCTACTCACAGTAGGTGTTTTTTTTAACAACTAAGTCCCGTTAAAAGTCCCCTTTCTGGAGTTTGATCTCTTGTCTGAAACTGAAAGTTCCTTTTTTACCATTAGGCCGCGACACTCAAATGTGAGCGGAGAAAAACTCCACTTTTTTTATCCAAATGCTCGTCCTTAAGATCGCCAGGCGAAAGCCACGATACAATCTTTAAATTGGAATAGAGTCATTGACTTCGTCATTCTTTTTTAATGTACTGCCATTATAAAAAAAAACAATCTTTAAGTCATTAAATGATTTAGAATTTCGGTTATTTCGACGAAATGGCGAAAGTTGTTATCGTAAAAAAATCACACTAAGCCAGCCTTCGAAACAGAAGTAGAAGATGGTAGGTAATAAGTAAATTTGTATGAAATTAACCTTTTTAAATCGAACACTAATTATTGATTTGATGGTTGTGTCATTTAATGAGTGGACCGGACTGAGAACTGTGGGAGTTTTTTCAGGGCAGCTGAAGATAGGGAGGCTTTCTCTCAAGTGGTCATCGACGTCGAGGGGACCCGATAGGAGACCAAAAAAGAAGAAGAAAAATATCAAATAATATTGGAAAACGGTTATAGTGCTGTTAGTAGGTATTCCAGGTAGAAAAACAGAGGAAAAACCTCAGCAATCGAAAACGGTTGAAGGAGATAAGAAACAACTGTCCATCGCTTCAGACCTATCATTGATATATAACAATTTTTAATTTATACCAAATATAAATATTTGTGTTCATACCGCCATGCATTCTGTTTGAATAAATTATGATAATAATACAATAACAAATTGTTATGAGAATATAATTTGTCGGGCGGGGTGTGTTGCCAGTTAGCAGCAGAGGGTCACATGGTACCCAAATACTATAATAATAATATATTCATGGGACATACATGGCAATACATAAACCTTCTACAATGTGTTGTTGTTGCAGTGTAATTTATGGGAAAATTATTTTGTCGGACCCGAGACTTTGTCGATTGTTATTTTGTTTGTCGCAATTTATTAATCTGTATCAGACACTGCATTCATCTGTTGTTAAAATCGTCCGTTGCGTAAAGAATAATGCTTTTATGTAATTTCCAATACACGCTAGGAATTGTGTTTTTCAGCCCATGAGAAGTATTTAAATAACGAAAATTTGGACTGAAAACGAACGAACACTTTCACTACATAACGAATTTTGTTTTAAATTTAAATTTTCTGTTACATAACAAACTCTATACACATTTGCGCTAAGACTTTATAAATCCTGTGATTTCAGCATATCTGAATAAACGTATGATCTTCAAAGGCAAAATAATAACCTGCTTTTGCAAATATTTTGGGGATCCCAGAATGACTCTAAATGCTTTAAAAGAATGGACGTCGAATATGACATTTTTAAATGAATCTATGCTCACTCAAATAAGTGAACTAAAATACACTCTTCGACTCTTTCACAGTAAGCTGCTAAAAGTTTATGTCGTGAAAGAGGAAGATGATCGGCACCTGATGGGATCAAACCCACGACCTCTACTAGGTTACCAAACACTTGATGATTTCTACAACCGATTGAAGTTGAAGAAAATTGCTTTTAGATATTTATTTAAACCTAAAATTTACACTTAAAAACAACTGGATTTTGTTTGATATTGTCAATATTTTAATATGTGCTCAGTTGTGTATGTTTTAACATTTTACTTTCATTGCACTAAATAAAATCATATCTACCTACATTAAAGTTTTGTGTTAGCCTGGAGGAAGGATACTCGTCGTGGCATAATTATTAGGGATGCAGGTTAAAGTTCTGTTGTAGGCGTTAGATATTTTATCGTGTTGGAACACTTCAATTTATGGGAGATTTGAAATTTGCTGTTAAAGTGAAAAATATCACACTAAGCCAGCCTTTGAAACACTTGGCTTGTTAGTTTGTTGTGTTTATAATGCAATAAAAAATATCATAAGACCTGGTATTTTATAAAAAAAAAAGTATAAAGGGTTCGTCGTCCATTTTGTATTTAGTGTGCGACCAGAGACTGTTTAGGAAAAGTCTCAAACAAACTCCATGAAATAAACATATATCGATGTGCACAATATATTACGGTATAAACGGTTATATTATTAAAATTTACCATCCCGTTTGAATAGTTTCTGTCATTTATTTGTACCATAGATTTTATCATTCACATGAATGTGACATTTAAATAATTACAGGAAAAAATAGAATGAAATAAAACATCGGATCTACTACAAAACTCAGTGATCCGACACACCCCTACAAATTGCATCAACCGATAATCGAATTTATATTTGAATCATAATTAAAATAATGATTATTATTATTTTATCGTAATTTCAATTTAACAGTTGGCAATAATGTCACAGCGTTCACTTGATAACCGAATATTTTTGATCTATGGAAATCATTGGCGTGAAACGGTAAAGGAAATGCACAGACGATTACTAATTCTATTTACATTACGCTCCAATTTTCCCAAATTTGAAATTATACGCTCATTGATCCTGATCAGACACAATAGTACCTACTTTTAAACTATCACCATAATGGTGTAAGTGAAAGGTTTAGTGACTTATTCCATAATATTTTAAATGTTAAAAGTGATGAAGACACTTTTTTGATCAACTCCTGAGAATTATCTTCAAATGATGAATATTCTGCAATACTTACATTGTTTTAGAGGGATAATAAAACGATATATATTTTTTAACATCGATTTCGTTGCGGTATATTTATCTTGTCAATTTTAAATTTGAGACATTTATCACTTTTGTACGAGAGCCGCTGGAATCATTTCGTTTGACGTCTATTTCCGACTGCTTAATTTGACATTTCCTTCGTTATGTGTAGTGAAAGAGTGAAAAAATCAACGTCTAAATGTAAAATTTCTAGACATTTAATGTAGATAGCATTATTATAACTATTATTTCTATCCTATTTTGAATGTAGGGAACTAACTTTATTTTGTTTTTGTATAACGAAATAGGCCTCCATTTTCATACACACATATAGTGGTTTTCCGAATTAATTTCCGTACTATTCGTCAACCGATCAGTCAGTCTATTGGGACATACATTTTCTGACTGATCAGTTTTTTTTATAACTGAACACGTGCCCTCTCATGTGTAGTTATTTTCTTTACAAACATAGCAACAGGATAAACCTAACCATCTTTATCAATAGTACCTATAATACAACAAAATATTCTGGAGGTAAATTTGTATTGTATTTTACTATGGAAATTGTCTTTATAAATTGTTTGAAATGAGAGTGGCTTTATTTATTATTATTATTATTTTGGTTAGAAACAAGAGAAGGCAATAAATAAAATTTTAGTAGAGTCAAATCTGAGTTTCCCACACTTTTTCTTATATAATTGACGCGTCTTGTTGCCTCGTCATAAATTACACTTTGAGAACATAATAGCCCAAAGAAATACATAATACACCGTCATTCTATGTACCTTTACACTGTACAGCCATGACCGTTGGTAAAATATTGTATCATTTTTTACTTAAAAAAAAAAACGGAAATGAAAAAACAATGAACGCGATTCAATTACTTATTATGGATTGTTAAAAATGATCTGATCAAAGTTTATAGATCGTAGATTATTTTTATGCATCTATTTTATCGATCTATAGGATAAATTTGAGTGGGATTTTTGTAATTTTGAACCATTTATTGTCTACAAAAATTATGGAATAAAATGGTAACAACTGTATGCGTATTTAAGGTAAACAGAGTCATGGAAATGGGGCACATCTTACGTATCTCACTCTCTCTCTGGTTTCCGCGCAAAATGGGAATTTAAGTGATTTAATGGGAAAATTGAGCCAGCTTTTGAAACAGCAGGAGAAGTCGACTGCAAGCACGATATAAAATTGAAGACATAAACGTAAAAATCACTAATAATAATTATAATAATTATTTGTAGAGTTACAGAGTAAAAAATTAGACTCATATTGAAGACCTACATAAGTTTACAATGAATAATATTTTAGCATAACTAATAAGTATTCTGTACAGCACATACCTCAATTAATTATAAAAATACAAATTCATCCCCTGCGCATCAATGTTACGCATGTATATTCCGTGAGAGCATCATATCGCATCGGAAATTCGCCATGGACACCCATTCTTCGTGGCAACATTTGCGTCCATGCGTGTATGAACAAGAAGATTAATGTCGTCCTAGCTGGAGGGATCATATGCCGATTAAACCTTCCATTGTGAGCGTCGTGCAGTTTCGTTCCAGTAAGTATTCATTTTAATCATCCAGGGGGGCACAAACTGGATTAAATTTTATTGACTGATACCAGCCATTCTCACCATTTGTCACGAGACTATTATTTCTACACGATCTACTATGAATGACGTGTATTGCCATATCAAAATAATCACTCATAATTTAACTAGAAAGGTAAATGATGTTCAATATAAAAGAACATAGGTTCCTACTGAAAAAAAACAAAGATTTTTTCATCGGTTAGGCAATCAAAAAGACCAAATAATCTTCCTCTGTTCGTATTCCTTTATCTGGCAATAATATCCCAAACTACTCGAGTAAATGTTTTGATCTGGTACATACAACCATTGCCTTGGAGCTCTGCTCCATTTTCCACCTTCTATTCTAATAGTCTTGTTAAATATGGCTGTTAAAATATCAAATTTCTCTGACCGTCATTGCCGATGTCGCCAAACCCGTAAAGGCAAAAAGGTAAACCGAACCATTAACTAATACTAATAAATAATTAAAAAACCCTATTGTCAAAAATAAAAATATGAAATAACACACATCACACAGGGTCAAAGGGCGGACTTATCCCGAAGGATCTCTTCCAGTCAATCCACAATACGTAGCTAGAAATAGAAGTGACATAATAATATCAACTATAATACCACTAGGTCGGCACCGGGGATCGAACCCACGGTCCTGGACGCTTTACGAAAGCAAGCGACTGTGCTGTCATTTTCCTTTACTTTATACAAATACAAACTCGGTTCAGGCATGGTGAGAGAATGAAGAAAGAACGACAAGAAGAAAGGAGACGTAGACGTGGCCCACCTACATAGACGTGGGCCGATCATTTTGGTGCATCATAAAGGTGGCCCAAGTCAAGTATGCGAAACGTTATGCTGTTCAATGAAGCAAAAGAGATTTTTCTGGATAGGAAAGAATGGAACCGTGCTCTCCGCCTACCCCCAACAGAATACGCCGTGATGTGTAAAAAAATATAAACTTAAAATTAAAGGAAGGTTCTAAATGCACCATCCATCTTCTCTCTTTTTTTCTTCTTTTAAGTCCTCTGTTTTCTTTCGAGTGATTGTAGTGAATAATTATGCATGTCAAAAAGATTAACAGGCTATATGCATATAAAATGCTCTTCAATCATACTGATATTACGAATATACGCAAAAAAATCACATTATTATAATATGTACCTACTAGTTATAGGGGTACAAAAAATTCAGGTGAAAAAAAATATATTAAAAATGTACATAATAAGTAGATACAATGCGCCGTTATTATAATGGAGACATTTACAAATAAAATTGCTACAATATTTTCGCTATTATTCGATAATGAGAAGACTTTGTACTCTTGCAACCCCTATCGCAGGGGTCGGAAACCACCACCTAAATAATGCGTTTCAAGCAAGCTTTTTATTTTTTTTATCTAAATTTTACAGTTAAATTGAGCCATACATTTTCTGTTTTCTGTTATGGAAACCTGAGATTTTTCGACATGCCGAAGATGGATAGGAAATTTTAAATTTGACCACCTTATTTCGAAATACTTTATGCTGATTCAATATCACAATATTTACCGACCTTGGTATCTAAATTTTCTTCAGGTGTCTATGTCACTAAGTGTGCTTAGTATTTTTACACTTGAAATTAGTTTAAATATCACAACCTTAAATATGGAATAAGTACCAAAACATCGTTTGTTTTCTGTGTAATATAAAGACATACATACTTGTTACCAATTTCACACACTCTCGCATGCACAAATCATTGTCGGTTTACATGTTTTACAATATTATTCTTGGACCAAAACATAGAAAATGATCATTTATTATTGTTTGATTGTTCTATACATCTGTTATTATTTAGGTATATTGCTATTGCAACAATCGATTTTCAGACGAATACTATAAATTTACCAACGAAATATGAATTCGTTTTATCATAATCTTATAACTCGAGATTGCGAGACATGCGACGCCATCTTTGAAAAAATCTAACAACAAAATATAGTCTTCTGCACCTGCACCCTCTAATTCTCGCATACGTAATTGCCACTCTTACAATAGCCCATTCCACTTACTCCACCGTTTCGAGCGTTTTAGAAATTTTTCATACAAAGTCAACCAAATATCATTATGTTGTCGCGTTGATCCCGTCTGAGCTTTGAATATGAATGAAATCGATATCACCTTCTCAATTAAACATAATATTATAGGATATTTCTGTACAGCTATTGCTGCCTCCAACAATCATCCGTTTCACATAAAAAATGTTAATGTAATTGTAATTAAATTTTATTAAAAAAAAAAATCAACGCGCGACAACTGACAGCAAACCCGTCTACATCAGTCTGTAATTTCATTTTACCCCCGGTTGATTTGAAATGAAGGTGCATAAGAGCCCTGCACAGATACAATGGCCCCATGCGGCACAGACCCCACCCTTGATCAGAACATTTTTATTATTATTATGTTTATATTACGTGCAGCGGGCCATCCCCCACCGGCACTGAATGGATCCAGAGGACAAAAATAATAATCAAAATATCAATAAGATACAATAAGAAGGATATTATGGACGGCCCTTTATGCAAGGATTTATATTGATACAAATCATGACATGTCGCCGCAGTTTGGGGACCAAGGGAGGATAATAAACTATTTCAATTATTGAAGAAATTATCTGGATTTTTAATGGTTGAGAATTTTTTCTGACCTATGATATAGAATAGAGAGCCGACATTGCCTCAACCATGAACCTTCGTTCCAGCGAGATGACGATTCTTCGAAGGATCTTCGAAGTCGAGGATATTTATTTTAAGGTGAGTAAAAACCAGGCCGCAAAATTGCCAGGGTCGGGAAACTAGATGAAAACAGAATGAAAATCTTCGATATTTTCAAAATATCGAAAAATCCCATAGTACTCGAACACACATCCTTAAACCGAAAAATAGACGCTATAGCCACTGGTCCAAATGATTCGTCATTTGTAAAGTTTTACTATAGTCCTACCTATAAAATATCTCAACACTTTGTCAAACAAAATGTGCGAATGAAAATGTTTGAATGTTTTTTTTTGGCTGCGGTTAACAGAACTAATCAAAATGGATAACAAATGATATAAAATATAATAATATTAAAGTTAGTTTGGAACGATTTTCCTTACAACAAAGCTATCTGTGAAAAATTCTATAGCAACAAAGTTTACACTTATCTGACAACCATTGAGTTTCAAAACATTGGTACGCAGATTTTTGATAGAAATTCTTTCAAGCTTTCAGAAATAATTTTATATAGGTAATTAATTTATTATTATACCAATACGAATTCAGTATTAGTATTAAGACAGGACAACGTTTGTCGGAAAAGCTAAATAATTATAATAATATTCTTTTATAGAGGCACTAATTTTCTTCTTCTTCTTCTTCTTCAGCTTATCGCCGTCCACTCCTGGACGAAAGCCTCCTCCATGTTCCTCCATGTCGATCTCTCCTGCGCAGTCTGCATCCATAGACTGCGCAGGAGAGATCGACATGGAGGATGGAATTTTCTTAAAGGTTTTTAATTTATTTTCTCATCAATAAGCAGGCTTTTTACTTCAAATTAGTCTAACTAAAAATATATAAAGTTACATTATCAAAAGAAACTTAAAAAAAATAAAACAATATTGAAACTGCTGAACTCATTCAGGGAAGTGTATGAGGGTTGTACTACAATGCGAGTAACACTCAACCCTCCATCCCTCCATGATGCTACTCGTCTATACAAAATATTCATAGGGTAGTTTCTGACAAAAAAATAATAATAACATATTTATAACAGTTATTGTTACTATAAAAAAATTATACACATCAATATGAAAGGAATTATTGAAATACAGGGGAACAAAATACCTACTATGAAATAGACCCCAGGGAAGAAAGGGTAAAATTGAAATTTCAGATTTCAATACATACATAGGTACGTCGTCGTTTTTTTGAAGTACTTAGATATACATTAAGATATTAAAGGCTGCCGTGGACGTCAATCCAAAATTATGTTGAAACAAGCATGCTGTCAGAATCTCGCAGGTTTTGTTTCGCAGGTTTAGCAGGTTTCGTTCCCATAAAGATTGTGATATTTTGTCGGCGATAACTTTGTGACAGTCCATTGTACAATAAAAATACAAAAACACAAAAAACTTCACGAATACTATTTTATTTGAAATAAATATATGCGCAATATGGCAGAGGCCTTTCGGTCATTGACCATCTTCGGTACCTGCTACTAATATCCTATAGTTTAAAAAAAAATCAAGAGTTCCACCAAATATTGGTATATACAATTTTTTAATCAACTATTGTGTCTAAATGACCTTCGATTTGTACCTGTTTTTATTTTGTTAATGTTTTCACTTGATTTTGTTTAATTATTTTAATCTAGGTATTATTTTATTGGTATGATTATTATATTGTATTAAATTAAATTTTTAAAAGGCCCAACAGACTGTTAATAATTAATTCATATACAATATACCTACTACTAGTAACTTTATTTCTATCATTGGTAATACATCAATTATCAAAATATACCTATTTGTATGTAGAAAATCAAAACTAATATTGGTAAATCTAACTAAATATACCTAGTGATTTTATGTTTCTAATTTAAGGAGACTATTCTTTGAGATTATTATCAAAGCGTTTTTTTATATTCGTTCTGATAAAAGATAAAAAATGTTTTATTTATGAATGACAAAAAGTACAATATTATTATAGTTTGAGATCAGATCAGATAAATTCCTTTTTTTCTCCTCATTTACGGCATATTATAGGGGTCCTCACATCTTTTGACAATATATACACACATACCTATGAACCTTATATTATTATATTTGTGTATATGACGATAAATTTATTTTATACAAATCAAATAGCTTTGTTCGTTCTTCCGTTCATCAATATGAGTAGCGTTGATAAATAATTTCAACCATCTTGTCTTCCGTTTCCTACTTACTTATACACATATCTTATGGATCGTGTATTTTATGTCATGAACCTTTAATAGCGGCAGTATAAAGAACTGGTTGGTAGGCCAGTGGTTCAGTCGATGGCTTTGTTACGTACAACGTAAGTTCAAATCCCGATGCCCACCATTTCTACTCTCACTACAAAAACTTTGCTTTCTGTAAAGCTTACCTACTTAGTTTTGGGTGAACCCAAATTCACTCATTCAAAACAAAAGTTATTACTAGTTGTCACGACATGTCACCATGTGACGCACTTCGTTGCTCGCTTTCATGGATTCGACGAGTAAATGATGGTTGTAGGTAGGTACCTAAAGTTCTTGACTACACAAAACTCAAAACTGACACGGTACTTGTATGGGGTAGGTATTTGTGTATTCGCCCACCAAATTCAACAGAACTAACGCACCACTATTTATATAGAAAGCACTTCGTTCATCTAGGTGGCGTTAATCGATCAGTCAGTGTTCTGGACTATTCGAACATAAATAATGACTTTTTATTCAGTTCTATTTATGTTGTACCTACCAAATCTATGAAGACGCCACACTGTTGGAACAACTGGAAAACATAGAGCAAAGTTAATGTTTTGCGTATTTTTAGTCATCGATAAAATGGACTTAATAAATTTTATTTTTCGTGCGTTCAATACCCACTAAAAGCAAATTTATTTCGTTTAGCAATAAAAATCAAATAGTGGAAAAGATTTATTTAGTGTAGCGTAAAATAGAGGAAGGAGGGCGCAACATTTTGGAATGGTCAGGAAATGTTTTTAAAGGGGAGCGACTTGCGTAGAAAATATTTGAACCAATACCGTGATTTTGGAATCGAAAATTTATTGTTGTGCTGAATTGGTACTTACCTACCTACTTCGATATTTAAATATTTTTAAGAAAAGAAAATTGTATTTTATCTCTGTAATCTTTTTTCTCTCTGGCAACACCGTCATTAAATTACAGTATAATGACTTCTGCGATGTTTTTCCCGCGCTTTGATGACAACAATCAAAACGTTCTTTGTACTTTTACACAAGTAGTATGACTCTATTAACTTACTTTACTTTCTTTTTTTACATGAAAACCTATTAGATCTATTATTAGCCATTGTAAAAAAAATCTGGTTCCTACTTAGACACTTACCGTAGAGAACACTGTGACCCGAGACTAATGACAGGTAAATGATTTTTGTCTCTGGTAGGTTTGTCTCAATATTATAACATTAAGAGAATGTTTACAAAATATCATGTAATAACCATAATTTTCTTGTTTTGAATGATGAATAATGTTTTTCCTTCGATATTTACAAATAAAATCTGTTATTTTTTTCGATTGGTGTAAAATTAGGATAATAATAATTATTGTCCACAAGTGTACAGTAAATGTATTTTCTTATAAAACCAATCACAATAGGTTTTGTGTAAACTTGTTCTTTCATTCCGGGCATTCGCGCCCTTACTATATTATTGTAAGTCAGTGTACGTTTACACCGAGCGAACAACAACAATCAAGAATTAACACCAACATCTACAGAATAAAATATGTTATTCTGTTCGCTCGCTGTTGTTTGCTCGGTGTCAATATCAACGATAGAGAAAAAATACTCCATCTCCAGCTCTGGTTCTATGTGCGTTTAGTGTAAACGCACCCTTTAGTAACCAATCGTTATTCTAAAATAAAAAGAACTCTGTCAGTTTTTCTATTCTATAATGTATGTACCTACCTACCTCTGAGTGAACTATAGGTACTATCATATCATTGTAATCTCAATAGCTGGATATACACGTAACGATTTATCTTTACAATTTGACCGATATAGCTCATTTTCAATTGTTTTTTTTCGCGAAGATTTGAAAAATGAGCGATTATCGGTCAAATCTTAAAGATAAATCGTTAATACGTGTGTATCCAGCTTAAAATAAATGAAAGTCGGGTTAGTGCGAACACTTATAACTCGAGATCGGCTGAACAGATTCTTCCGGTGTTTGATTTATTGGATTCTTCTCCGCTCCGGATAACAGAATAACTAATAAAAAGTTGAAAAATGGATGATGCATAGTATAAAATACAATATTAAAGTTAGTATGGAACGGACTTTCTGCGACGCGCCAACGCCATGATGGTAGTTCCCTCTCATTCTCGCATACGTGACTGCCGCTCTTACAGTAGCTCATCCCACTTACTCCAATTTTCATGCAGTCAACATCGGGCACATAGAGGTATAATGTCTGCGCGCGCATATTATATTCTCGCGTTGTTCCCGCCTGAGTTTTGAATTCGAATGAAATATGGATGTTTTGGAAATATTTTAATATTAATATTTTATTAGCTTAACTCAATCGAATAATTATATATTTTTTATGGGGGCGCAGTGCACATGATGTACATATGAACGGGCCGCCTCGGGTTAGAACCACAGGACAACGTCTTTCGGGAAAGCTAGTAATAATTAATTTTGAGACGGAAAAAAAATATTTCACAAAATACCTAGCTACTATAAAGGTATATTAGGATAATTAATAATGTAATTTTTTCAAATTAAAAGTCACTTTTTATGTTAATCTTTTGAATAAACACTTCTATGTATCTACTTTGGTTTTAAAAAAGCTTAAACCTTAAATAAATTTGCATTAAACAAAAATACTGTTGTTCAATTTTCTGCCGAATTTTCAAGTTTGTAAGTTGTTACAAGATACTCGAAACAATTTCCTTAACTCTTTGATTATTTCAAGCATTGGTAGATTTTATTGGCAACTGGCCACGAGAACATTGATCGATAGAACTACGACATCCGCCATGACATAACATCCCAGAAAATAAGAGTATCTTTTGAAGGAGAGCTGAGGGATTAGGACACGGTGTGGGAGGTCACAAACTTTGCGCAATATCGAGCGCAATGGAAAGCTCTTGTTGCCTCCCCATCCCCCTAAAATTTTGAGTTTGGATTGAGAGGACTTCAGGGCAAGTTGCCTCTCCCTGCGCACCCTAAAGAAGACATTCAGAAAAGGTGTTGAGTATCGTTGCTTAATTGAGGAGGTATTACGTCTCTAGGTAAATATTTACAGGCTAATTAAGGGTAAATGCAGGTGTGTCTTACAAAGCTATTAGTTCTACAGTCACGTCTCGTATATCATCGGTTTTTGCTTACTCAAGTGGCGACCAAAATTACTCTTCTTTAGTTTTGTGTTAAAACTGTTGTGCATTCATAATAAGTAATTATCTTCCAAAATTTGATATCCTAGGATATATATGGCTTGATTGTCTGGAACAAGGATGCATGTATTTTTTGGCGAACATATCTTCCTTCTAAGAATGAAACAAGGTGAATGAGAATGTAAATTCACCATACAGAAAATTACCATCTTTCGAGAAATTGTGTCTCAAAAAATAATATCTTCCATCACACATCGTTTTAGTGCTTTGAATTTGAACATAAGAAAATGTACTCGGTGTGATGATATGAACATATGAAAATGTACCTACTCGGTGTGATGATAATAATAATATGAACATATGGAAATGTACCTACTCGGTGTGATGATATGAACAATGAACATATGGAAATGTACCTACTCGGTGTGATGATATGAACATATGAAAATGGACTTGGTCTTAAAAAGAAAAGAAATGTAAATCGGAAAACGAGGAAATAGTGTGGAAACATTACTCGGCAGAGTTCAAAACACCTCTAGAATCAATTAAATACCACACATACGAGTATTACGGACTTACGGTACCGCACGAGATAAAAAACAACAAAGAAATAATAGTGAAGCGTTCCTCATAATAATAATTATACTCGCACTCGACTTTACTCAAGTTTTTCTAATAGTTTTGACACGCATTGGCGTACCACATACTGATGAGCATAATGATTTTTATTTTATACTAGCTTTCCCTACAGACGTTTTCCTGTAGTCCTTACTATGAATATTGTTTTCGAATTAGTAATTTATACAAAAATACATTTAAAATAAGTTTGAATGTTCTGAAAGTTCTAACTCTGATGGTTGTCAGGAAAACGATAATTTTGCTGTTATAGAATTTTTCATAGATGGCGTTGGTGTCGCAGGAAATCTGTTCCATACTAACTTTAATATTATATTTTAATGCATTTTATAGCCGTAAAAACTATAACATTGTGACCGATTCTCATTCATAAAAATCGGTTGAGCCATTTTGGAGTAGGTACGGTAAATTGTTGTATATTATATTATAGATTTTATCTACTTTGCGTTGAGTAGGTATATAAGAAGTCGCCCGTCAACGATTGACTGACTTTATTGCCAATTTTTTGAGTTATTTGCACAATGGCTAGATACAAGTTATACATAGGTATTAATACTTAACCAAAATATTCATAGGAGTTTGCAAAGGAAACGCCGAGGGTCAACCAAGGAGTTCCTGAAGTCTTTGGCACCATCCCAGCTCATTCATCAGAAGACTTTGCGGTCCTACTTTGCCTTATCAGGTTTTACTTTAGTCTATCAAAATGTCATGTGACATGCCTTTTACCATTCTACCATACATTAGTACCTACACACATTTATAAGTTTGGTAGTTTTATTAATTATGGAAAAAGTAAATTTAAGAGCTTTCGATAAAAAAAATGTAAAGTACAGAATAAAAACATAATAATCTTCTTTCATATCTCTATGTTTAAGTAGTTTTTTATGATCATATTCTGAAAAACGATAGTAATAATAGTTTTAACAAAACATACTCTGAAGTTGGATAACAAAAGAGTACCTAATGTTTTATGACAACACAAAAAATTTGACGAATGGACCTAATTATATTTTCTTGTACGTTCCGTAAGTAGGTAATTCATGGACGATAAAACAATGTTTTGTTTGTTTACATATATATAGACCCAGGAAGAACAATAATTAAGATGGTCACAAAATGTTCTATCGACTGTTGCTTTTTTGTTTGTTCTACATTTTCTTTAAAATATCTTATTCTTTAGCTTTACAGTCATTAAGATTAGTTCGCTTCAAATCGACATCAAACCCTTCACTTATTCGCTCCAAGTTTACATATTGCAAGCCTATCTCCTGACAGGTGTACCAGAACAATCTGAAAATGGCCGTATTTATGGCATAATTGCCCTCTGATATTATGATGATCAGCCCCTGTAGACAATTTGAATTTTTCGAACGAATTTTTGGTCAATGTGGAGTGCAAAAAAAAATGAACTGTCCACTGGAACATATAAACAATTATAAAAACCAAACAAAGACACTGATATAATGATAGCTTATAACAATATATAATGAAGAAATAAAGAACCAAATGAGGTGGTTGGTATTCCAGTGATATCAGTCGGCGGCTTTCGTACGTACAGCGTATTGGAGGTGGTGTGTTCGAATCCCGGTGCTGACCATTTCCACGTTCACAACAAAAGCCTCTTGGGTCCACCCGACACTTGAGTGAAAGCCTCCCTATCTTCTGCTGCCCTGAATAAATCTCCCACAGTTCTCAGTCCGGTCCACTGACGAATGTTTCGGAGCCAGGATTTGTTTTCTTCCAACTCCTCTGTGGCCCTCTATTTTCCTCTTCATGACGAGCTATAGTACCTACCTTTTATTTTTAACCTCTCATTATGTGACCAAAGTACGAAGTCTTTCAAATCATAATTAAGCCAAGACAGATTTGAATCTAAGATATCTAGCTCTGGTAAACGAGACAAGAATCCATATAAATATTATTATTATAATAAAAATAAAATGTGTTTGTCACTTTATTCGTATTTAATTTAGTACTAATTGAGAGTGACGTCACTTTAGCCTCACCTCTGTCATGACTGACCATGTGTCACTTAGCGCGCGACCTCACGCTCCGTGACACGATCTATCAAGCAGCTAAACTCTCTTTTACGTGACAAGGAAGTTCCCCGCGTCATCTTTGGATTACTCGATCATAGAAGGTACCCACCCCGCTTACAATACAATGACATAAAGAGGGAAGTGTTATAGATGGAACTGTTTTTTTCTCCAATCTTTTCTATCCAAGCATACTTCTTTCGCTTTTTCCACCACTATATTTTTAGCATCCATGCATCCCCTAATATTCCACACACCGAACCTACATTCGTCCGCTCTCCTCTTTGCACCTCCCCTTTTTGACACGACATGGTGAGTGGCGAGCCTCACAGCTAAGTTTTTTCTAGTATGAACTGTTAATCCGAAGATAAAAAAATAAATTCAATTAAATTAAACATAAGTTTTCGATTGAACTTTTAACCTATCATAAAAACTTCTCTATATTACATCGATTGATATATTTTTCAAACTTAACTGTGGAACAAAATTCAAACAATTTATTTGAATTTAAAAAATGTCGAAGTTCGAATGTTATTTATTACAATTTTATGCAACATTCCGGCGCTGAAAACCATGAGGCTTGGAGAATCATCCGAGATAGGTACACATCACTTACTAATACACGAGTAGGTACCTCAGAGTGCAAGCGCACACCTATATTGGATGTGGAGTGGAAACACAATACAATACTGTTCCCACTACAAACTACAATAGAGGCAGTAGTAAACAGATGAACGTCGTGCGGTTAGCTCGTCCGGGGTATACGTTCATCAAACGTAAAAAAAACATCGATTGTGATATGAATCGTAACTAATTTAATTTACGTATAAGTTCTTTCCAACATTGAGTGTTGTTTTTAAACAGTGTTATAGGTACAGGAATTGTTTTAAAATGCCTTGAATTTGTGACGCAACTATATGGAATGTTTTCAAATGAAAAAGTGATGTTTTTAAACGTTATGTGATGTTATATGACTCATTAACAAGTAGGTACTTATTGTGTTAATATTATTATTATTACCAAATATTTGCATAAATTCTATACCGCACACTTCAGTAAGTAAAGTTATGCATTCCAATCCAGATTTATTGTCTACCTGCAGAAATTCTGTTTTCATTTTTTATAGATAATAATTATGTAAATGAATGAGAAGAGTAATAAAATTCTCAGATTTTTCTTAGTGCATTGATTTTAATATTTATCAATAGTTGCTTGTATGTTATGCAGTATAATAACATTAGCCAATAATTTTCCCAATTATACCGATCAAAATTCCCTGTTAATCCAGACTTTTTATGCTATCTGGAATTGTGAAATAAGATATAATATGAAATTAATTGTGCTGTTTTTACCATTTGTGTATTTTAACATTTTTTGTTTAATGCATTTGAATTTGAAAATCTAATTATGGAAACATTTTCAGCCATTAACGTCGTCATTATGCAAGTTTTTGTTCTCTCTATACGTTTTTATTAAATGGTATTCCTGATGTTTGTTTATGATAATAATTATTAACCTTTTTTGATTACCTGGGGTTTGTTTGTTCGGTACAAATCATTTTTAATCCGGATAAGATGACATTTGATATTTATAAACAACTCAGATTACGATTACAATGTATTCTTCTAAGTACTAATTATAATTATCTTTAAGTTAGTGGGCATATTTAGTGAAATGTTAATTATATAATTAATATGTATGAAATTGCTCTGAACATCTAATTTAAATTTGGAAAAGTTGCATAGATCAATAGAATATGCATTTAACTGTGTATGTCATTTTTATTTAAGTAGGTACTTGGGCATTTTCCTTCTATGCATCAATTTTATCCTATGTCTCTCTTCTCAGTCAACTTGACATTTTTTTATTCAACTAAAAATATTGAAAAAATATTATTTTTAATACAACACGTACTGTAAGGTATTCAACATCATCTTCATAATTGGCATAACAGCCAAGTACATGGAAACATCAAACTAAAAATACATACAATACAAATGTATATGAGCAAAGCCGTGCAAAACATCTGGACGCTTTCTTGAAATCTCTGAAATCAAAATTCTTTATAAAATAGTACAGGTACTCAATTATTGTATTGTAAGTAGATCTCAGTACCTATTGTAATTCTGAAGACGTACCTACAAAGCTATCTATTCCGTATTTTTTCGCTATTGTAGCACTTGTTTTTCTAAAGTAAAAATAACAAATAAGTTTGTTATTATTGGCAAATACTACATATAATAATAATAATTATAATCCCATCTATAAGTCCCCTTTTTTCCATCATGACAAATTATTGCACATGTCCAAGTCCCAATGCGTATCTATAACTATTCCATTATTATATAAACATTATTTTATTATTATTTGTGTATAATATATATTAAATAAAACACAAATATGTATATTACATTTACAAATAATAAAAAAATGATGATAATTCGAACAGATGGTGTTAGCCGCAAGGCGATTTTGACGATGGGCTCTTGTTATGTTGGTTCTGTACAGCTATACAATATCTTTATATTAATACGTGAAGGAAAAACTTTGTGACTATTTTTACGAAAATTGCGCGGACGAAGGAGTATGAAATTTCGCACACTTATAGTTTATATAGAGAAGGAGTGGCGAATGCTAATACTTTTTTTTAATTATTATTTATAAAAAATAGATTAAATCAATAAAAAAAAAACATTACAAACACTACTGTATTGTTATGTATTTGATACTTACACACACTTCCATAGACTAATTCAACTTCAGCATTAACTTCATAGAAACAAATGTAAAATGAAAAGCGCCTAATAATGGGCGTAGAAAGCTTTTTGAAGGGGGTATATTCAAATTAAAGGTGGAGCTGGAAATGGCGGGATATAAATTGAAAACAGATAATATTGTTTGTCTTTAATAATAGGTAATAGAAACAACTTTGTACATATCAACATTTCAAATTAGACGTATCCATGTCATTGTTCTTGAAAGAAAATTGTAAAATAACGCTCGCTCATTCTTTAATAATGAAATCCTTTTAATGTTAAAACTTATAATTATTTAAATAAGTCATGGTCGAATTTCGAGCACTGGTCGACCACTAGTTATTATTATTATGAGTCGAGACGGCAAAAGGCTGTATTCTTACTCCTCCGAGGATTCTCCTATGTATGTGGCAACAGCAAATCGGATTACTTAGAGCCCCATACAGCATGGGTGGTCCAATGTTACTCTACGAGTTTTTCGATTTATTTTCAACTAGCAGTAAAACCTACCGGACAACAGGCATAAAACATCGTTATTAATAATTATATTATTGTTAAATTTGCCTATAATACAATTAGGTACTTATATCGTCATATTTTTACATACCTACACTTCCACGTTGAAAACTGCGGATAATGTGGTATTTCTTCCCTAAGCAACGTGCGTTTTGGAAGTGATTGGTAGTCCAGTGGATCAATTGGCGGCTTTTCTATGTACAGCGTAGTGGAGCTCTTGGTTTCGAATCCCGCGGTGACGACCAATTCCACTTTCACAACACAAGCTTTGCTATTAACAAAAATGCTAAGCTTTGCTTTTAACAAAAATGGATCTAGTCATATGCTGGCGCCAAATATATGACAGCAGTCGCAGTCTTTAAATTTGGTTGCTCTTTTGTTCTCAATAATTTCCAACTTTTATCTCTATATTTCATTAATTATTAAATTTCTACTTGTTGTATACATGATAATTCTCGACATGTTGAGAATTCTCATGATCAGGAGTTTCGGAGACGGAAACATTACCACCTAATGGCGAACGTTGTTAACGTAAAGTGATCACACTAAGCCAGCCTTCAAAATAACAGTAGAAGACGGTCGTAAGCCCGTAGTGGTTTATTCCATTTAAAAATCGAACATCAGTAATGAATTGAGTCATTAGTTGTTACATATTGGAGTCATTAGTTGTTACATATTCGACAAGCTTTGCTTTCTGTGAAAGATGTCGAAAGTGTATTTGTGTCCATTTTTAGTCAGCCCAGATTCATTACAAAAAACAGTTGTAGGCTATAGGAACCTGTCATCAATTAGTATCACATTTCGTTGTTATAATATTTGCCGCGCATACAATAGTAATAATTACCGACGAAAATTAAAAGTATGAAACATTTTTTCCGTAGTTGGTTTAGTTTTGTCACATCTATAAAAATGAAAAGTAAGAAAGATGAAATGCATGTTGTTTAAATGTTTCAACGAAAATACCCATTTACGGAAGAACTTTCCAATTTTATGATAGGATTAGCATTTTTTATAAATATACGGATATTATACTGTACCCATTAAATTTCAATTCCAATTCGATATTACAAATCGCATAAAGTTCTTGGTTAATTTTGTTTGTAATAAAATATTTATTCACGGCAAGGTAAGGAGTCTAGCTTTTGAGTACGTAACAAGTCACTCGAATCTATTCGTATCATTAGCATTTGTTATTGTTTGCTTATCAAATTCTGCCTTAATATATCAGAGCACCATAACCGACCACTATACAGTATTATATCGCTATAAGAACGACATACCTCCTATTAAGAGGATGAACACCAGCGTGCAGTATAAACGAATTGATTATGACAAATTAAATGAAGCCATGTCGAACGAGGATTGGTCAAACGTCATGAATAGCCGTGATGTAAATATAGCTACAGAGAACTTTTTACATACTTTTGGGAGACATTTGGATTATTCCTCTAAGATCGTAACATATAGAAGAAAAAACCAAAAACCTTGGATAACTGGAGGCTTAATTAGATGTATGAATAAGCGAGATACTATGCACGCAGCTTGTCGGAGGGATCCGCATAACCCATTTCTTTCCAGGCAATACAAAACATATCGTAATGTATGCAGTTCCATAATTAAAAGGGCTAGAGAAGATTATTATAAGCATAAATTGGATAATCATAGAGGCGATCTTCGAAAAACATGGAAGACGATAAAGGAGGCAGCAAATATCGAAACCAATAGAGTAGATATAGAAAGCATACTTGTAGAGGACACTAAAGTGTACGAACGTGATTCGAGACTGATTGCCAATTACTTGAATCGCTACTTCTCCTCAATAGGCTCAAAGCTGGCAGATGAGCTGATTCATTCGCGTGATGCCGTGCGCACTCAATCAAGTGTGAACTGTTTGAATATTCTGGGTGATCTGAGAGAGGTGGAGATGAGCGGTATTGAATTTCATATGACTAAGACCAACATAAACGAAGTCAAAACCGTGATATCTAACCTTAAAACAGGATGTGGCGCCGGAACCGATGGGTTGTGTGGCGATGCATATAAAAGATCATGTGACTTCATCGCGGGTCCAGTAGCGCATCTAACAAATTTAAGTATTGCTGGTTCAACATTTCCGGATCGATGCAAGGAGGCCGTTATAATTCCTATTTTCAAAAATGGTGACAGAAGCGACGCATCAAACTATAGACCCATTTCCATATTGAATGTTCTTTCGAAGATTATTGAAACTATCATAAAAATCCGTTTGACTAGATATATGAAAACTAACTCTATATTATCTTGTTCTCAGTATGGGTTTAGAGAGGGGCAGAGCACAGTCGATGCCATACTGGATCTGACTCAACACGTCTCGGGGGGTTTGGATGATAAAAAGAAAACCTTGGGAATATTCCTGGACCTTAAGAAGGCTTTTGACACTGTGTCACATCGT